>CM052884.1:1227996-1321762 GCA_028534135.1 Potos flavus
AGACCGCGGGGGGAGGGGCGGCTCCCGGGAAGCCGCAGAGCAGCGGGGCACAAAATCGGGACTTTTAGAGTCTGCTCCACTGAGGGACGTCGCTCCAGAGGGTAGGCGGGGGGTGGAGCCCTCGCGGGGACAGTGTGGGCTCAGGACCGTGGGGTCGCAGAAAGACCGGGGGTGTCTGAGGGTGGCAGAGCTCCCAGGTATGGGGCAGGGGAACCAGCCCCAGAGACGGAGCCGAGGCGGGAGGGGTCTCAGCTCGGGCTTACCTTACACTGTGACCGAGGCACAGTCGGACCACGTCACTTCGAGCAGGGACCCCGCAGGTGGCAGATCCGGAGAGACCCCCTCCTTCCTCCTCTGGGAGGAGCGGCGCAGGAGCTCGCGGCAGGAATCGGCTGGGTTTGGAGACTCCAAACGGGGCCGCGCGCCAGAGACAGAAACGCTCGGTCACGGCCGGGTGAGCTCGGAGCGCGGCCGGAGACCAGGGAGACGGGAGGGAGTGACGGCTTTTCTCTGAGGGCGCACTGAGGAGCGGGGCCTGAGCTCTGGGCTCCTACGGGCCGGAGACTGGGAGGCCGCCATCTTCATTCCCGGCGTCCAAAGCGGTACGGAAAGCGTTCAGGGAACAAAAGCTCCGAGAGCGAACCCGAGCAGATCACTGAGCCCGGCCCCTGGCAAGGGCGGTGCAATCCCGCCTCAGGGTTTTTTTTTCTTTAAAATTTTGGGATACAATCTCTTCTAATAGATCAAAATATACCCTAAATCTAGCGCATCGCTTTGTTCTAGTCTCCAGCTTGATCACATTCTTTCCTCTTTTTTTTCTTTTTTCAACCAACTTCTTATCAATTTCTTTTTTAGAATGTTTTTTAATTTTCATCTTCACAGTCACATTCCATTCCTTCATTGTGTTTACCCTTATTTTGTATATATATACATTTTTCTTTCTTTAAAATATCGGGAGGTAGTTTCTTCTAACAGACCAAAATATACCCAAAATCAAGTGTCTGGTTGGCAGTTATCCCTTGAGCACCCAACTCTTTGGGGTTAAGACCCCAGACAGAGATGGGGTTGGCGGGAGGATGTGGGTATCAAAACCCTACTCTGAACTCTTATGTCACGCATGTGAACGTCATCTGTGAACTCTTCCAATTGTGACGTCCCAGTCGTTTCAGATGTAGCCTCAATACATCACGAATGGCTCACCTGTCCTTGATAACAGAGCCTACTCATTACCTCTCTGTGAGAAAACTGTCATTTTCCAGAGAGTCGTAGACAGGATATGGAGCAAGGAGACATTGTTCAGGAATGGTAGGACCTCTTCAGTAGGAAGCTACCGCAGGAATACTAAGTTCATTTTTACTTTCCAATGTGCACAGAGGGGACACCTTCACACTGTCAACCTCAGGCAGGGAAGAAGCAACCATTTTATTAACACCTATGACACTCTGCCCCAGAGAAGTTACCGCATCGTGACGGGCCATCAGTGTCAGCTACTGGGCAATTGGCATCCACCTATGCAGGTGTGGAAAGTCAATCTTGGTTCCCAGAAGGCAGAGCGACTGTAACTAAAGGTCGCAAAACCACTGCAGTTGCTTTTCTACCCTGAGCTGCCTTCCAGCTCCTCTCCTGGCCAATTTAGGAGAAGGAAATGATGGGGTCCAAATCCCTGAGGATGAGAGAGTCCAACAAAAGGCTGTCATTTTTTAAAGACTATAAAGGAGGTTAATCTGACCTTAGAAATATGGAAAATCATGCTATTTCGAGTGTCTCCTGCATCTGCCATGGAATCCGCCGAAAGCTCAATTGGGTCCGTTCAGCTTGCCCTGAATTCTGACAATAGTGACTTCATCCCAGCAGAGCCCTGACCACCAGCAGGGGCTTCATCTCCACTCTTCCTTTACTCAGCCCAGGGACTGCCCATTTCTGTCAGCTTGTTTCCTGTCCGAACATCCCTCCCATCTATCCCGATTTTTCCTTTCCTTCCAACAAAATGATCATCTAGAATTATACTAGGTTATTAAAGTAACTTGGCTGAAGCATCGATCCCTTCTTTAAGACTCTCGCCCTCCCCTCCACTCACTGAGCTCACCACGGCAGTCCTGCTCTGTACCAGGCATTTCTCCTGCCCCCACCCCCACCCCACGTATGTCTCCATTTAACTGAGAAAAATTTTTACTTTCAGAAAGGGCAATTGTGTGGAGAAAGTCACATACCCAGTACTTGGCAGGTCTGAATTTAACCCTGGATCTGAGTCTCCTGTTTTCCGTTCCCCCAACCGTGGTCCCTCCACTCGACCTCCCCACTGACCTGCTCCAGCAAAGTGCTGGTTCTTTCAGAGCACACTCAAAAATCTCCAATTGCCAGGTTCCGGTCGCCATTTACAGAACCTGGTGCCAAAGCGTCTCAGAAAGCTTGTTTTCCTTTCCTCCTTCTTAGAAACTCTTCCCTGGAAAAGGCAGACTACAGACTCATGTTGGACAGCTGACGTATTTGGCCAATTCTGGACCCCTTTTCTCAGACTAATGCCTTATTTTGAAATGATTTTTCTGAGTTCTACCTATTCAGTTCATATTCATCCCTGAAGGTCACACTTCGTCCCACATCTTTCCCTGATTTCCCTAATGACCCCTAATGACTTTTCCTCACTCTAAACTCTGGAAAGGCTATCTGTACAGAAGGCTGGATTCAGGATTAACTTACAGAGACTTGATCTCACTCACTGTAGATCCCTCTTGGGGGGCATCTTGCCAACCGAGCCTCACTGCCCAGCAGGCATCTCTGTCTGGACCACTTTACATTACTTGACATAATGTGGACTAATGACTTCCTAAACTCCACTTCCTGCACTTGCTACAATGTTTCTTTTCTCGTGATAATTCTGATTTCCATGATTCTGATTTTCCACTCACGCTGTGTCTCTTAGAACTTTCTTATTCCCTCCACTTCCAATTCATCCTTAAATCATGATTTTTTTTTCCATGACATTTCTGTCTACTTGCTCCTTATGTCTTTTTCCAAAGCTGCCATCTTAATTTAATTTCTTTTACCTAACCAAGATGCAGCCACCAGCCTCTAACGCTCTCCCTATTTTAATCCGTTCAGTGTATCCCAGTCAGACTAGTGTCCCTCTAGGATGCCTTGTTCTATTTGCAGTCCTTTATGCATGGCTGGGCTCTTCATTTGAGATCATCTGGTTCTCCAGTTTGAACATGCATGCACGTCTTATTTGATACCACTGGATCATAAATTACATAAGACCTTTTGCCTCTTTCATATAAATGGCTCATGCTTCATGGAAACGTGCCCATTGGGTGAACACCATTCTCATCATTTCACTCCCCATCGTGAAGTCCTACAGCATACTCATTGCCCATTTTGGCATCGTATTTCTATTTGCTCGATTTCACTGTTCAAATTGAAGATCAATTCTGTTTTAATGGTCATCAGCCATGCTTTGCCAACCCCTTTCGTATTATTTCCTAGCAAAACTTCATGGCTCTAAATAAGTGAGTCTTTATACTTCTACTGACCCTAGCCCTCTATCCCCTATGGGATCCCGCATTTTCATCTCACCTGGATGTCTGAATGCCCAATCGCTATGGATTGTGTATTTATATCCTTACAGTATCCCATTTAAAATGTAATCCTCAGTGTGATGGTCTTGGAGGAGGAGGATTTGGGAGGTGATTAGATCACGAGGGCCGAGCCCTCATGACTGGGAAGACAGTACTTATAAAAGAGACCCCAGAGAGAGCTCCTGCCTTTTCTGCCGCATGAGGACACGGCAGAAAGATGGCCATTTGGGAGTGACTGAGTTCTCATCAGATACCCGAATCTGATGGCATCACGATCTTGGACTTCCCAGGCTCCAGAACTGTGAGAAGTCCATTTTTGTTGTTGATAAGCCACCGAGTTTTTGGTATTTTTGTTACAGCTGCCCAAATCGATTAAGACACTGATGTTCCCACCAGTGGTTTCGACAGCAGCTGTGTGTGTGTCGTGCACAACGCAAAGACGAACATGATCACAAACCATCGTGAAAGATGACAAACAGCAAAAAGCAACAGAGTATTTTATGAATGTTTCCTGATAACTCAATTAGTCCACATTGATAGTTGGCTCATGAATCAAACCCTCACACCAAGCAAGCAGAGTCACAGTTTACCCAGGGATGAGGTTTTAGAGAGAGCATGTAAGGTGGAAACTATGCAGAACATTTCTTAGGAAATGCCGGATTAATGCACAATCCCTTGCTAAACTGGTCATGATCATTTGTCCCATTTTTTTGTTTAATTGGAAACTAGATGAAGTTGTTGGCTTGAGTTGAGGACACATGTTATAGGAAAAAATTGTAACTTTAGATAGCTAGTACTGTTCAGCTCAGCCAAATGCGCACATTATGAAAGGCTCATGAGAAATAATACTGGCCTTGGGAAGAGCAGATCTGCATTCATCCAGAGCGTAAATTCATCGTCCTGACGATGGCAAGCTCTGCCCACGTATCACACTGCACAGACACGTGGTTGCTCTTTTTCCCGAAGCGCCATGAAGATCAGAGGGCACATCCTCAGTAACTGCTCATGATTAAATTCATTAGTGTCACCTTTGCATTTGAGGACTCCAATTCCTGCCTGAGCTCTCCCCTTTCCCCCACTTTCCCACCTCTGGGCCATCAGGCACCTGCCACAGAGACCCCACGTGGCCACACCTCCAGACCCCTGAAGAGTACCCAGGGCCAAGCCAGGCAGGAATATTTCCTGTGTAGTCCCGGGGTGACGGGGACATTTGCACTCACTTTCTTCATTCCAAAGACAGAAAACAGAACTGAACGCTCACCCAGGTCGACCCCATGGGGGAGTGCTTGCTAAGGAGAGAGTGGTTCATGGAAGTATGCCTGTGATAAAGCTCTTTAATAATACTACGGTTTTATGGGTCTTAGGAAAAGCACATCACCCTCGTGTGAGTGATAAAAACCCACAGAATCTTTAAATTGCCTAACTCTGAGCAGTATTCATGTAGTGATCATACCCTTAAATTTTCATTTAGGTAGAAAAAATATAGAGTCTTGTCCTATCTATATAGTCTGTCCCAAATTTATGAAAGGAAGAGTCCCCAGATTTAGTTATAAGTCACTTCTTTGGAACTTGGAACTATTTCCCCAAAAGAATGGTGTAACTCACAGTAGTTCAGGGCCAAGGCCAGCCCACAATGCCCTTTTAAACCCATGATGAACGTGAAACCAGGCCGACGATAAGCCTCAAGCCTTGAGTAGCCCTCCAGCCAGCCTTCGCTCTCAGGGCCCAACACTTGGCACCAGCCCCCGAACCCTAAGGACAAGATTAGATGCTGGCCGGAGGGCCGTCCAGTTAGATCTCAAGGCAGCAGGAGAACAGGCTCAGGAAGCAGCTGTGGGTTGAAACCACCGCTGGGGGGGACCCGCGACAAAGAAAGGGGACTTCTCATGACCATAACAGGGGCTCATGTTTTCACGACTCCCCTTCCTTCTCCTCTCCTGACTTTCCATGTTATTTGCTTCTCTTGAAAGACCAGCGACTTTGAAATCTTCCCTTTCTGCTCGAGAGACCTTAGTTACCTGTTTGGTGCTTCTGTGTCTTCATGTGGTTGCAATAAGTCACATTAGCTGGCGCAGACTAGGCTTTTAATACCCAGCGGCTAACGTTATCTGGCGATGCGTTACCTACTGTATCGTATAGGGATTGACAAGCCTGGGCATTTCCGCAGGCAGGTGGCCTCGCCGTGGTGGTATTTCTTTACGTTTAGTGTGGTAGGTACAAAGCCAATGTGCTGGCAGCAAGCGGGGTCCCTTGGAAAGTAAAAGATGCCTATAGGCTCACTCTCGCCGAGGACCACTCTGCTGACCTCGCTAACGATGAGCGGCCTCCCCAGAAGAAAGAGCCTGCCCCGGTCAGAATATAGGCTCTCCGCCGGTCCTCCGTTAGGGGCCTGGGTTGACCAGCACTCTCCATCTTTGTGAGGTGGCCTATCACGGAGCTCACTTGTGAGACACACGTCCTGACCCTGTAACTTTGTCAAATGCACTGTCAACAGAAGCTCATCTCGTCCACTGGGCTGTTGGAGTTGCTTTACCTACATGCTAAGTGCAGCCTCGTGGAACTTTCGGCCCAGCCTCTGTCTTACAGGCTGGCCAGAACTCTCACATAAATAACCCCTTGGTTTCTGCTTGTACCAGCTCAGGAGTCCTAGAAGCTAAAGCGTTTCCCGTCTTGCCTTATGTCTGTTGCTCGGAATTCTAGTCTTGGCTTTCTCAGTTTAGTTAGGTCTCCTGGACCTCAGAGGTGGGGCCATTCCAGGAACAACAGGAAAAGCCTTAGGAGTGGATGAACCTGTGGAGCTGGTGAACCAGCCTCCTTTACTGTCTTGAACCTTTCCAACTGATAATGGAGAACCTCATGTGACACACAGATGCCGGGCGATGACAGGTGTAAGCCTCGAGGTGGCGCCCAATCACAGCCCTCCTGCTCATGGGAAAGTGGGCTCGGGCCCCACCACTACTTATGGTGAGACCCCGAGCAAAGCCTTAATTTCACTCAACTTTAATTTCATTGTTTGAAACAGAAATGATGACGCCTGTTTCCACTCTCTTGGTACTGTTTCCCGGATCAAATTAAGAAAGAGGCAATGCTATATCTTAGGGAACAGACAGCATATGAAGCAACCACAAGGAATCACAAAGTTGATCACCACCGTCACTATAGACCTGTTCTGAAGCCTTTTGGCTGCTCTGAAGACAAGCGCTGCACTGACCTCCACGTGCGCCCGCCACCTTCCTAAAGGACGCTCGGACCGTTTTGAAGCCGTTCCCTGTGTCTTGGTCCGTTGCATTCCCCATTTCCTGGCCTGTGCCTTGCCTGGCCAGCAGTCATCAGCTCTCGGCTTTGTTCGTAAGCTTCTAATTCCACTTATTTTTCCTTACTGTATATTGGCTTCAATTTGTAAATATTTATTGGGCACCTACTATATGTGTTAGACACCCCTCACTAGTTCTTCAGAATGCAAAGATGACTAAGGAGCCTGGGAAAGGGACAGGCCCCTGGAGCCTTTCTAGAAGATCCAAATAGAGGAAGGAGACTTCATAGGGGAATGGAGTGGGGTCACTGTTGAGCCGTGGAGATGCATATGCTTCTGGGGAGAACAGAAGATGTATTAAATGGAACGGTACAGCTTACAGAATATGGGGAAATATAGAACTGGAAAGATAGGTTGAAAGTAGATTTCTAAGTCTCGCGAATGCCAGGTTAGAATTTAAATTCATTTGATCACACCATGGGAAACTATTCAATATTTTTAATGAGAAACGTTGACGTAATTTGAAAAGAAAAGGTCTCCTGATGGCAAACTACAGGGGAAATTGTAGCGTAGGGGACTAATTAAGAGATGAACAAGACCGGTGGTTTTCACACTAGAATTTCCTAAGGAGCTTTAAAAATACAGTTGTAAGGGCCCTCCCCTCTCCAATCAGAATTTCTGGGAGAAGTCCTGTATTTTTCAGAGCTGCTTAGGTGAGGCTCACGGAGAGACCGGGCTGAGAGTCTGGTGTACAGCAACGAAATTATACATGCTTTAAGGGAAGTCTTGTTTATTAAACATTTTAACAGTCTGACTTTGGAAAATAAGAAGAGGACATGCTAATTTAATTGACTGATGGGTGGATACTTTGGGTCCTGAGTAGAATTTGTCTCACGGAGGCTGATGTAAAGTCTTGGCTGGGCTCCAGTCCCAGGAGTAAGTGACTCTGGACAGCAGTTTTTCCCGGATGAAGGACTTCCTGTGTCCAAACCCCGTGCCAGGCACTGTCACCTACTATTGACGTCATCCTTCAATGTTCTTTATGCGCACGTTAGATGCTCTTGGGTCTAGGATTCATTAGCACTCTTTAAGCACCTTTTAAAGTCATGTGTGTTTTGAAATATCTCCTTTAGGAATATAAAATAAAGACTCACCAGCCTATCTCCAATCATTCTGACACTTGTACTTCTTCACGCCTTCTCCCTCCAGGGAGGAGTGGGGCTGTTCCACTCTCGTCCTTGACCTCTGCCCCAGCTTCTGGGGTCCCCCAGGTTCTGGGACCCCCCACCCTCCTGGTCACCACCTTTCTTTCCATGGTGGGACAAATGTCCCCTCCCTGGGGTGACCCTGATTGAGAATAGCACACATCATGCATGCTCCCCTTAAGAACGGGGTCCTCTAACTCTGGGGTGCACTCTAGAAACTCTTCAGGCAGAGGAAGTCTCGGTGTTAGTGAAGTGTGCCTTTCCTCTGTGGATGCCCCTTACGTCTGGAACTCTCTGTACAGCTTCTGCTGCCTTGTTCCACGGCTGCTGCCTCACAGGCCCCGAGTTCTCATGGAGTTCCCAACGGTTCCCAATATCCACGCTCACCATCTGCCTCTGGAGGGACCCTCCTCAGCAACTGGACCCATTTGCGGGGAGTCTGTGGTCTTCCTCCACCCGAAGCAGTAACCCTAAGGAGTTCTTGGGGGCAGCTGCTGCGCAACCCAGCTTTAAGTAATGAAATGCTCCTGAGCCTCTCTGCGTTCACGAAGGAATCCAGCCTGTGTGGTGCCACGCGGTCTCGTGGCCCTGGCGGTCCCCCCTGTGCTAGGCTGCCGCGCCCTGGTGTGCCTCTGAGCACCTGCGGTCCACACAGCAAGCGCCAGCTTCGCGTCACCCACTCCCCGTGGTGCACATGCCGCATGCATACACCTGCTGCCCTGACCGCCAGCAGGCCTCTCCGGGTTCCCTGTGGACGCCCCACGTGCACATCGGCTGCCCTGACCGCCAGCAGGCCTCTCCGGGGTCCCCGCCGACGCCCCACGCGCACGCCGGCTGCCGGGACCGCCAGCAGGCCTCTCCAGGGTCCCCGCGGCCAAGGGGAGAAGGAAAATTCGGTAACGCCCCGGTCCCAGCGGTCTTTCTCCATGAACACAGCAGCCTCTTGGGCGAAGTTGTGCATGTCTTAAACGCTACACTGCAGTCACGAACAGCGGAGTCTTCGTGAACATGCTTTGCGTAAAACATGGTCACTCCATTTCTTACCGAAATTTCTGTCACTGATCCCTGGGGAACTGGATGCGCTTTAGAGACCCGGCCGCCTGCTTAGGAAGAGGACACTAGATGCGGCTCGGGCTGCAGAATTTGTCGCTGTGTGTTTGTGTTCAACAGCCTGTGACTGGTGTGTCCCCTTCTCCGGGTGGGATGCGGGAGAGACCTGCCCCCGTTCCAGCTCCAGAGCTCTGCAGGGGTATCTCCGGGGGGCTGCCCCCGCTGGAGGGGGCCCTCAGCAGCTGGAGAAGAAGCTGCTGGAAATTCGACTATGGTGATTCAACGTGTTATGGGTCTTCGGGTCCCAGGCTTTGAGAAAACTTGAGTGGGATACAAATCGTTGACATCACACTTCCATCTCTCGCAATTTTTCGACACTGCTTTCAAAGCAAAAAATTTCCACTTCACAGGAGTGCGAAGCTGCCAGGTGTGAAGCCGGGTGTTCTCATTTGCATATCGGTCCCTGCGCGGTGTCCGCCTCCGCTCTTCCGTTTGCTCTTTCAGGCGGAAGGAAGAAAAGGCGGAGGCGCCCCTGTGCTTTCCCGGCGTGCTGCAGATTCTGCCTCTGATGTGCAAACAGGACAAAGGGCACAGTTTCCCTCTGCCTCGAGCTGAGTGTGACTTCAAATGACAAAGTGAGAGCTTGGAAGAAGCAGAGAGGCTAATGGGGCCGCTCATCAGCCCTTTGCGTGCTCGGATGCTAGATCCTTCCAGACGGCCTTTGATGTCATTGCAGCTGCGTGTATCATAGCTTCGGAGCTGTCGGGCCCTCCAAAGGAGTTTACGGGTCTCCTCGAGGGCGTTCCAGGTGATGGATCGTCGTCTCCGCACAGTCGCTCAGCTGGTGACGGCCGCCCTCCCGTCGACGCTTGCCTTGGGTCACAGCTGACCCGTGGCTGGGTGACCAGAAGTCCTTTCGACCATTCTACCACCGCCATCTGTTTAGAACTGCATGTAGCTACGTCTACCCAAATCAAGCCTATACTCTTCTTGATCTTGAGGCCTCCTCTAAGGGGAAGGAGGCTGAGGCCAAGATGGGTAGGGCTCCCCCAAGGCTGTATGGAAAGTTGGCCGCAGACTGGAGATACAAACCTAGGGCTCAAACTCACTCTGCACCCACATAAAGTGGCCCTGAGCACTGCCCAGGACTGGGGGTGCAGCAGGGACCACAAAAGAGAAAAAAAGGAGAGATTTCTGCTTTCAGAGACCTTATACCCAGCAGCACACTCAGTCACTGCTCACGGGCAATGACGAAGAGTATTAGCACAGCAGAAATGAGCCGATGTATTTCTGGAATCTTCTATCTTCCCCGCAAGGAAGGGAAAATTCTGCATTTGTTTTTCCGACAGACATCTAGACAAAGTATCCAGTTAGCGAAATACAATCCTAGCAACGCAGGTGCCAAGAAAGACAACAGTTTTCAGGACATTTTAGTGATTGCTTAATTAATCCAGTTTACTACACATTTTGTGTGTCACACACGGTCTCAGGCATTAGCAAGTTCAAGGGAAGACCGAGGATGGGCCGGGCCTCTAGGGCCCGGGGCAGACGAGGAGAGGGTCCTGTGGATGAAGGGGTACTAGAGTGAAAGGTCGCTGTGGGAGGTGGAGGTTCGGAGGGGTTGGTCTGACACTGTCCCTGACAGCTCAGTTCAGGAGGGGGCGGGTGGACAAGGAAGGCTTGCGAGGAGGCGTTCGGGGGCCTTGGAAGGCTGTGTGGTGGCCCACAGAGAGGGGGGAATGGCTCAAGCTGGGTTACCAACAGAGTCAGCAGCACGAGGTGTGCTCACAGCCCTCGACGTGGTCTGAACTCGGCCGTTCTGCCCCCAATGGGACACGTTCTGCGGGGAAGGAAGAGAGACCGGAGGAAAAGCCTTTTCCAAAAGTCCTGGGATCCTATGCTTAGTGCCTAAGAGCACAGGCCCTCAAACCAGATTCCCCTCAGTATGTTCTGGCTTGGAGCCTTTTTAGCTTTGTCCCCTAAAATTTTCTCTCCCTTACTTTTCTCATCTTTAAAGTGTGCACAGAAGAAGATTTCTTAAGAGTTAAGTGAATGAACAAAGTCCCTGGCAGAGTTCCTAGCATCTTCTCGACGCATGTTACAGCGACTAGTGCCTGGATTGCGGGGAGAATTCTTAGTCTTAAATGCTTCTGTTCACAGAGGGTAGGTCTCTTCCCTCGGAGCCCGGAAGGGGAAGGCACTGACAGAGAGCCAAGGCTCAGCCGAGCTCCCTGTGGGGGAAATGGGAGGAAGCTTTCCTGTCATCAGAGACGGCGATGTCAAGCCTGGGCTGGGGCTGGAGGGGGTGGGAATGTGTTCTTCCCCTTCACCGTTCCTATTTTCGCTCACCTCCCTGTTCTAACCAACATCTATTAACAATGCACAATATGTCACATGTGTGGGCAGCTCGGCGCCCCCAGAAGGACGTTTGGTAAATGACAGGTCTCAAGTGGCCTCGGCTCCTCTGTTGGAGGAGGTGACGAGGCCCTCCCCCACTCCGGGGCCTTTCCAACCCCTCCCCAGTCTTTGTTTGGTTTGGTCTGTGGTCTTATTATCTCACCTCCTACTATTTTTTGTCCATAAAAAGTAAGATGCTTTCTGCCACTTTCTCAGAGCCCTGGATTAGTCCTTGGCTGGAGAACAAAACTGTAGTCACCAGTGGCCACCCAAAGCCTCCCTCGCGTCCCCCCATCCAGACTGGCACGAGCTGCTCACTCAGCCCCCCATTCAGTCCCCCTTCCTCAGGGCTCCTTCTCATCTTCCTCCCCAGCATCACCATCCAGGGTACCGCCCCACACTGTCACCTGACCAAAAGCACATTCTACAAAAATGATATCGACCATAATCTCCTTGTATCTCATCATTTATATTAGATGGAGCTATTTGTCCTTAATTTTTTTGAAGATTTTTTAATTTTAGACAGAGATAGAGAGCATGAGCAGGAGGGGCAGAGGGAGAGAGAATCTCAAGCAGACTCCCCACTGAGTGCGGAGCCTGACGTGAGGCTCGATCTCACGACCCTGAGACTATGACCTGCCGAAATAAAGAGCTGGGTGCTTAACCCACTGAGACACTCAGGCGCCCCTACTTGTCCTTAATTTTTAAGTTTTTCATTAGCCCATCTATAACAAAAGGGCTACACATTATTTTCTAAAGGAAATAAAATTTACTTTTTATCAGTGATAATGTCCTTCTCTGGGCGGGACACCAGACAACCTGATTACCCCACTTCACTCGATGGATCGCCAACTCCCCCCACGCCACTGGTCCGGGCCGCTGGCTCTTCTCTGATGACTTTTCCCAGGACCATTAGCCTCTCTACGGATTTGATGCTTGGTCTCAGCCATTTGCGGAAATAATTCTAAATCAATATCTGATAAGAGATTGGTTGACCATGAAAATAACACAACTGCCTTCCACCAGCAACACAGAAACGCACGGTAACCCCGTGGAGTTTGTTGGAGAGAGAGACTTCCGGGGTGCTTTATAGAAAGCTGACCGGTCCGTTTTCCTGAAAATGCTGAGAACTGTCTCACAGGAAAATCGAAACAATTTTGGTACAAGACAGGTTTTGAAAGAACAACTCGGAAAGAGGGATGATATCACGTGACTGGTAAGAAAAATGAATATTAAAATAATTTTAAAAGACTGACGGTTCTCAAGAGAGATTTGAAACCACGTTTTGTGAGACAAAGAACTTCAGAGTTCAGTGCTGCTCTTGCTTTTCCTAGAGGTTTACCTAATCCCTTCCCCAAGCAGAGGATGAGCCTCACCTCGGCCTGTCAAGTCAGAAACCACACAAGCACACACTTAAAAGAAAACCAGAGAACTGCAGCACGAAAGCCCCCCGGATCCCCACAACCTGGCTTTTTAGACTTACCTGCTTGTTATCAGATGTTCTGGAAGGTGCGGTGGTCATTCGGGCGGAGGTCGTGAGAGCCTGGACTGGCCCAGGGTGGCGAGGAAAGGGGGGGCAGGAGAACCTCTGCCTGAGTAGTGATTTCCAAAGCGTGGTCCCATGACCAGCAACGTCTGCAGCACCGGGGAACCGGTTAAAGGGTCGGCGACAGGCTGTCAGGGCAGAGCCGCGGGATCCCCGCTCTGGGGGAGGGCCCATCGCGCTGCTTTACCAGGTGAGGGCGGTGCTTCCTGACGTGGGAGGCCCAGCCTGCAGCTCGGTGTGCAGGATGTGGACTTGTTTAATGCAGTTAGAGCAGGGGTGCGGCGTGCCCCCCCAGGTGTGAGTGTCTGGTTGAGTCGTCGGCACGTTGGCCCCCCGATGGCAGAAGACCTCATCGTCCTTGGCCTCCTATGACTGAGGATCTTAGAGAGGACTGGGTTCCTTTGTGATGTCTACCTCCTACCACTCTTTCTCAAATGCTCCCTGCTTGGCTTTCGTCTCTAGTACCCCACCGTGGCCTCCAAATACTGAATGCAATGGTCATTTCTAAGCCCTCGTCCTCTTGGTCCCTTTGGCTCCATTAGACACAATTGGCCACGTGTGCCTTTTAAAACTGCTTATTTATTTTTCCCCAGGACTCTTCTATCTTCTAAGTTGGCTCACCCAAATTAGCATAACTCAAGGAGGCTCTATTCCCGAAGAAACTAATGACCAAGTTATGAGTAGGGCGTGCGGGAAGGACGGTGATGCGGCAGGAGCTTGGGACACCAGGAGGGAGGTGCAACCGCCTTTAAGACATTGAGGGCGGGAGGATGTTACTGGAGCACCAGGGGACACTGAGTCATGTAGCATGGGCCAGCTCTGGCAGAACAGTGAGGGTCACTGAAGCCATCTCACAGGGAGGAAGGCAGGGGACACGTACCCCAGCCCCGAGGTTCTCCAAGCGTGGTCCCCAGCTGAGCAGCAGCAGCTCCTGGGAACTTACAAATGCAAAACCTTCTGTCACCCACAGATCAGAGGAGAATCAGACCTTCTGAGGATGGGATCCAGCACTCTGTTTCATAAGCCTCGTAGGTGATTCTGAGGCACTTTTAAAGCAGAGCACCACTGATGTAATCCTAGTCTCCTCTTCCTTGTCTCCTGCGAGGGCTCCTTCCCAGGAGCCAGACCCGACCGCCCTCTGGAGGACGCAGGCGTCATTCCATTCAGATCCTGGGAAGGAGTAAGTCCTGGGGAGACAAGGCACAGCATAGGGAACAGAGTCTGCGGTGTTGTGATAGCGCTGTGTGCGGACGGGTGGTGACGACCCTGGAGGGGAGCCCTGTGTAAGGCAGACCCTCGTCCAATCCCCGTGTCGTACGGGTGCCTGTAATGGGACATCATGGGTCAACTCTGCTTCAATCATAAACAGTAAACGAAGGAACTTGCCCCCCTCACTTCCAGGAGGATGGGGCCAAGGAACATACTACTTGCCGGTGGCAGTCACTTACTTTTATGAAATTTTCTTTCCCTTTCTTTCTTGCACTCTTCACTCTAATTCACCAGGGTATATCGTATTATCGTTACTTTGAAGAGTATTTGTTAGTAAGGCAACTGTTTTGAATCTAATTGGAAACAAGTGAAACCATTTATTACCGTAAGCTCCTGCACAGATAAAAGTATTCCAAATGTCAGATAAAAAAAAGAATAACAGAGAATAAAATAGACGTGCCTCCGGGGACAGAGATCCAGGGGGAGGATTGGAAGAAAGGAGCTGAAGGTACACCGGCGAGGTGCTCGGTGTGGCCACGCCCTCGTAGATTGCCGTCTTCCTTCCCCGGCTGTTCCTGTCCCTGGACCCCTAGGCTGGGATGCCCTCTCTTCTATTTACTGTGGCCAAAATCACAGTCAAGGTGAAGCCAGGACACGTGTGCTGATGCAGAGAAGGAGTGAAGAATTGGGGCAAATAATCTAATCTATCACACGCCTGACTTTGAGGGAGCAGGGTAATATAATCCTTCCGTGTTCCTGGAAGTCCAATTTAAAATATTGGTTGAACCCCACTAACGATCCTTAGTAATATTAACTAGTGTCCTTATGATGGCCTACAAGATTCGATAAAATCTGGCCATGTTCCCTGGAGACATTCTTGACCGTACTCCCTCCCTTATGCTGTACTTTTAAAGCTTTGCTCTTCAGACATCAGAAAACTGCCCGGTCTCACCTCCTCCATGGAGCCTTCCTGTCCTTCCTGAGCCTGCGGCCCCCCATGGTCTATCAGCTCCTACTCTGGTTTCCCACAGTCAACTCTCTACAGTGACGGACCTTTTAGCCACTTGTCTTAACATTTTGCTCCCCTGGTTAAAACTTCTTGAGGACCTCCCAACACACTAAGAACCCAAAGTCTTTGCCATGACCGAGAAGACCCCTATGCATGAGCCCTGCCTACTTCTTTCACTTCTGTTTTCTTGCTGTTGAGTTCCTTGCCCACATTACCCTAGCCCTCTTGCTGCTCCTCACACCATCCCTTGCTTGTTTCTGCCTCAGGACCTTTGCACTTGCTGTTCCCTTTGCCTAGAATGCTCCTCCCCAAGATGCTTCCACCTATTACTTTTCACTTCCTTTAGATCTCAGCAAAAATGTCACTTCCTTAGGAGAGACCTTCCTTTGCCTAATTAGCTTTTTCTTTTTTTAAAAAAATAGCACTGATCATTCTATAAAATTACATATGTGATTATTTTCTGTTTCTACCTTGCTACCAAGTCCACAAAAGCTAGAACATTATGTTGTTCCTTATCTTTTATTTTTTTTTAAAGGTTTATTTATTTATTTGACAGAGAGAGAAATCCCAGCACGCAGAGAGCCCAATGTGGGGCTCGATCCCAGGACCTTGAGATCATGACCTGAGCCGAAGGCAGAGGCTTTAATCCACTGAGCCACCCAGGCACTCCTATGTGTTATTCCTTATCTTGTTCATTGGCCCTGGTGCCTAAGACTGTGGTAGATGTTCCATTATTGTTAATTAAATGAGTGAAAGTGGACCAGAACACTCACTGATGACTTCGGGACCTTTAGCTGGGATTGTAGGTGAGAAGACTTGATGAAGAAATTCTTTAGTTCTGCCCCACGTCCAATGACTCAGGCAGGTGGTGTGACAGTGTGACGAAGGATGTGGGTTATACAACCGTCTGGAGTCTACCACCTGCTGACCTTGAAGACCTTACTCGGGAGTCTCTGTGCTTCACCTTTCATCTTTATGAAATGCAATAAATATAATGACGTTGCCAAATAAAACTTAATACGTATTCATTTTTCAACTTCAAAATACTCATTTATCAATGGGTTAGTTTGACAATTAGGTAAATATACCTAAGCTTCAGAAAATTTCGGGGGATACTGTGAGCACTCAATAAGTGGACACTATATATAGTCAATATTTATTATTTGCAGCTTCTGTATTTGCAAATTTGCTTACTCCCTACAAGTCATATGAACCTCCACAATCTGTCCACCTTGTGTGTTTTTGCAGACCTGCTCAGTGCGGTGAAACACTGGACGCGTCCGGCACACGTAGTCCCAGCTAGGGTCGAACCAGGTGCCACTCCTCCTTCTTGTTTCCATGCTCAGATGGTAAACAAGGCTCTTTTTCATGGTCTTTTTAGTGCCAGGTTTTTTACATTTTTGTGCTTTTTGTTGGTGCCTTTTGCCATTTGAAATGGCTCCCAGGAGTGGTGCATATGTGCTGTGTGGTTCTCCTAAGTGTGAGAAGGCTGTGACATGACTTATGGTAAAAATATGTGTTAGATAAGGCACAGGTTATAGTGCTCTGGCGGTGAGTTCAGTGTTAATAATACCTATTAAATAAGACGTCCGTAAGCAGAGACATGCATAAGACAAGGTTATGTATCGTCATTTGATGAAAGCATTGTGACCAGACACTTCCAGAACCTATCCCGTGTCTCCTTCCACTGGAAGGGTGACTCGGGGCTCCTTAATTCAATGTGTGGGGTGATGTTAGAGCACCTCACTGCTGTGAATAAGGGGAATCGACTGTCTCTCTTTCCATTCACCGATCAGCTTCTCTAGCAAGTGGTTTTCACTCGAAACCCCAATTCTTCTGTCCACAGCATGTCACCCTCTGATTCACACTTCACCCTTTCACATTCCCGGAGAACCCAGGAGTGGAATGTGGCCAGATCTTGGGACCCAGGGGCATGGAGTCGGGGGGACTCCCTCCGGACTCCCCACTACTCCACACTGGCGTCATTCTTCCCCTTCCTTTGTAGCTGGACCTTCTCTGGGCTTTCTGGCCTATGTGGGAGCATGGTGCCCACAGCCATCGATGTTGACGTCTTACCATCCCAATAACCAGAGAGACTATTGAATCTCTTCTCAGTTCCACATGTCGTGAGAAAGGTAGGTCCTAGGCTGGCGCCACTGCCCCGGATATTCAGCTGAGATGCTTGTGTGTCTTGTACCGTGAAGGGTTACTGTGGCTGCAAGTCTGTGGGAGACGCGTCAAGTCTAGAGCTGCTCGGAGGCAGTGGCCACTACTCCTGTGTGGCCGCTCGCACTTGAATGTAAGTCAGTTTAAGGCAGTACAATGAAGACGTCTTCAGCCTACCGGCCGCGTTCCAGGGGCTCACCAGCCACACACAGCTCATGACTCCAGGAGTGGGCTGGGCATCATGGCGCCAAGGTCCGGTGCACAGTGCCACCATTGTGTGTGAGGGGGCAGGTCGGGAAGGTGTTTCTGGGCACGACTGCTACATCTTCTCCGCCATAGTCGATGAGACAGGCCCAACCCCCCTGGGAATCATTGCTTCCTCTGGCACCTGGTCTATTTTTATACCCTTGCGATTGTCCTGTTACCCTTCTCCCCCTTGTTCTTCCCCCTCCTCCAAGGGACTCGACCATTCTTGTGACTTTCAGTCGCTTCATGATGATGGCTCTCAAGCTTACATGGCACTCCTAGACCCTGTCCTGAGTGCCAGACCAGACCTAACTGTCTACCTAGTATCTCCGACTGGGTATGTCAACGACCATTTGGCACTAATGTCTCATACTGAGTTCTTGACTTACCACAAATTTCTTCTTCCCGTTCCCCCATCTCAATAAACGGCATCTCTGTCTTCCCAGTTTGTTTTGCCAGAAGCCCTAGAAAAACCCTTGACACCCCTCCTCCACCTTCTTCTTAACACCCAAACCATATCATCTGTGGTCCATTACAAATTCAAAATACTTCTCTAATTGAGTCACAATTTTATTTTCATTTCTAATACCACAGTCTCCTTCCGCTTTCCTGCTGGCTAACATTTATTCAAATTTCCTGCTCCCGTGTCTCCAGGAAATGACCAGTTCTTAAGGAATCCCTTTCTGCCGCTGACGGAAATTCTACTTTTTAATGTTGTCTCACCTCATCCTTTTGCTTTTCACAAATACAATGGATTATTTATATAATATCTACCATCCCTTCTCTAGTTTGATAAGGGCAGAAAACACGGCTATTTTATTGTTCTTCAAATCTGTTACGTCTGGCAGAGTTCCGGACACGTAACCAGCCCTCAGTTAGGTATTTACCCCATTTTGGAACATTTACTTGTTAGCCTTGTGAACTCCTCTTTTTTCCCCCTTCTCTGAAGTTATGGGCATCCTTCAGCTTCCGTTATGTATCTTCTTTCTCATGGGATCTGCTTCAGTGCCTTCAGGATGATTCCCAATGTCACAGGCCTGGCTCTTGAGACAGTTGTGATCTCTTCTCTCAAAATCAACCTCTCCTTCCCACCTCCCTAGGGTTCTGTCGAGAATACTCTCTCCAGTCCAGCTCACCGACTTCTTCCTCTAGGACATGCCCCGAGCCTGCACTGCTCTCCTCATTAAGTCAGTAAGACCTCTGAACCCTCCTGTTAACTTTCCTTGCAGCCCCAGTCCACACATGTAGCATCTTCTAGAACTTGGCAGTGCAGAGCACACACAACCACAGGGGGCCTGCACCCCTCCTGTCTCTGACACCTCATCCCGAGAACTCTGAGGAGCTTATTAATTCATATTCCCAGCCCCATTCTTTCTGTGGGTTGCCATTTTCCAAAATGCATAATTGTTCTGTTGGAAAGGCTCTACCTCGCCCTCCTGATTTTGTAAATTAGGAAACAGGTCCAGAAAGTGGCCGACTGGTTCACTGAACCCAAGACCTTCTAATGTTCTCTCTCTGATGCACTGCAACGTTTGCAACCCCACTGTGCTTAAGAGCTCCCATGACTTCCTCTCCTCCATGTAAAGGACAAGACTTTGCTAACTGTCCATACAAGATTTTGCGTAACCAAGCCTTATCAAACTTACCACCAATCGTGGTTCCTTCCTGCCACGTTACTTTTCATTCTTTGAAAGGCCCATGTTTACCTTAGGCATTTTTGCTGGAAGATCTTTGCTCTTCTTGTTTATCCCGCCTAGAATATCTATCCCTACTTTTATCCTCTGTTGTGGACCTTGTGTTTTGACCCCAAAGCAATCCTGACACACAGTGTGTTTTAATACATTTTGTTGTTCAATGAACTAATGAGACATTTAATTTAGTCAGTTTTCCCCATATTGATGGTAGCTAGGTATCCTTTGATAGAAGTCAATAAAAATCTACCACCATATTCTCAAGTTTGTACCAAAATGGACAATAATGGCAAACATTTGCTTGGTGTGTTCATCTCTCAAAAAGCAGGGGTTTCTTGACAGTTGGCATTCTAAGCCTATGACGTGCTTGCTTGGGAAACCATTTGCTCTCCTGGTCTCCTTGACCAGGTGGTCCCCACCTCCACGCCTTCCCAAAGCAGACATTGATCCTGATTCTCTCTGACCCAAAGATTAGTGAGTAGAGACTGATGAGAAAGAGAAGGAATGTGGGGGGTCACAGGGAGAAAGGAAAGGCCAGAAGCTATCGGAAGAGAATGAATTTATAATATGACCTCAACCAGAGACGTGGAGGTAAGAACATGACCCAGAATATATTCTTAAAAGAGAATCTATATGGGGCGCCTGGGTGGCTCAGTGGTTTAAAGCCTCTGCCTTCGGCTCAGGTCATGATCTCAGGGTCCTGGGATCGAGCCCCACATCGGGCTCTCTGCTTGGCGGGGAGCCTGCTTCCCCCTCTCTCTCTGCCTGCCTCTCTGTCTACTTGTGATCTCTCTCTCTGTCAAATAAATAAATAAAAAAATAAAATAAAAAAAAAAAAAAGAGAATCTATATGATAGGGATTATGTAAAATATAAATTGAATCCAAGAGTAATTTTAACATTTGGTTCCTGGCCACTAAACCTGGCAGCCCATATTCAACAGCGTAAAATAATTAGAAAGTCAAATGGTTTTATTGGAAAATGAAGATTTCTTGGCCCATAATGTGCTGGGCGAAGTACATTAAGCTTTGGGACGGACTCAGCCCCACTCTCTTCTAATGTGGTCTGCTAAAGAATTTTTACAGATCTCTATAGAAATGAACTTTATTTAAAAAAGATACAAGTTAACTTATAATTAAGGACTATAACCTGAAGGGCAAGCATGAGGTTTTAAAGGAAGCAGTTAGCGGCTCCTCCATTCCCATTGGTGATGCCCCCCCGCCACTGAGGAGCCCCCCCCACCCCAGGGCTGCATGTCTTTAACGTGATCTTTAAAAACAACACAATTTAAGTGGATGTCAATAAAAACCAGTGAATTATAAGTATTCTCTCTTCCAGCATATTTGACCAGAGCTGTCAATAAACAAAACTGTATTTCCTAGGAGTTCAGGCATGAATACTAATCTATGAATTTTGATTTAATATTGTACCAGAGGACCCTGGGAGGATATGAACAATTTGGACATCTGTTAAGTTATTCTTAGAGTAAAACTGGACACATGTATACTCTAGGAAATAACATAAGATGATTAAGGTTTCTGCATTAAGGTACTACGTATATATATGTATATATATATTCAGATAACTGTATATAGTCAGATAACTTGTATATATATATTCATATAACTCATGTATATATTCAGATAACTTGCATATATAATTCAGATAACTGTGTATATATTCAGATAACATATATATATTCAGATAACTGTATATATTCTGATAACTTGTATATATATTCAGATAACTTGCATACATATATTCAGATAACTTGCATATATTCAAATAACTATATTCAGATATATATAGATACATAACTGTATATATTCAGATAACTTGTATGTATATATTCAGATAACTTGTGTATAATATTCAGATAACTTGTGTGTATATATATATATTCTGATAACTTGGATTTTTATATAAAAATCGTGATATACAGCTAGCATGATTTTTATATAAAAATCCAAGTTCTCTGATTTAAGTACTATGTGCAGTATTATCAGATTCCTTCCGCCCCTCCCCACACCTTGACTCACACATTAGCTGGTATTTCCGACGGTAAAACTTGATTCTTGGCGCAGAATACACGTCTCCACTCCCTTTCCCCAAACAACCTGGAGCCGCTCAGCTAAATGAAGGGCCGAGTTCCAGCCAACACTGAGCAGCGGCTGCCTGCCTCCTTTAGCACGATGCTAAAGGCTAAGCTGCAAGGAAAAGCTCAAATTCCTGCTATGAGCAGAGCTCTCTTCACCCTTTGCGTCCCCGCCCCCCCCCCCCCCATCATACATCAAAGTCCGCAGGCTCCCAGTCCCTCACTGGTCTCCCTGAGTGGGGAGCACTCCCCCTCCGGCTGGGGTGCCCCTCTCGGCGGGAAAAGCTTCCAGGGCAGACGGAAGGGAAATGAGGCCCGATGGTACTGATGTCAGGCCCCTAAGTAAGGGGCAGGCTGGGAACTCCCTTCGCTGAGGAATGTCAGGGGCGAGTACGCTTTATTAAAAGGCCAGTGGGGAGAACAAAAACAGTCCAAGAGGCACAAGGACACAGAGGAACAGCAAAACCTCAAGGCTCGCCCTGCTGCCCAGCCTCGGGACAGGGGCGGAGCCCAGACCTGCTGCCTGGGATGAGATTCGTGCCCTTCCTACTTCCCGAAACCGAGCCCTCCCTGTCACCCCAAGGACCTGAGCGCATTGCTGAAAGGAGGGTCGTAACGCTCTACGCCTTTTAAAACTGCAATTGGGAACTAAATAATGGAGTAGTTTTGCTCAAAAGCAATATATATTTTTCACGGAGATAAGAGCCTTATTACCTTTGCTATAGAAAAATGCGGTGAGAGAAAAAAAGTGCGCACTGCCAATATGACAGAAACATAACAAAATCCGCTTAGGAAAGTGTTCTGCTCTATAAGAACATATTGAATGAAAGGCATTATTTCAGGTGAGTGAGCCATGCAGAAATGCGGATTTATTAGGGTTTGTTTTGAAATGTAATTTGTACGGCGAGCTTTTTTATTCCTTTGATGGCAATGAAACAGATTTATTGGCTACACGTTGGAGGTGCAATAGATAACAGATAACCAAGGGAGACGTTTTAATAAAACGGAAAGAAGAAAGGAAAGCGAGTGAATATGCCTGCTTACATTTCAGCTCATAAATAAAAAGTACAGAGAGGGCTTTAACCGAAAACCATGCCGGTGACCGCAGCCTGGAAGGGCTATTGAAAACTGGGGAGAACATTCTAATTTCTCACACTTCCAGCTACGGCGTGAGCTGCCAGAGGGAGGTGACACACATTTTGATTTGGGCGCCCAAGCCGATGTTTTCAGGGTAACCTTGCACGTGGCTGGGAAGGGGACCAGCAGGTCCCCGACCGTGAGGGCGTCTGCTTGGGACATTTGTGGCTGTGCTCTGGGATTCTGGACAGCTGAACAAGGCAGGGATTTCAGCACTCACCCCCCGTGGGGAGAACCTTGGGCGCTTCCAGGGAGCTCTCACGTCTTCAATAAGCAACGGCCTTTCGTCTCAAAGAGCTGAGAGGGAAGGAGGCTACGCCTAAGGACGGTGGAGAAGGTGGCCCATGCTCTGAAGTCCACGTGTATCTCGACCCCTCACCTGAGCCCCGGGCTGACGCGCCCCTCGCCACCCACCCCTCACTCAAACCGGTTCTAGCCACTAGGGCCCTAGACTCATGGAAGAAATCAGCTCTCTTTTTTTTGTTTCAAGGCAGCAAGAAAACTGGAACTCACTCTGAGGAGCCCCGGAGCTCTCTGCATTCCTGTGTTGCGCTCTCTCTCTCTTTCTCTCTCTCTTGCCTGGCTCTGGGCACTTCCTACTCTGGGAGTCAGTCTCCTTTCCAAGAGACATTCAGGAGCCAGGGAGGGAAAAATGACTCTAAATTCCAGGAAGGCCCACCGAACTCCAGGTTTCTAGGGTGGAGCAAGGCCCAATCTGTGTTCCTGTACCTTGCAGGACGGCCTTCTAAGAACGAGCTCCGCAGATGTGGAGAGAACCACAGACCTCCGGAAACAGGAATTCAGAAGGTGAGTGAGGGTACGATTAGGAATTTGCATCAATAAAACTGGGTGGTTTTAATACACGAAAGCTTTTAGGGCATAAATAAATTGAGGATGCTTGCCAAATTTAAATGCCATTGTAAATCCACATTTGTATATCAAAGAGACAGGAACACGAAAACAAGAGACATAAAATGAATTGGCATAGTTTGGAGAGTTTTGGGTCCATTAGTAAGGATGGATCCAATCAAATACTCCATCCGATTTCCAGTTCTGTTACTATTTCTACGTTTACTGGTCTTACTTTCAACCACCCGAATCTTTCAGTGAACACTAGTTTGAAAGGCTCATCCAGAGTCCCTGTGCCATTTTCCAGAGGAGTTACTTCTGCGGAAGCGTTTTTCAGAAAGAAACAATTCAAATTTCTGCTACAGTTAATAAATTGTCTCTGGGAGGATTAGAATAATAAACCTTCTGAGAAGTTTTTTGGAGATAGGTGTTAAATGAATTTGCATGCCTCAGCAAGATGCAGAAAAAGAAGACTTAATGACTTAATTTCTAAAGCATCTATAGTATTATGGCATGTTTCTGGAGATAGGTAAGTACTGTCTACATAGGTAAGCACGTTGTGCGTCCCATGGGAAAAATGGTTAGGTCTGTGCCTTTGTCCCAGAAACCATAGTTTTTCTTTTTTTCTTTTTTCTTTATATTCAAGATATATATATTAGAAAAGCTAATTTATTGGTTTTTTAATATGCAAGATGCTTTCTTTAAAGAGCAAGATCCCAGATTGTTTTGTGATTCAAATTTTAAAATAAACAAAATCTTCTGCATCTTCCAAGGTCATGTTTCATGTATTTAATATGTCCCCGAATTTGTCAAAAGATTGTTAAGGGTCTAAATGACTCCACCATATGTCAGCTGGGGTGTACCTGGTTGTAGACACGGAATAAACCGTTTGATGTATTTACACAGAGACACAAAGAATATATACGTATGTATATGTACATGTATATATTCCCCGACACCCTTATTAGCTGCGATCCTATATTGTGGGCTTTAGAAGTTGATGATATACCTTTCTACTGGCCACGGCTAACCAAGCTGGCTTGAAACTCAGCAACCGCTTGCATTCATTGCTCTGCAGGCTAGTAATTAAGTTCGGCTGCTGGTGGGAAAAGGGTCTCTTACCACACCCTCCTTAAACTAAAGATTCATTCGTGCTCAGTGTAAGTGTGTGCACGTCCCTTTATCGAGGCGGTCTGGAGCTGCAGATGCAGTCGCAGCGCTCGTGATGATCCAACTGGATGTCCACGAGGGCCATGTGCTTCGCTCGGCCCCTCCTCTTGAAATGGCCAGGCTCAAACTTCAGGACCTAGGACCAGAAGCATAGTTGCGGTTAGAAAGCCCTGCGGGTTTAGCACGACGAGATCCCGCTTACGCTCTTCATGACAACTGGTTCCCGGCCCTCTGAGAAGCCCAGGGAAACGATGGGCTTGCTATGATGCTGCTCTCACGTCAACCTTTCTGCGACCATGAGCGTCCTGACGTGGGCGGAGAGGCCAGCCGACCACACAGTAACGTGGCCTGCATCACCAGCCTGCGGGACCAAGATGAGCCCACGGGTCCTGGCAAGCACTTATCGATCGCTTTCCGAGGGCCCGTTTCCGGCCGGGTGCTGGTCCAAATACTGTCATAGAGACTCTTCGGAACAGAGCATATGGTATGGATAAACACAGCACCTGGGACTGATTACTCCTGTAGACAGAACAATGAATAACGGCATGAATGTAAATACGCTGGTGTGGCTAAATGTTTGGTTGATGTAAAATACTTTGCCCAGGACGCCTGGGGGGCTCAGTCGGTGAAGCGTCTACCTTCAGCTCAGGTCATGATCCCGGAATCCTGGGATCGAACCCCGCAGGGGGCTCCCTGCTCCCTGGGGAGCCTACTTCTCCCTCTGCCTCTGCCGTTCCCCTGCTTATGCCTGCTCTCTCTCAAACAAATAAAATCTTTAAAAAAAAAAAAAGGGAAAAGGAAAAAGTTAAGGTCTGCACCCTTAAGATTTCTTTACAAAAAAAGTAAATAAAATACTTTGCCCTGATGGAGGTGGGTAGTGGCCATAATGAGGTGAAAATGTGTGTATGTTCTTACCCATTTGTTAATATGCAATACCTTTTGTAATTTAAAACAGACGAGGCTCCACTAGAATCTTTGTACATCAATACTGTGTATTGATACAGCATTTCTTCCTAAAGTATATCCTTAATTTTGTAAGTTAGTAAGTTGACTGGAATGACGTGGATGGAGCTAGAGAGTATCCTGCTAAGGGAAATACGTTAGAGAAAGACAAATACCAAACAATTTCACTCAAATGTGGAATTTAAGAAACAAAGCAAATGGGCAAAGGGAGAAAGAAAGAGAGAAAGAGGCGAACCAAGAAACAGACTGAACGAAACTCCAGAGGACACACTGCTGGTCACGAGAGGGGAGGGGGCGAACGGGGGAACGGGGGATGGGGACGGGGGGCACCTGTTGTGATGAGCCCCGGGGGGATGGGGGAAGTGCTGAGTCACCATATTATACACGACAAACTAGTATCACACTGTATGTTAACACACTGGAATTTAAATAAAAACTTAAAAAAATCTAGGTTGAAACATAATTTTAGTACTTTTAGGTGGAAGCTAACTCCTTCCCTGCAGCAGCCTTCGCCGAAATCAGACATCACTCCTCTCCGACACGATGACGTGGAAAGTCACATCCGTGCTTTCACAGATGCTCTCTGGTCAGTGTAACCGCTTCTCCTCTACATGTTCTTAGGTTCCTGTTAGCCTCTACTTCGGATTTTTTCTTTTTTGTTCTATTTTCCTTTCAGACTCTAAACTCCAGCAGGTGCTGCCATACGATACTGTATTTTCTAGTTTTCGAAGGACGTGTGCAGACACGTTATTTCTCTGCCCTCCGACAAACCTTATCACATAGTAGAGGACGTATCCCTACCCCCACTTTCGAGACGGGAGGACTGAGGCCCTCAGGGAGGCCGTGCGCCTTGTGTGGGGGCTTCTGGCCACTTGGACTCGCGCACAGGGCCCTGTCGTGGGGTCCTAGCACCCCGGGACCAACGCTTCTTCCATGTGCCTGTGATTTCCTTTTGTGTCTCCAAGGGGGGTGGGGCTCCCCGCGGGAACTGGAGCGGGGACTTGGCCGGCACACTCTGATCCGAGATGAAGGCTACGTGCGGCAAAATCTTGCTTTAGAGCCTGCGGGACTTCTCATGGCATTCCTCTGATTCTTGACTGAATTCTCTTCCCAGCCATTTGCTCGTCCTCACATCATCACCTGCTCGGAGTCACACACAGACCCAAGCCCTCGACTAGGAAAAGCAGGTTCAGAGACTTTAGCACTTTGTCCTCCTGTGTGTAGCCAGGCTGGGCCCTGGGGGGCCCCAGTGAGGAGAACAAATCAGCTCGTTTGCTCCATGTTCAGTCAAGCTACGGAATCTGGACTCGGCTAATAGAGAGTGGAACACGGATTCCCCCCTGTAGCTGAGCTTCAGAAGAACGTTGATGAGTACACAGGTGGGGGGGGAGGGACACGCTACGAGAGTCCATGCCAGTAGGGGGGAAGGGCCCACAATCACATGCTATGAGAGTTTATGCCGGTGGGGGGGGGGAGGGACACCCTACGGGAGTTCATACCAGAGGCACAAGGACTCAAAAGTCTCTGCTGTTGGTAAAGCGAGTCCAAATGGCCGTTCTGAGAGCTCATTCTGTTGTTCTCTTTTTCTCCTGTGACTCTCTGCTCCTACTGTCTGTATCACACAATCCCACCCGATTTATTTTGTATTCTATTTTGTATTAAAGCGCTTCGAGGGCAAGAATAGCAGAAACTACTACTACCGTTATTGAGTATTTACTAGATACCACACACTGCCATAAGGGAGTTTGCAAATATCATTTGGACTTCCCTGCAACACTATTAGGTATGTTTCTAATTTTCATACACAAGGAAAGAGAGGGGTTATGCTACTTGCCCAAAGTTACGGAGCTGGCACCGGAACTGGACCCCAGGTGGGTGAGCTCGCCTATGAAATGGGAACTTGTGTTCGGACGGGAACACAGCGGCCGGTGAAGAAGCACCCCCCCTGGGTGGGGGGTGGCGCCAACAGCAAAGTGAACACTCCTGTTCTCTCCTTTTCACCTCCCCCTGCATCTCCTCTCATTACCTCCCTCCCTGCACCTCCCACAAACACAGGGGTAGACACACAAGCGAGGAAGTACAGCAGGGGCCAAAAAAAGTGTCCCACGCGTTGGGCCACTTGAAACACTTTCACGGTTTTGGAAGAAGATTTAAAGTACTAAGAGCAGGATCACAATGGTATCTGCCTTCCGCGTGTGGCCCCTGTGTGCTCTCCGGCTGGGAACTCTAGGGGGGAAAAATAAGTAAAAAAACAAAAACACCCCCCCCCCCCCAGCAACAATGGTTGAGGAACGTCAGACATTTTGGGGCAGTGAACAGCCCCGCCCACGACCGATCAGCAAGTCTGGCTGAGCTCTGTTTGGTCGGGATGCCTTGGAAGGTGTTAGAGGTTTGAGTCCCACAGCTCCGCCGAGAATTTCTCCAACGTGCATTAGTCACTATTGTCCAAGACCCTACGGAAACCAGATTTGGGGGGGTCTGCACACGTAGGGGAGGGAAACGAGCCTTAAGATGATGAGCATCTGAAAAGCGTAAGGCCGTTACGGAAGCTTAATGAGTAGTGATGACCGGGCCCCGGACGTCCAGCGCTCTGGCGATTTGCTTTCTCATTTGACGGCCAACAAAGGAGCAAGCGGTGGGACGAGCGCAGAGCCCTGGCGGTTCTCCTTACTGGTCCGCTGATGGCTCAGGGATTTTCCCTGCGTTTTATATTAAGCAACATGAGCTCGGTATATATGTGTTTTGCTGATAAGAAGAGAAAAATGAACCGGCAGACACTTTCCCAGACAAGACAGGAAAGCACTGTGTGAACAAAGTGGAAATCGGACTGCTTTCCCGGCTGATCACAGCGCTCATGTTCAAAGCTTTCAAACCATGTAACCGTCTGAGGTTCAGGTACACAGCACTGAGAGGAGGAAGAAAGCAAAGCCAACTTGAGAGAGCACGGAAAGTTAAAAGAGAAAAGAAAAGCTTTTATCTGGGAAGGCAGACTGGCTGGTTATAGGTTATCTAGTCACTTTTAAAGGGAAAGAACCGCTGAATTAATTACGGCCGCTGAAGGACACTTCCTTGTAAGACCATCCCAACATGCCTTCCTATTTTCCGAGCTAGGGTTTGCCGCTGCGAGCGCACCCTGAAATAAAAATCCAGTGATGACCCGCCAGCCATTTCCTATTACCTGTGGGTGGAAATCCTGAACCCTCTCCACCACCTGGAAAACCACACAAGTCCAGGCAAAGTTGACTTTGACTAATCGGAGAATGACTAAGCCGGTTGGTGGCTTTCACAACACTACACAAAGTCAAAGATGCTCTCTCTGCAAATTACCACATCACGAAAGATATTTCACTTTGGTTACTTGCCTCATTGCTAATAAACCACTGAATGAATCATTGCCATAAAGCTATTCCACTAATAAAACAATACTAGGCAGAAAAGCTATCTGCTGAGTTGGGTTCTTTTTTATTGAGAACATTAAAAAAAAAAGTTGTTAAGGCCTTTAATAGTTCTCAAATTAATGGCTGACATAGGAACACAAACACATATTTCATGACAAATGCATTGTATGAGCTGGAACCATTAAGAGTTTATTTAAGATTCTCCCCAACTTCTAAAGCAGGCGGTATTCTGTAGACATAGTTTCTGATCTTAAAAAAAAAAAAAAAAAAGCTTCCTATTTTTGCTTCCCTTTTGAGCTTTTCCATGCTTCTAGACTTTATGAAAAATGTGTGGAGAGTTTAGATTTTTAAGGGCTGCTAGACCATTTTTCTGAAACCTGAGTGATTATGAGCGAAAACATCTCGAGAAGGGATAACACACTATTTTCTGCTTGGGTAATAACCGCACTTGCAGGCAGCAGTCCCAGCAGATGCGGAGCATTATAGTGGAAGGACTGACTGCATGTCGTAAGATAGGTACTCAGCAAGAAAGACACCGATGACAGAGTTTAGCAACGCTTCCCTGGTCGATGAAGCCTGCAGGTGACCCACGGCTAGGATTATGGTCAGGGGCCATAAAACGCTCATGAATACTGAAAATGCAATCTCGCTCTCTGCAGACATTATGTTTTCTGGGAGCACACTGGGGCTCCTGCAGGGTGCACTCAGCCGCAGTCCAGCCTTGAGACAGCTAAGCGGTTCCATAATTTCGACAGCACCTTACCGGGCTCATGACTACCCACTGCAGAAAACGTAATGGAAGGCTAACCGGGCACCATATTCAGAGTGCAGAATTCGCATGCAGGACCATTCATGTCACAAATGGTCTTGTCTACCTGAGGGGAGCACACCCCAAGGCAGGTGTGCGAAGCGATGGCAGAAAGCTAGGTCTGCAAGGGAAGGAATGTGCACATTTGGTCGTACTTAAATGCAGGGTCCATTCACTTGGGGAGCCATCGAGGCTGCAGGGAAGCCAGACCTCTCAGAAAACTCCACCCACACCTGTTGTGGACTTTCCAGTCTTCTGTGCTCGCAGGTGTCCAATATCCCCATGGGCTAAGTGTCAGTGTCATCACTGATGCGCGAGTGAACTTTTCCATCAACATTAACTGTTGATTGTCCGAGCCTATCTTTACTGCTTTACATTGACCTAGTCCTTCCACCACCAATTAGCTTATATTCCTTATGTAATGCCGGTAAGGTGGGATTTGGGGGGCAGGATAGTGTAACGGTTAATGGATGCCACGTCATTTTAGGTCTGCCTGGGAACCCGAAATCGGGGGTTGTTGCGGCTGAGGAACCCTTAGGCCCCCAGGCTGCCTTCCATGTGGCAGAGCCGGAACCAGGGGCCACGTCGTCCTTCCAGTGAGACAGTGTTTCGCTCTATTGCCCCGTCTCTCATCAGAAACACAGGAAAAGCCCCTGGGAGCAGGGTCTCCCGGTCTCACCCAAAGAGACAGAAAGAGGAGGAAGCAGGGAGACTACACTAACTCTAGAAATGCTATTTCCAGAGAAAGAAACTACATTTTCTTGACTTTTGTTATGGTTGGTTAGAATCATAAGCCCAAATCTCACTACTTTTGCCACAGAGTAGAAACTCTTCACACACACATTTTTTCCCCCTGTCACCTTGATCTCAAGTTCCAATTTTAGCCAAATTTGTTTCCATGGCAGATGCTTAAAACATGTAAAACCTAAAAGTATGATTCTTTTATCCCGAATCTGAAGTTCAACAGTTTAAAACCTCTAATTAATCTATTTGTTCATATACAAACATGTGCTTACATTTCCTGACTCTTAAGCTGTAATAGGAAGCAGATTTTTAATATTCTAGAGTGAAATAAAAATAACCCTCTAAAGTCATTATTTTTTTCAATTTGGTCCAGAAACAGAGACGGGTCTAGCTGGTGGTCTTCAATACAGTAGCCACCAGCCGTGTGTAGCTATTTACATTTACATTAGTTAAAATCATATAAAATTCAAAGTCTGATCTCCCATTTGTGTTGGGTCCACGTCAAGTGTCCCCTAGCCACACATTGCCGATGACTACGGTACTCGGAGGGGAAGGTGGGGAACACTTCCATCACTGCAGAAAGTTCTACTCGACGCGATGGATGGTTACAGCAGCATCACGACAAAATCATGAGAGGAGGGACAGAGAAATTAACCCCGATCTTTCTCGTCTGCTGGTTCGTGAGTTTTTGGCTGTTGCCTGAATGTCCACAGACGGGGAACCAGATGATGACAAACAGTTAAGATTTATTTACAAGGTCATCGTATTTCTAGGGAAGACCTCATCCCTTCATGGCACATTATCAAGGCAAGATGGGAACTGAAATAACAGCATCTTCTATTTGTCTACATGGTATGTTTTCTGGAAATTTCCTTTTGAAAAATCACTATCCCAAAGTAACTTTTGTATCCTATGCATTCCAAGAGGCAGCAAAGAACTCTTATTAGCAAACAAGGAAAATGCCTTGAAGGATACCTCCAAACTTTTGAGAACAGGAAATCATAAAGAAGGTAACACTGTATCGCACAGTGGAAAACGCCCAACCCCCTGCTCGAGAAACAGCATGACCTGTGGAAAGAACAATTATCTAAGCTTCATTAGGAGCTTTATAATTTTTCCGATTTTATGCCTTAAATGCTGAGTGCTGAAATATTTGCGCAGAGTCACACAGGCCTGCTTACGTGACGAGTTCCAGTTACCCGCTTAAGGGTGCTCACGGCCCATGGAAACTCATTTCACATCTCATCAGTTACAACCAGCAGCTAGGGAAACTGATTCCTCCTGTCTCTGGGGTAAGAACACAGACACAGACTAGAACAAAGAACGAAGATTTTTCCCTAATGAGCCTGGCTCAAGCCACCTCCATTGCTGGAAAGGGAACAAGCCTTCTACTCTTTTCCCCAGGGCACTCAACAGAGAGATCACTGCGACACGTTGCAAGGTACTTTAGGTCGTGATGCAAGGTGACAGGCATGTTAGTTTCAGGGATGGAGCGGCTGAGAGAGTGATTGATCTTGTTTGGTCCCCTGGTCCAGAGCCTGGCAGAGTGATTTTGTGTAGAGCTCTGCAGACCCCAGAAGTAAACATACTACGATACAATGTTCCAAAGAGCTGCTTCAGAGAGCAGCTTCAAAAAGATGCTGGCATCTCAGACGTGATCCTGTGATGAACAGAGATCAAGGGCTTTCCTTTCTAGATAATTGTGAACAGAAATTACAGGTAACCGCTTGGGCATACAGAGACAAGAAAAGCAAGAGAAGGACCCTTCAGAGTTCTTTAGCATTCACTGTCCGGGAGGTGAGGGTTTTTTTTAAGGGGTGGGGTGCATGTTGAACTCTGCCATTTCTGCAATAAACAATTTAAAAAATGAAGCTGTAACTTCTAACTGAGCAGAGTCCAGAGGAAAATAAAGCACTCTAGAAATAGATCAAAGGCCTGCACTTGAATGTTTTTCCTCAGTGTTTATGCCTAGGTAGAGATCTTGTCGCTTGCTAGATTATTTTAACTCTAGCCTGATTACTGCATTCAGCACTGATTCTCAGGGCCTGACTAAACATTACAAAATTCAGGTTCTTAGAGGCAAAGGACAACATCCAATCTAGAGTTCATCAGGTCATACAAAAATAAAACACAATGAACACAGACTATAGCATTCTCTGGATAGGAGAACATTTTTTTTGTTCCCCTTGAAAACTGCAGGGTGGAGTAAGAAATTTTTATGACTAACAAAATAAGCTCTATGGAGGTCTAAAATAATGTGTTTCTGCCATGTAAGGTAAGCCTGGTCCCTGTGGCATTTAACTCCCTACACTTCCCAAGTTGGAAATACCAGTTATGACGTCTCCATTCTCATTTAGCTCCCAAGTCACCTCCTTAAACTTGTTCATATTGTCTTACTGTTTTCAGGGTTAAAAAAAAAAAAAAACCACCCCATTTTACAAAGCTGGAGTTTTTATTTAGGGGGCACGTTTTATTCCTTTGCTTTGGTGGACACAGAGGAAAAGCAACTCAAACAATCATTTCTAATGATAATGTCTGCTTCATTGTTTAGATTATATTCTTAAACACATTTCTGTATGATGTTTCACATCTTACAAAAGGCATTCCATATGCACTATTTTATTCGATCCCTGAACCACTTTATAACTGATTATCTGATATAATGTCTTAGTCCTAGTTCACATATGTGAAAACTGAGTCTCCATATTTGTGACTTGTAAATGCTCCCACGATTGGGAAGTAACAGCTGCTGCCAAGGTCAGGAATAGCTCTGAACTCCCCTTAAACCTACTCTTCCTTTAATGCTCAATAAAGTGCTGTGTGTTTAAAAAGGAAAAAGCACAGTGTTACCAGTGATAAGAACATAAACTCAGGAACATAGGGTTCTGCAGAACTCTGTTCTCCCTAAATTTTTGTTCCTCTTTTATCTTTTTTTTTTTTTTAAAGATTTCTATTTATTTATTTGACACAGAGAGAGAGATCACAAGTAGGCAGAGAGGCAGGCAGAGAGAGGTGGGGAAGCAGGCTCCCCGCTGACCAGAGAGCCCGATGCGGGGCTCGATCTCAGGACCCTGAGATCATGACCTGAGCAGAAGGCAGAGGCTTTAACCCACTGAGCCACCCAGGCGCCCCTGTTCCTCTTTTATCTTCATATTTACTTTTGTTTAGTTTTGCATACTTTCAGAGCTGATTCCCCAGCTAGCACTCAGCAGTCTTTAGGAAAAATTGGTACTTTTAGAAAAAAAATAATATCCTAGAGAATTAAAAAGTTTCTCCATACATTTTCTGTCAATTTACATTTTGCTTTCTTCACTCTGCTTAACTTCTTAACGACTTGACTACATTCGAGTTTGGCCCTTAGAATTTTCTTAAAGCGACCTAAATTTTGCCATGACAGCCTTTACGAATGTCACCATATTACTAGAAAGAGGCCACGTGAGCTCTGAATCACTGCATCATGCATGTGATCATATAAACGAACAAGGATGTCGTCCCACAGGTTGTTTTACGATGATTAGAAAAAGAGTCCAAGGGTGCCTGGGTGGCTCGGTTGGTTAGGTGTCTGCCTTCGGATCACATCATGATCTCGGGGTCCTGGGATGAGTCTGGCTTGGCCTACCCTGCTCAGCGGGGAGTTTGCTTCTCCCTCTCCCTCTGATTCTCCCCCTCTACCCCTGCCACCTCTTGTCCTCTTGCTCTCTCTGAAATGAATCAATAAATGAAATCTTTAAGGAAAAAAAATAGAAAAAAGAGTCCATCCTTCAGAAAGGACTTAGCCCCTCTAGGCATCTAGCTTGGCAAGTTTAGCTCATGTAAATTGGGACCTCCATAGAGCTTAATTTGGGAGCTCATTCAGCTCCCAATCGTCCCTCTCACTGGCTGCCTTTGTGCAGTGAACAACCTGAACAACTGAATGCCATGGCCTGGTCGTCCAGCACCCTACCGATTACATAACATGTGCAGCTGGAAAGAGCTCATGCGTTCCAGCGTCTGCAAAGGACATACCTCGTGATACTTTTTCACAGTCTTCCCGGAACTGCATGTGCAGGATTTCCAGTTGACGGTCCCACAGCCGCAGTTGCCCCCACAGCGCTGCACGAGGAGGCAGCGGGGAAAGAAGACCACGTGTGTCAGCTTCAGCTCCTCTCTTAAGTTGACGGAGTAATTCCTGGGAGTGCAACTGTAGCGCTTGACGTCGTCATTGAGCCTGTCCAGGTCGACTGCAAGAAACACACACGCGTGTGAGCCAGCTCACGACCCGAAGCAAAAACTCCCGGCACGTGTTTTTGGGAAGCGCGTGGGAAGACGCTGGGAGGAGGCCTTACTGCAGGCAATGAATCTGTCCTTGGGATCTCATTCATTAACCTCACGTGCAAGGTGGAAAATCTGATTCTCTTCTGATCCCACCTGCTCTTCCAAAAAAAAAAAAAAATAATAATAAATAAAATAATCAACAACAAAGAGAAAACAAAAGACTCAAAAACGTGGCTAAATCTTTATCTTGGTTCAATTTCCTTATACTTTTTTTATAAAATAAAATTCTGAGGAAAGAAAATGAAATATTCAGCAATTTAAAATAACTGCCTTTATCTTAAAAAAAGAAACAACCCAAAATACATGGCCTCTCAATTCTCCATAAAACCTGAACTCTAAACCATGATTTAAATATAATTTGAGTGCTATCAGGGACGCATTAGGGACAACTACTCTATTGTGTTTGGCTGGTGATGAAATTTTACAGGGAAGTGTAAAGAAGAAAAAGGTTTTAGTTCTGTTTTGACTCCAAGGTCAACCAAAACATCTACGAAGCCGGCATTCTGGGGGGTGGGTATTGAGGCACATTTGTGCCCTGGGTCCTGGATGGCAGCAGCGCAGAGGGTAAGGGCTGGCCCTGCCCCACAGCCCCAGCTGCCTCCCTCCCGGGAGCTGGAAGGTTACCCGGCTGCTTCCAACCTCTGCTTCTGCATCCAGAAAATGTCAGCAGCAGAACTTTACGTATTCCACAGTAACATCCCAAGGCTGAATCGAGTGTGCCTGGCACGCAGTCAATGCCAATGATGATTATTCATCGTGATTCATTTTGATCTTTCCTCCATCTTTCCCTTTCAAGTCAAATGGTCAAAAAAAAAAAAAAAAAAAAATCCAGGCCTTTCTCTATTTCTCTCTGTTGGGCATGACTCTGGGTCAGTGATGGTCAAGGGGGTATGGTTACTGGGACTTCTGTGAATTAAGAGTATCACCTTCCGTTTTCAAATTCTAGTGACAGATATGTCCTTGAATTAAATTTACAATATTGTATTTACACAGGTTACATTCAGTGTTGGGCCAAAGCCAGCTAATTCTCCGTGCGCTTGAGGTGCCAGCCCTCCGACCACTACTGGAGGGCCCGGCAGGGATCCCACGCAGGCAAGGCGGACGGCAAGCACCAGGCGTCCTCGGCACTCCAGCCCCTGCGAGTGTCCTCGGCTTAAACCCAAACTGCCTGAGGAGCGGCGAGCGTGCTCTTTTGGGGTCGAAGCCAGAGGCTAAGGGTGCTGTCGGGAGAAAGCACGTGAGGGAAGCCAGAAACCAGGAAGGCTCGCGTGCATGAAGGGTCCCCTTAACACCACGAAGTCCGCGGAAAGTCTGGCCATATGGCCGGGCGACCCTGAACAACGACTTAATGGCAACCGGATGGGTGCCCTGACCCGAGAGCCTTTCCATAGGAGCCACTGGGCTTTGATTCTCAAGGGCAGGGAATTTCCCCCCCAACGGCCCTGTGCTGAGCCTGCGACCCTGGGGGAGGGCGGGGAGGGGTGCTGAGGAAGTGCTGAATAATTTCTGGGCATCACGTATTGCTGTGCTTTTCCCTCCTTTGTAAAGACACGTCCTAAGTTTAGCTATAATCAATCCGGATTTAAATCGAATGAACTGTGTCTTGGGAAAGGAACCGTTTTATTGCTGCTAAAGCCCTGAAAATAACTGCAAGCGAAGCAGGAAGGATTACATAAACGGATTAGGAAGCACAGCCGTCATCCATTACAAGTGTCACCTTGAGATAAATAGTGACGCTGGCCAGCGCACTGCCGCGCCGGGGACGGGGCCGGTGCGGGGGCCGGATCTGCCGCGTGTGGTAAAGGGGGTCCATCTGGTCCACCGCTGAGGAGTCAATGGTGCTGTTAGCGAGGAGAGGGGGTGGGGTGCGGGAAGGCAGAGGGGACAGGCAGGAGGGCACGTGCTGAGGGTCTCCAGGTCAGGCCCCCGTGAGGCACCTTCTACCTGTCACCACACTTCACCGTGTCCCCTCACCCTTTTAAGACGAACGGGAAGTGGGACGCTGGGATTTGGAGCTCTTCTCACTTTTGCTCCAGTTTCTGGCCCCTCTAGGAGAACGGGGGCATGGCTGTCCCCAAAAGCCAAAGGAAGAAGAGCTCCCTGCTGCCATAGGAGGTCTGGGGCGGGAACAGGTGTCGCCTTCTCTCCAGGATAGCCCAGAGCCCCGCGACAGCACGCTTCTCCCAGGGACTTAGCTAAGCCCCAAGGTGCCCTCCGCACACCAGGGAGAGGCACGTCCTTCTTCCTCGTCTGGAAGCGGGACTCTTCCCGTCGCGTAAGTGCTTTACTGACCAGCTCTGGTCCCCTCTGTTCCCTGCCCGCCGGGAAGAGATGTACGACGCTGTCCGTTCTAGGCATCAGGTCACTGGTGTGACCGTTTCGGCCGTGGCCCAGGCTGACTCCCTGGCATCCGGCGGCCCTGTATCTCCAGGGATTGAAACCACCAAGGCACTCGATTTAGAACTCGGCATAAAACGTTCTTCGGAGCGGATGCAAATAGCTGCGAGGCGTGCTTGCAGACGTTCTGTGGGGGACACTGAGCCCCCCGTCAAAGGAGACGGGTGAGGCTGCGCCCACAGCAGGACGCTGGACGGCAGGCGGATGGCGAGCAAAGCTTCGGGGGCCTCCCCGGCTCGGGGCTCGGCTTGAGCCTCTGGCGGGAGATCCAGGGGGAGGGCCGTGCTTTCCATTCCTGCGTCGGTCTCCGGAGAGGGACAGGCCAGGCCAGCAAGGATGTCCCAAAGGTAATTCAAAGGCTCCGGAATTTCCTCTATGTTCCCTTATTTCACCCTGGTGTATGTAATATAATCCCTCTTTTATTGTCCTTTCGAGTTTGAGTCTTGTCTTTTCATGGGTCTTCGACGTCAGTTTTCTGGGCTGGGCACTGACAATCTGTTGGAAGGGCTGAGAAGGGGCCCCCGTCCTCAGAGGCTTTCCCTGGACACATTAGTCCAACGCGGGGGCTTGCACAGGGCAGCGGGAGAGCCCCTCCTCTTGCAGCCCCGGCCTCAAAGCACAGGTCCTTTGCAGAAGATCCTCGTGCCGTGATGAGTTCTGGGGTCTGAGCGCTGGGAGGGGATGTGCCAAGCAGGGGACAGCGCTCAGTCTCTGGTCCCCTGAGCTCAGGTGTGGGAGGGCAGGGTGCAGAGTCAGCCTGGTCTGCTTGGTCCCAGCCACCTAGGCTAGAGCCTGAAGGCAGGCTTTCTCCTGCCTCTGCACACTCCTGACTGTGGTCTGGGGATCCAAAGGTGGGGGGGCAAAGAGCAGCTTCCATGAGCCATGCTGGGGTCTCCCCACCGGACGACCTCGCTGTCCCAAGGACCAAGCTTCCCAGGTCTGTGACAGACCGTGACCTGCCGTTTTCAAGATGTTGCTGACGACGTCCCCCCAAGCCCGTGTGCCCCGTGCACACACCTTCATTTCTTGGGTTCTGCTGGAAAAGTACGCCAGGTCCTGGCTAGCCGCCTACCTTCTTCTTCGGCATCGAACAACATAATGTTTCTCGGTCTCCCCCAAACTGAAGGAGCCCGTGTCTACGCACAGTCTTCATCTGAAGAAGGAACGAGGACAAACGCCTCCTTGCCCTCACTGGCCTGTGGCCTTCGTCGCGAAGACCAGTCGGAAGCTCACGCAAGGAGCTGAGCGGATTGATAGCAAACACTGGTGTTCAGAGGGAACCCTGGGGTCCCGCCGATTCCTTTCGAGGGACACACAGAGCCGGACAGGCACACCCCCCTCGCTGTACCGTGTCTCGCTTCACCACGCTTTGCAGGCACTTGGAGACACTGCCTTTTTTCACCAAGCGGAGGTTTGTGGCAACCCCGAGTCGTGTGAGTCTATCGGTGCCATTTTTTTCCAGCAGTATTTGTTCCCTTTGTCGCATTTTGATAAATCCCACAGCATTTCAGACGTTTTCATTATCACCGTACCTGTCACGGTGATCTGTGATCAGCGATGAGGACTCACTCAAAGCCCAGATGATGGTTAAGCATTTTTTAGTCTTAAAGCCTTTTTTAATTAAGCTACGAACGCTGTTTCTTCCGACATAATGCTATTGCACACTCGACAGATGACAAAAGTAACTTTTATACGCACCGGGAAACCACAGCGTTCCTCTGACCTGCTCTCCTGTGGTATTTGCTTTCTTTCCTGGACTAGCCCAGCTGGAACTGAGGGCTGGAACCGAGGGCACGGTGTCTCCGACGTGTGCCTGCGGGAGGGCTCACGGGCTCGGCACGCACCGCGTGGGTGCTGACCAGCTCGCAGGAACCTTCTAACGGTCTTTTGTAAGTCGACCATTTCAAGTTTTTTTTTTGGTGAATATAAAAATTCGCTGCGAAACAAAATAATGTCCTCCCTCTGAATGTAGGAAAGCGCAGTTTTTTTTGTTTTTTTGTTTTTTTTTTAATTTTCTCTCCATGCAGGTTTGATTCGCTGCTTGTTTTGCTGAACGGGAAGATGATCCCCGTGGGTCAGTCCCTGGGGGTCACATTTATTGGCGGCTTTCGCCGTGCTGGTCTTTCATCTGTCTTTACTCTGCTGTGTGTGTCACGAGCCTTCGCTTGATCTCCCTGAGTCCCCTGGCGTCTCCAATTAAACTTCCCCGTGTTCTTAGAGCCAGGAAGCATTTTCTAACAACCAGACCAAGACTTTATAGCATTAAAATTCTTTATGAACTCTTTTAGGAGCCACACACCGGCAATATATTACTATGTATATATATGTGTGTGTATATCTATATCTATATATATATGTAGCACGTGCTGAAGGCATGGGAAGTGTGTGTGCTCGAAGTAGGGCTATATATGTGTGTGTATATATGTGTATATATACACATATTATCTGTGTATATTACATGTATGTAGATTATATACATACGTATATATAATTTTTTAATACCCTGCATTTGTCATTCTAGTTCACTTTCCCTAGCACTCAAGTCTGCTATGTCATTTCAATCTTCTAGGGCTGGAGTCAAAAGCCACATTTCAGCCTCCATCTCCTCTCACCCCCTGCTATCCGCTCGCCACACTTTCTCTGCCTTCTGTCACAGCACTTACTTCAAAGACCTTACTTTGTCCCTTTCTTTTACTTAGGGGTTTCTCTTCCATTAAAATATAAGGTTCTTGGAAGCAGAGAGTTCATCGCCTTTTGATTCCTTGTCTCGTGGGGCTTTGCCCATAGCAGAGAGCCCGAATGGAGGTCATTTGAGACCTGGTCTCCTAAAACCATTTGGTTTCAACCAAGTCCTGCTGAAAGAAATATGCCATCTCTGAGGACGGAGCACGTGTGCTATTTCAGGATATTTGAAATAACTAAGTCCAATAAAAAACAACAGAAGTCCCTATGGCACCCCAAACAGGTGTTTCTGATTTTCCTTAACTCTTTCGTGACTCTGAAGTCACGAAGTAACTTAAAGTAACTGAAAGTAAAGTAACTGAAGTAAACTTAAAGTCAAGGTCAGACAGAGTTTCGGACACTGATAGCCCTACTCCTCAACCCAGATTTCCTTTGTAAGGATTAGGTCTGTAATAACGAGTATCCGAAGGGATCAAACTGCTGATGATGTAGGTCAGGACGGAGAAACTCGCCTTCTAGAACCAGCTCTACCGAGGAGGAACGATGACACGGGACAGTGGTTGGCACGGAGACCCACGAGTCTAGGAGCAGGGCCGCCGGGAGAAGATGACGTCAAGAAGGCTCTCTCCCTGATACAGGGCTCGACGCGCTCGGAAGTGCGCCCCCTGCCCCGTGGGGAAAAGGGCCACAGTGTGTTACGGAAAGCACTAAAAATGAGCCTTTGCTTCTACAACACTAGATTTACGAGGCTTTGGGTGAGGGTGGGAGGGAAGGGGGATAGATGAATAATTGTAGTATTTTATACCAAGTTACTAGGGTTTCTCAGCCCCTTTCAAGGTTCATAAATTCCCCAGGAGGATTCTGCTCATCTTTATGGACATTACAACCTCATTGTGATTTTCAGACTCCCTCTTCTATAAATCAGCCCATAATTGTGAAAACGGTTTCCACGCCTCAACCCCAATCTGGAGGTGCAAATAAATCTGGAAAGAGCAATGACTTTATAACTTTTAATGAGAAAATACCAGGATATTTTAAAAACTTAAAATTATGAATTTCACGACTCCCTTTGCTGGTTTAATTTCTCTCAAGAATGGACATATTTACCACGTGTATTTATAGTGATTAACCTAAGTCACGAGGTTCCCAAACAGACAACAATGAATTTTTGGGGTTTAAAAACGTTGCCAAGCGACGAGTGAATGGAAAGGTACTGAGCACCTACTGTGTGCCTGGTTCTCGGTGAGACACTGTCGTGCCTGGTTCTCGGTGAGACACTGTCATACGTGCAGCTGTCAGTGAGCTCTGGTTACAAACCCTCACAGTAGACACGACTGGCCCCATCGGATAGATGTGGGGCCCGAGAGGCAGAGGACTTAAGTGACCCGCCTAAGCTCGCTGGACACAGAGCAGGGGTTTGACAAACACGCGCAACAAAATGGATGAGTGCACGGCCGTCTGCAAGGCGCTGAATGAGCATGAAGGAAGCGGACATCCTCAGAAGGCAATTCTCTGAACTCTAAGAACTGTGACCTGGTAAGACGTGTGAAGGACGGCAAACAAGCTAGGGGGTGAATAAGAATCAAGGGGGTCTTGAAACATCTTCCTCTCACATACAAGGGCTGGGTCTCTGAGCTTGAACCACCACTGAGCGCCCCCCAGCCTGGCCTGTGCAGAGAAGGAACCCAGATTCATGGCACGGCTCTCCCCTTTGCAACTCTAACTGAACCTTTCCGATTTTCTTTTATATATAAATCGGCAATAACAGTACTCTCCTGCCAAGAAATTTGTTAAGATCGAATGAGTTAAGGGGCGCCTGGGTGGTATAGTCAGTTAAACGTCCGACCCTTGGTTTTGGCTCAAGTCTTGATCTCAGGGTCATGGGATCGAGCCCCACGTCAGGCTCTGTGCTCAGTGTGGAGTCTGCTTGAGATTCTCTCTCCCTCTGCCCCTCTGTCTCGTGCTGTCTCTTTCTAAAATAAATGAAATCTAAAAAAAATAAAAATTGAATAAGTTAAGGGTATCTGAAGTACAGATCCAAATCCTAGCTCTTAGCAGGTATCCCTCACAACACTGTCGAAATGAGTAAAACAGATAAGTGAGTAAGGTCAAGCCCAGAATGCCCCCAACAGCTGAGATGCTGCAGTCGGGTCACTAAGGAAAGGAACATCATGTTCACCTTGATCTCAATGTCAGAAGGCAATGATCTTGTGTGTTCAGTTTAATTCCCTGGGACTTAGCACGGTCCTTTGCAAGTCAAGACTTAATGGGCTGGTTTTCCCAGCACTGGAGGTTCTGAAAGGAGCATGTGCTGTAGGAAGGGTGTGTGTTCTCCCTACGTCCACAGGGGCACAGGGCAAAAGGATGCTGTGGTGGTGGTGGGGTCCCAATGCTTCCCAGAGAAAGTGGGTAAGGGAGACCCATGAGGCAGAATTACTGTTGTGGGAAAGGCACACATGTCCCCCCAGCCACCGAAAGTTACCTACTGTTCTCCACCAATAAATGGTGTTTTCCATTGGGGCGCCTGGGTGGCTCAGTGGGTTAAAGCCTCTGCCTTCGGCTCAGGTCATGATCTCAGGGTCCTGGGATCGAGCCCCACATCGGGCTGTCTGCTCAGCAGGGAGCCTGCTTCCCCCTCTCTCTCTGCCTGTCTCTCTGCCTACTTGTGATCTCTCTCTGTAAAATAAATAAATAAAATCTTTAGAAAAAAAAAATAAATAAATGGTGTTTTCCAATCAATGTGCCTTCATGGGGGGGGGGGTAACAGGTGATGAAAGAGGGTCAGGATACCCACAAAGATGGACAACCTCATCATCTAGGAGAAAAGCGAGGCACCAGGAGGAAAAGGACTAAAATCCTTGTCCCTGAGCTGAGACTTGCTTCAAACCTTTTATGTGCACCCGCACAGATGCATGCAATGTGATAAACAAAAATGTGGATTTATTAATGCTTTCTGGCGAACTGAGCGGCGAATCCAGATCCTTACAAGTCCTATGGGTCATCGACAGTGACTACACATAAAAAAAAAAAAAAAAAAAGAAGTGCTTTTCAAAGGAAACAGCTAACAAGCCAGAGAAGTTTCTGGGTAAACAGAATCCTAGAAAAGTTTAGTACTTGCCGATTACTTTGTAAACTTGTATGGAGTGTACTGATTTTACAGATCCTTAAATCTGACAATATTTGGATACTCGGTAGGAGGCTCTCCAGATTAGCGATGATTATCTGACCGCCCTACAGGGAAGAAAGCGGAAGAGTTCACAGAAATATCTTGGTTCTGTGCAGTTTTGCTGAAGTAACAGTAATAGCTATCATTTACTGAGGGCCCGTGTTAGACAGTCCCTCTTATTCATCCTGACACAACTTTGCAAAGTGGTTATAATTACAGCCGTCTTGCAAAGGGCAGAACATGGAGGCTCAGGGTCTACAAGTGACTTCCCCGAGGCCACTGTCCCTCGGATGGGAGTTAGAATTTTATCACAAGTTTACCGGACTGCCACGTCCATGCTCTTCCCGCTACAGCATCCTTGCTTTTGCTCTCATTCTATCAAATTCGTGGAAGACAGTTTTCCCACTGATGAAGACGGCTTTTACATGGGGCATACGGCATGGTTCGGCCGGTTCAATGAAGCCGACCCTCTTTCAACATCAGAAATTAGAAAAATAAATCCGTTTTGACTCAACGTCCCCAGTACCTCTGTTTAACTGACAGAGAGATAGTTACAGGGGATGGTATCTCAAGACTGCCTTACCAGATTCATCACTAGTGTCAGCCAAAGGCCTTTGGCAAGTTGCTACCCTACAGATAGCAAAGAGGCAAAGGTGAAGGCATTCCTCTTGTGATGGCTTCCGCCCATTCTAAACTACGTTCATGTCTTAATATACTAAGAAATTATTTCCCTCATTCGAAATCATGTTTGAAAGAACAAAATTTGATTTTCCTAGTTCGTAGACAAGGGCAAAGAAAGGGCAATAAAGGACTAACTTAAAAATTAAAAGGAGTTTGACTTGGGAGAACTCAGAACCAAGTCAAACATTTTCATATTAAACATATTTATGTCATTTAATCCTCAGCTTCTATGCTAGTTATTTACCTATAAATCGCTTCCAAATTAAGAAGTCAAGTGGTTTAGATCTTAGAGCAAAATAATGTCACGTAAGAAAGCACAGAATTGGTATCAGAGCCTTTCAAATGGGTTATTATCTGTCCCAGAGTTGAACCCCCAACCATTTAGAGTCTGTAAAAAATCACATATTTCAGGGGCGCCTAGATGGCTCAGCTGGTTAAGCGTCTGCCTTCGGCTCAGGTCATGATCCTGGAGTCCCAGGATTGAGCCCCGCATTGGGCTCCCTGCTCAGCGGAGAGCCTGCTTCTCCCTCTCCCTCTGCCCCTGCTTGTGTTCCCTTTCTTGCTGTCTCTCGCTGTCAAATAAATAGACAAAATCTTAAAAAAAAATCACATATTTCAAACCCTGTCACTTGGAATCAATTTAATATCAATACACTTATTCCACTTAATGTGGAAATACTGATTTTTTTAAAAAGAGGAATGCATGTGAATTTTGGCACATGCACTAAAAAAAAAAGCAACCCTTTGGGGAAGCATTTACTTGTGGTAAGTAAAACTGTAGTTCAAAACTATTAGGTTGGAATGCTCCAACAATTACATCCATATTTTAATGCCAACACTGATGCTGTGAAAACAGGCTTCTCCCTTGTTCTAATTTGTTGGATTTTTTTCCTATGACACACAATTGTTTGGGAAAGTCAAGTTCTCCTGGAATAAGTAAAAAAAAAAAAAAAAAACAAAACAGACCTCATTTACATTGTTAATGATCATATATGGCATCTCGAGTGCCCACTCTAGTAGAGTGTAAGGCTGATCATTTCTTAATTTAAAGCTATCCAATGTCATGTTATAAACTTGAATAAAGGTGCGCTGCCCCTAAATTCAAAGGACTGTGTTGTAAAGAAATCACAGCACGGTTTCAGTTAGGCTCCCATGTTCCTGGGATGATTATATAGTTTGTAGAAGATCCATGTAACTTTTCACCTAATTATGTGCAAGGGTGCTATATCATTAACAGACTCATCAGAAAAAGTAAATGCAACTTGAACTTGAAATGTTTTTTTTTTCTTTTTTTTTAACTTTTAGGCAGCTTTCAGGTGAAAGCATGAGGTTGAAATTATTGGTAAAAACTGAGTTTTGGAACTGCAGTTATGTATAGATTTTGTTACCCCTTTCTCCATACCCCTTAAGAAACTGAACATTGGATATATGAACTTGTAGTATTATCTTCAGTCCAGAAGCTTTGATACACAAATCTGAGCTTATCTACTACTTGTGAATTTTTAAAAAGTCGACCTTGTGTGCTGAAGTTATGGCTCTGATATGTGGCAATGTTACTGTCCCTTTTCTCTCCCTCTTCTCCCCAAACCTCACTGACCTCTTGCTTCCCATGTAGAAGTCTCTTCTTAGAGAGACCTTGAATCTCCGTGTCACCAAATCTGCTTTCAAACAAACACTAGAAGCAAAGCATACAATTTAATTTTAAATATGTACTATTCCTACCTCGTTACAAATGTTCTTCACCCAGTGTGTTTGTGTTTTATTTTAGAGTTTATAAAACGCCGTGTTTGTATGTTCACACTGAAGGGTCATCTTAGAATCCTGCTCTTTGGTATCACGAAAAATGCCACTTTGATCCATCTAGGCAAATCAGAAGAATGGGTATTCAGTAGCTATCCATAACCGATGCTTGTTTTTTTACAACAACATTAAAGAATTATCATGCCGACAAGAGGAAATTTTTTCTGGGACCCTATAAAGGTCACTCTTCATTGGCCATCCAACAGACCTCCATTACCTATAACTATGTTTCTGTCCCTACTCTCCATTCACTGCTCCCTTCCTTATAGAACAGACTAGAAACCATGAGCGTGTACTTCTTAAGTTCTAAAAGCTGACAGTGACAGCTGAGATATTAAACCGGACTTCTCGTCGTCTGTGAGTCATGCGTGCAGGTGGTTTGGCAGCCATGGAATGATAAACAACGAAATCAGCACATTTATGTAAGTGCAGAGACGGTGGGGACTGGCCAGGGTTACAAGAAACAACACAGACCTGCCTTAGGGCCATTCTAAACAAGAGATTAAGAAATGGAACCCAAGCCAACAAGGGAAAGAAACGCTGACTCTGTCAGGAATACGGAGAATGTCACCTTGAATGTTCTTGCGAGCTTCTATCAGTGACCAAAGGCATTCTTAATAAAGCCACAGTCCTCAGTCTTAGGGGTGGGTTTCTGTACATTTTGGAGATATACTCATGCTGGATTATTAATATCTTCAATTCCGTACACATTAACGGAGCACCCAAAAGGTGTCAGAGGCCGTGCCAAGAGCCTGAGATACAGACGAACCATGTCTAACACCGTGGCTCAACGCTGGGTGCCACTCAGGACCGATCTCGATCTCCCACGAGCCATAAAGTAACATCGATAGCTCAGCCCCACCCTCAGAGGCCGTGAGCCAGTGGGTCTGGGGCCAGGAATCTGCAGCTTCCTACAGCCCCCCAGCTGCCTTACTACTTCAGCTGGAGCTGAGACCAGACCCTGAGGTCCTCGGATCTCACCCTGCCTTGTAGGAAACACCAAGACACAGTTCACTGCGGCAGTAGGACATAAGAAGGCTGTGGCGTCCCAAGTACTCCAGACTTTGTCGGCGGTGGCGGGCTTCAGAGGGAGAGGATGAGGGACGAGGAAGGCTTCGCCAGCGCAGTGACGCAAACAGACTCCAGAATTCTCAGTAGCCAGAGCTAGTGATGTTTCTTGCACAAGTACTACGTGCCAGGGGCTCTCGATGGCACCACTAATAACTATCCAAGGTAGGTGTGATCACACACGTTCCCAGAAGAAACTGAGGCACAGGAAGATCAGCGACTTGCTGAAACTTCACAATCCTTATAAATGGCAGAGCTAGTATTTGAACCCAGACGCTCTGCCTCCAACTCAACAAAATTTCTGGGGGAAAGAAAGTAATGGATTTAGGTGATTTTTAAATTTTAAAAATCCCAACGATAGGAGCCAAGCAGAATTGCTCCTCAAATAGCTATTGTAGGGAAGATACTTAAAGACAGAATCAGAGTTTAACATTTCTTTGTCCATGACCATTTTTTCCTGTTTTTCTGGGGTTTTCAAAACACTGTGAATCTTTTACGTTCCTTCAAGTTGACGTAAGCAGAGACCCAAAGACAGCAACATCCAGAAAGGCAATTTCTTGTCTGAGTGGAATCCAACCTGAGCCCCGGGGGAGACTCTGCCTGTGGCACATCTCCAGAACTTCAAGGACGCCAGGGACTCCCCTGTCCACCCCTTCACTGTAGGTTTAAGTAGGTAAAGTTCTAGACCTGAGCCATAAGCTGCAGACCCAGGCAGGAGCTAACTAATTAGTCATTCCAGCCCAAATGTTCTAACAGCTCGTGCTTACTGACACAAGCATTTTCTACCAGAGCGGGCCAAGTTCATGGTTCTTCAAAGTACCTCTGACATTATAAAATGTAGGAAACAAGCTATATGTTAGAGAAATACCGTCACATCTATGATGCAAATGAGCCTTATGAGGCTCTTAATGGAAATTTTAATGATAAATTATAGCAAATAAAGCAAGAATGTAACGGGCTAGAAATTATAGTTCTATTCAATAAAAGGTCATTGCAAGATACCTTGCTATTAATTTAAATTAAACATGCAAAGAAACACCCTCATCTCAGATCATATAGCTCAGATGTACAAGTAAGATATTCATTTTTTTGCGACTTTCAGTATTATTGTTTTAAAGCAAGATGTTTTCTCGTGAATGTTCCTCTCTCTTCCCCTCATGATATTTTCCTGAAACTTCCAGTTGAATGCATGCCCACACACAGCCCTCCAAGTCATCCCAGGCCTTCTTTGTTTCTTTTCTGGGACATGTATATCCTATGAAGCCTCCAGGGCACCAAGCACACAGTAGACCTTCATAAAACCATTCAAGAATAGACACTGAATGGGAAAAGGGGAAAGCTTCTAAAGAGTTCTGACCACCGCTTCCCCAGGAGCCTGTCCTGCCAGCATCGAGTCCTGAGCTAAATCAACATTCACATCTACCGGAGAGACACAGCGGACCATCACACGGGCACGGCCCCTAGAGGCGAGACACTGTGACGCTCAACTCCTCTACTGCCCACTGGCCACACAGCTTGTACCAAAGCACTTACTTCCCCTGACAGGGAGGCTAATAATACGTTACTTGCCAAGACGCAAGAAGCTGGTCCAGATGATTTTACAAGGTTTCTTCTAGCTCCTTACTATGACGCATCTTTGCACAAAACCTTTCTTAGTGTCATACAAACAACACAGTTTGTGATGAACACACAACTTCATCTGAAGGTGCTGTCGGAGAGAGATGTAGTAAGACTGGCCGTAATCCTCTGATTTTAGTGAATTAAATACATTGCATGGTTAGTCCTCACTGAGAATTACTATCAGTGGTCTCATCTGCTCATGGAGAACCTCCAAGGCTCTGTCTCTTACCTTTTGACTTCCTGTCATGGTAGGACCTGCCCCGATAATGGGGGGCGTCCAAATAGAGATTCTCAAGGTCTTCTTGCCATGATTCTGGATTGAAGTGCTTGAGCAGGTCTTCCACGGTATCGAATTCTGCAACTGTCTTGTCCAGAGCGTCCGCGGTGAGGGTGGGGTCCGTTACTGATGGAGAGTGATAGGATACCCCCTAAGAGTGACATACAGCTCAGTGTACTCAGAAAAAGTCCATTGCTACGAAATACAATAGTCATACAACTGTACAGAAGGAGCATAAACAGGCTTCTGATCATAAGACATTCTATGCATAGATATCATGCTCTACCATAGTTCTGCCATATTCTTAAATAACAGCAATTAATTGGTAAATGATAGTCATTCACATTTTTGCAAACCAAAACCAGGCAGATCATAAAACTTCCAGCTCATCTGAAATATAATCATTAAAGAAGATATTGACTCAATGGCAATATCAAAATTACATCATTCCATGTCTTGGTTCGAGCTCCTAAATCATCCACATCTGCATCCACAAATAACGGTTAGAATTTTAATTCTGAATTGCTTTCATAATCCATTCTCTCCTGTCATGTTTAGCCTCCATGTTTCCTCTTCATGGGTCACCTCACAATGCAGATGTAGTGTTAGCAGTGTTCGAATCTCCTCTGGAGAGAATCTGATAAAATTTGGCACATTCACCAGCTTACTTACTGGTTATCAACAAGGATAATTAGTCATGAAACCTGCTCTCTCCATCAAGACTGGGAGATACCCAGGGGAAGCACGTATATGTATTTTTAAAAGTGCTATTGCTTGCTCTCGATCCCAGCTGTTCTTAAAATATTCCCAGAAATACTCTTTAAATGGAGAATGCAACACCACTGTAAATTTGGGAGGGATTACGTGGACTATGTCCCCACGTAAGTTTCCAAGCCCTTACTTCACTACCTCTTGGATAATCTAGAGGCCAATGAGCCACGATTCAAACATCTCTGTAAAAATTCATGATCCATTAATGAGGAAATAGAGAGCACAGAGCCAAAAAAGGTTTCAAAATGTCTTTCAAGAAACTGCCACACAAACAAGATCCCTCAAGGGCAAAGAGCTCCCACCGCTCTGGAAGAGAGAGAATCAATGGGCACTTGCGTTCCTGAACCTTCATGCAGCATCCTAACAAGAACTACTACGTGCCACAAGGTTTCAGACGGCAAAGCCCACATTTCACACCCTCACTTTCAGCTTAGGGTTTCTCTCTTGTTAACCAATCAAGGTCCGAAGGTCCAGAAGCCAGGGAATGGATGCCCTTCTGCTTTCAGAGGAATGGTGGTCCCTCTTTGGCAAAAGCAGTAACCCACCCTGGTGTACCTTAAAGGCAGTTTTCAACTGCCTGGTAGGGAAAGGGAGTGGGGAACGGGCTAGGAGATGGGAGCTGGAATGGCGAAGGCAGCAGCCCAGCTCCCTGACCCAGGGGTGCGTGCGTGCATAAACTGAACCCCGCTGAGGCCCAGCATCTCTGTCTTTCATATCCCTCCTGGCATCAAGTGCTAGAGTCGGATATTATGATTCGGTCTCAAAATGTCAAATTCCCATTCACCTGGGTATTATCCGGGTAATCTACAGTCCACTTGCTCATGGCCACTGCATGGTTTACAACTCTGTCCCAAGAATGTGGGTCTGAGATCCAAACACCCAAAAAGAGTGGCCAAAGTCAGGGGCATGGCATCTCTATAAAAGCTCTGAAATTAAGATGCTTCCCTGTGTGTGGAAACAAAAAAGCAGGAACGTCCACGAAGCCATTTTCGCGCAAGGGCAGGCCTCTCACAGTGGCTCTGGGGAAGCCTTGGCAGAAAGTTTCCTGGGGTGGCTCCTCGAGCTTAGGGTCTACCCATGCATCTGTCCAGGAGAGAGCGGCGGAGAAGCCCTCCATCGCTGACCGTCCTAATCCCTTCCGACCTTCCTCCGCAGAGCAAATGCAGACAAAGCCCAGATAAATGTAAAGCTGTCCTTCAGTGAGACGGTTCAGAAAATACTCATGAGTGATTAGATGACCTAAAAATCCCACCTAATAAACACGCTTATTTCTGGGGTAATTATTTAAACACTATTTCCACGAGAAAGAACTAACTGGACGTGCCCCTTTCCACGGCCCTAGAGATCTGATCTCATTCAGCTTCTGTTATCTATTTATAAAAACCCATTCTAAAGCTAACTGAATGGCTTTAAAATAACAATTTGTAAAAGAAAAAAAATGCTCAGAAAACTAGAAGCCACTTTCCACAAAAACAAAATATGGTTAATACAAAGGTTCGGGGCTGTGGAGAACAAGTAAGACGTTCTTCACGTCACCATCAGAAACCTCACTGGCCTCTTGATTGGACCATGTTGTTCTAGTCCAGCAGACACACCGGGTGAATCACATAGTCACAGAATCCATAATGAAGGAATCCCGCTGATTGGCGGAATTTCTTTAAAAATCCCCCAGAGAGCAAAGGATGGAATATCACTTTAAAAAAAAATAAAATCCAATCTAACTCAGCCACATGGACTCAGTCAGAGCCACGGGCAAGCTTTCTCCCTGCTCCTGACCTTCGAATGAACACCTGCATTTATTATCTCAGATCTCATTGCTACCTATGTGCTACTTATAGGACTGATGAAAACAAGGTCTGTTCTTTCTGAACAAAGAGAAGTAGAATACTGAGAAATGACCAACTTTGGAGGAAAAAAATGGGGGGCACGAAGCATTTTACATTTTCGGGGTGAGTTATGTTTTAGTTCAAAGTCCAAAAGAACACACGCCTGGTTTGCGCTTAAGTTACCCTACTATAAATACTGGGATTTTTCACATCTGAAAAGATCCGTAAAAACACAAAGGTTCACAGCTTCCCCTGGAATATTCAAAACACTATTTCAAAATTCCCCACTGGAGCTCGGGCCATGGACCAGTCTGCTATGTTTGATATGTCTGGACGGTCGTCTAGTTGGAACATTCTACTCTGAAATCGATAAATGCTGAAGTCATTGTCTAGCCCGTGTTCCTACAATGGGTACTGGCATTTCCTGAGAACCTTTTGGAAGAGAGGGGGAAAAGGGCATGGGTCACAGCCCATTGTTCCCATAAAAGAAGTGGAAGGACACATCGTGACTGCACGTGACGCCCTAGGTCCTTATGCAGCTGACGCCCTTCTGGGCTTGACCTCAGCTTCCCCGTCAGCTTTTTTCCTCTGGCAACAGAAAAACAAATTACTTACTGAGACGGAGCTGGTGACTGACTCCCAGTTAGTCTCTGAGACTGCTGCGGGTTGGAAATCTTCCTAGAAGGCAAGAAACATCCATGTGAGCCAACCAAACCTCAGTGCGATTCATTCCGTGCCCGGCGTCCGTGTCTCGGCCGTTAGAGTCCTCTTCCAGGCACGTGACAACAGAAACAAGGCTACGTGCTTGCTGGACGGCTCACCGTTGGTCTGCCGCACCTCTCCTCAAGAGCCCTTCCCATTCAAGACACGCACGTTTACGGACATAATGGACATGCTCACGTCTACTCAGGTCCCGGCGACATGGAAAATGTGCAGACAGGAGTTCAAATTTTAAGTTGGCCATCTGCCGGCTGGGTGACCTCAGGCACTCTACCTGGCCTCTGCAATCCATCTGTAAAAGGCTGGTATGGGATGCTTAAATTAGAGGTAGTTTTGAGAACTAAATGCACTAATGATGTAATTATAACTAGCACTTCATTAGGTCCTTAATAAGGAGTAATAATAGCCAGTATCCATAGTGATGTTTATTTGGTTTGGACTAGGTTCTGCATCATGTTCAGTCCTGCTTACTGAGTCTATAATACCAGTGATCTTTTCAAAGATAAATTCACGAGCAAAGGGTTATTCTTGACTCTATGAGGACACACCAGGAAGAGTGGCGGGGGGAAGACGATGGCCGTGGAGTGACAGTACTACCCACTCAAAGAAAGAAGGTAAAGGGCAGACCCGAGAAAGTTATCTCAGGGAAGCCTTGAAGGATTTGTGATAGCAATGGATCTCAGAGAAAGAACTTCTCTTAAAAGGTGAATTTGTCTCCAATTGTGTGAGTTTCTTGTTAATTACTCTAGCACCAGTAGCTTTAAAAAACATAACGGGAAGAAAGAGCTGATTTCTACAATTTTTACATGTCACAGATGGTTTCTTGACCCTGCTAGCATCACTAGACTTGGTTAATGTCATCCAGCCAGGCCAGGGAGTAGGGTGTATTTTAAGACGATGCTGAGAAAAATTCAGATACTCAAATCTGGCAGCTTATTTAACCAACTATACTTACTGAATGAAGCCAAGTATCAGGTCTAAATTTCATTAACATTTTGAGGAGTTGCAAGTGCATGTGTTAATTGCTTGTGATGAGACCGCTTTATATATAAATGTCTAGGTTAAAAAAATTTCGTTGTTTACTGAGAGAGAACTAAGTCAAATGGGGGGTTCGAAGAATGAACATCTGTTAAAAACTGGCAAGATATCATTATCCTCGTCTCCACCTCAGGAAAGATAAAAAAGAAAGGGAAAATTGGTCTCTGCACTCTAAAAGGTGAATTCCCCCAGGAAAAAGATGGGTACAAAAAATGAAGGTTGGTGTTGATGTAAGTCTCCATAAGAACAGGTGAAATTGGGCAAGAGAGCCAATGGCTTCTCCATGTTGTGAAGGAACTATTGGCAGAAGGGCCCATGCTAGGTAAGATAATCACATGAGCGATCCTCACATCATAGAATTTTCATTTTCACTCCTTCAATTCAATATTTGCTCATCACCAACTACATGATACTTTCTAAGCTGAGACTAGAATCACAAGGAACTGAGAAACTCTACCTTCCCTCAAGGAGTTCAAAATGTAAACATATTCACATCCAGGTAAAGAGCTCCTGCAATAAACCCACATGCGTGCTATAATACTAGTTTAATACAGACGTTAAGGAAGGCAGTAGAAAATTGACCTGAGAAGAAGCGAGCTTGGAAAAATTTTGCACAAGAATGGGACCCTTGAGCTGAGTCTTGTAGACTCAGGTAAGGAGATGAGTAAGTAGATGGCTACTTGTAAGAAAGGTGGGGTAGAAGACTCAGACATAGAGGTCTAGACAGATGTGAGGAACATATACAGGAAAAGAAGTTATTGGGGAAAATTAATGAGTCATGTTGGGTACGGTGTGTTTGAGGTGCCCATGCAATATCCAGCTAGCGATGTCCAGGACGCCATTTGCAATATGAGAGTGGACCCCATGAGAGAGACCTGCACTTGGGATATAGGTCGGAGAATCTCCAGCACAATGATGGCAAGGAAGCAAGTAATGGATTATGTTGATCATGTGTGAAAATCAGAAGAGGGACAATCTCAAAATCTTGGGCCTGGAAAGAATTTTAGTATTATCTCATGCAATCTCTTCATTTTAATGATTAGAAAACCAATTCTCAGGGCCACCAGAGTGCACTTCTCAGTACGCACTGTGTGGTGGTCTTTCACATCATTGTAGCTGGCTTGGATGAAACAGTGTCCAGAGGGAAGGTAAAAGAAAAGCAGGAAAGACATAAAGCAGAGTATTGGTGGAAGGTTCTACGAGGATATCCTTTGAAGTATTCTTAGCGATTTAGATTTTACATCTACACTTACTAAATTCTGTGACTTCGATTTACTTCATTTTCTTGCATAAATATAGGGTAAAAATGTTTTGTTAAGCATTTTTAAGCATAAAGGACCTTCGTGCACATGCACCTAGACAAATGTTACACAAAGAACTTTTCATTTTTTCACTGTCTGCTTAGAAACTTTAATAAGCACCAATGACAGAGGATTTCATTAAGTTCCAGATAAAAAGTAAATTTATCTTCTCTTGGCAACATGAGTATTAAACTTTGAAAAGAAACCACCCTTCTTTGAGGTTATTTCAAAATTTGCCATTATTTATAAATGACACATTTAAAATGAGCTTTAAAAAAGGAAAAAATACCCCAAGAAGGAAGTGCAGAAATTAGACCTGAAAGGACAAACTTGGCATTGGAAGGAACATAGCCATTTGCTTTCTAAATCTATCCTTCACATGCTTTTCTCATCTCCTCCACCGTAATCTCGTCGGAGATACTGGCGAGCCTCCCAGCCTCTAGCTTCTAAATGCTGCTACTGTCTCCAGAGTCCACACTCCACATGGCAGCTGCCATGCTCTTGTCTTTTCTGGCTTTACAAAAAAAACGACTGACATAGAACACTGTGTAAATTTAAGGTGTGCAACAGGATAATCTGATATATGTGTAAATTGCTAAGTGGTTCCCAAATAAGGTTGGTTAACACATCGATCACTTCACGTAATTACAACTGTGTGTACGTGTGTGTGGTGAGAATATTTGAGAACTATTCTTTCTTAGCAACTTTCAAGTATATAATACAACATCGTTAATTATAGTCACTGTGCTGTGCATTAGATCCCCAGAACTTCTTGTACCCTTTGACCAACAACTCCCCATTTTCCTACTTTCTTGCCCCCCTGGCAACTACCATGTGTGTTTCTGTGAGTTTGACCTTTTTCCCCTTCTTTTTTAGAGTACATATATAGGTGAGATACAAGTTTTGTCTTTTTCTATCTGACTTTACTTAGTATAATGTCTAATGTCCTCAAGGTCCTCAAGGTCCATCCATGTTGTCACAAATGCAGGATTTCCTTCTTTCTCATGCTGAATATACATCTCTCACATTTTCTTTATCCGTTCATGTGTCAGTGAGCACTTAGGTTGTTTGCATGTCTTGGCTATGGTGAATAGCACTGCAGTGAATGTAGGGAGGTAGATGTCTCCCCAGTTCAGTGATTTCGTTTCTTTCAGTCATATAACCAGAAGTGGGATTGCTGGATTGTATGAGATAGTTTTTTTAATTTCTTGAATAACCTCCATGCTGCTTTCTACAGTGGCTGTACTCATCTATCTACATTCCTATCAACAGTGCATTAATGTTCCCTCTTCTCCACTCCCTTGCCAACATTTCTTTTCTCTTCTCTTTCCAATACTAGTCATTGTAATAGGTATAAGGTGATAGCTCATTGTGCTTATGATTTGTGTTTCCCTGCTGATTAGTAATGTTGAGCATCTTTCATGTGCCCATTGAGCGCTTATAGGTCTTCTTTGAAAAAAAAAAAATCTATTCAGGTCCTCTGCCAATTTTTAAATCAGATTATTTGGGCTTTTTGCTATTGAGTTGTATGAGTTCCTTATATATTTTAGATGTTAATCTCTTTTCAGTTATGTGGTTTGCAAATACTCCCATTCCCTCGGTTGCCTTTTCATTCTGCTGTTTCTTTTGCTGTGTCGAAGCTTTTATACTTTGACGTAGTCCCACTGCTCATTTATTGCCTTTGCTTTTGATGCCATATCCAAAAAAATCATTGCCAAAACCAATGTATAGGAGCTTTCCCCCTACGCTTTCGTGGAGGAGTTTTAGTTTCACATCTTCCATTGAAGTCAACTCTACATCAAGTTAGTGTTTGTGAGTAGTAATAACATAAGGGTCCAGGCGCCTGGGTGGCTCAGTGGGTTAAAGCCTCTGCCTTCGGCTCAGGTCATGATCTCAGGGTCCTGGGATCGAGCCCTGCATTGGGCTCTCTAGTCAGCAGGGAGCCTGCTTCCCCCTCTCTGCCTGCCTCTCTGCCTACTTGTGATCTCTCTCTCTGTGTCAAATAAAAAATAAATAAATAAATAAAAATTAAAAAAGATACGGGTCTAATTTCATTCTTTTACATGTGAATATCTAATTTTCCTAATGCCATTTATTGAACAGAGTAGCTTTCCCCATCAAGTATTCTTGGCTCCTTTGTCAAATATTAGTTAATTGTATATGCATGGGTGTATTTTTGGGCTATTTTTTCTATTGGCATCTTTTTAAAGTGTAAATCAAATCACTTCGGTCTTCTGCTTAAATCCTTCTGATAGCTTCCCATCATGCTTAGGATCTGGTCATATATCATCTGACCCCTTCTTATTTCCTCGCCAGCGTCTCTCTCTGAGTTGGTGTTCTATTTTTCTTAAAAACTGCACTCCCACTACACTGGCCTCCTTACAGCCTTCCAAATAACACTCCAGGCATCTCCCCTTCCATCTAAGTCTGTTGCTGTTTGCTCTGCCCGTGATGCACTTTCCCCAAATGTTCCGGCTCCTCATCACTTAGTTCTATGCTCATACATCACATCAGTAGGGGACCCCTCCTTGAACACTTTATTTAAAATACCCCGCTCTTTGCCACCCTAGTCACTTAATTTGCTTAATTTTCTTTAAAGCATTTATGATGATCTGAAATGATTTTCTGTTTGTTGTACTGTTCGTGATCTCTTTCCCAACTAGAATGTTTGCTCTAGAATAGCAGGGAACTTGTTTATTTCTTCCGTGTTCTATCCCAAATTCTTATCAGAGTTTTGGGTACACACTCTGATTTCATTGGTTCAGTGAGCCTCATCAGGGATGATGTTCATCCACAACCCCCTAGAGCCAGAGCCCATTCTGATCAGTTGGGGCTGGCGTCAAACTGTTTGTTGCATAGTTTTAGAATCATCCTGGGTAGACAGCTTGCTTTTTCCAAGACAAACTCTGCTACTGGGGGTGCTTTTCACAGAGCAGTGCCCTTAGCATGACTTAAATGCTAAAATAGAACAGTGAATAATCACTTAAAATGTATTGAAACAGTCCAGCTTACAAAAACACATTTCTGTGTTTTGTTACAACAAACTCCAACAAGTGCTTTAAAAGCCATGTCCCATTCTTCTGAGGAGAGAGAACTATGTGTGAGCTCCCAGAAGCGGGTACCAATTCAGTCCTTCGTTTCCTTACCTCCTGCTCCTACACTGCAGCCTGTTTCACCCTAAACGAAAGCAGCTGCTATTCTGGCTACTTGGTTCCCTCACTCCCTGCAGGGGCTGCACTTTGGTGCTGCGACTGAATTACTAAGACCATATCTGGGGGTCCAAGCCATCCCTTGAGAGAAGAGCACGCGGTGGGGCTGAGAGCCAGAGGGACTACCCAGCATCTCTGAACTAACTATGACTAGAGTCAGGACTGGAGTCCCAGAAGCTAGTGTTCTCTCTTGGTCATGTGGTTTCCAACCCACCGAATAATGGCACACATCACCCTATAATTATAGGTATCTTTGTCGGCACTGCCTTAATCTAATAAGAATTCATTTATATTATTAAAATAATTTATTCTTAGTTTATGGCCTTACGTTATAATACTTGGTAATCATATTTTGGCGGTGAAACTCATTATTTGGCATTTTGAAATAAAACCTACTCCCTTAAACTCTATCTGGAGTAATTTTGAAAACACAGATGTGATTCCGAGATCTGTGCTTTTTAAATAGCTTAGTTCTGGAAGTTTGATTTGTGGGAGAGAAAAGTTATTCACTAGGAAGTTGGGGAGGTATGGAAAAAAGAACATCTTAAAGTATATGAAAACACACATAGATATTTGTATAATCGAAATGTCGAAGAAACAGTACCCTAAGCGCTCATGCTAGCTAAAGTCAGGAAGCATAAAAATTGATACCCCTCACACATACTAAATGTTGCATACATCCAAAAAAATACCAAAAACAAAATTAAAAGCATAAAGATAAATGTGCTATTATACTTGTAACAGATATAATAAATAGCATCCTTAAAATAAAACAAACTCTTATACACGAAAAGGTTATAAGAGTATGTTTCATGTCACCTAATTCTACTAGTAAAATGTACAGGTATCTGATTGAAGCAAGACTGAAACTATATTCACAACAATATTGACATCGTTGACACTGAATGATGCATGCTTTTCTTTCCTTTGTCTGTGTATAGGTCCTCGATTTTTTTATAATACATATCAAGTCTTAATAAGAAATTAATAAACATTTTTTAATTGTTTAGTTAGCTAACATACGGTACATCATTGGTTTTTGATGTAGTGTTCAATGATTCATTAGTTGCATATAACAACCAGTGCTCATCACAACGCATGCCCTCCTTAATACCCATCACCCGGTTACCCCATTCCCTCACCACCCCCCCAAACCTTCTGTAACCTTCAGTTTGTTTCCTGGAGTCCGGAGTCTCTCATGGTTTGTCTCCCTTTCTGATTTCTTCCCATTCAGTGTTCCCTCCCTTCCCCTATGGTCCTCTGCTCTATTCCTTCATGTGAGTGAAACCATATGATTTCTAAAACAAAAATGGAAAAGAGAAATGGATTGGAGTGTGCCTGACAACCTACCCCTAAAGCCTGATGTTATATCATTAGATTGACTAGTGTCACCCGTGTATTCCCTGGTGGAAAATAAAAGCATTTTTGTAGAAATAATTCTCACCGATTACTAGAGAGAATTGTTCAAAGATGGAACAATAAAGAATTGTTCTAGAATCACCACATTTGGCTCGACCGAAAACGTGGCTAACGCAACACAAACTTTTGATGTCTTAAAAGAAAACACGTAGTTACCCATCAGCTCAGTGTCTGAGAGGCGTGTGCCTTCCTCGTGTGAGGACAGCGGACTCACACAGTGGACTCAGTCTGAAAGAAAATTTAGCTGGCGATACAGTATCACTATAGCTAATGAATATTCCCAATAATAATCGTCACTATTAAAGACAGACATGATTGGGGATTTCACTTTCAGGCAGGCTACGGCCAGATAACCCTTCCTTGCCATCAGTCACCTGGGGGCCATTCCAGAGGGAGGCAGCATATTACACGCTAACAAGTGAATAAGCCACTCATCCCCCTTCCAAGGCAGACTATCCGCGTTCAGTCACCGAATGCCGGCAGTGGATGTCCAAAGGAGCTCCTCTCCTGAGCCCTGGCGGTGGAGCTGGGGGCCACCGTCTTTCAAGTCTTCGGAGACAGCTGTTGCCAGGCCAATATTCCAAACATTTCGGATGATCAGCTGTGCCACCTGTCCCCAGACCTCACGGATCCGTTTTCATCCAAGGCGACCGTGCGGTGTGCGAGGAGAGGAGCCATAACGTGTTCGTTGCTCAGAGAGACGCACTCTTCCATCTCCTCGAACAAAACATACGCGCTTCCTTAGAGATTTTTAAAAGCTCTCGCCCAACACAACGTTTAACTGACCGGATGACATAGTGGGGGCAAGTTTGGAAGGACATTTGTCAGAGTGTTTTCCTTAATTTTGAAAACTCTGCTTCTGTTTGATGTTTTCTGTGCAATCCTCAGAGGCAGGTAATACAGTAATAAAGCAGTCTCCAGATTCTAGCTGGGCTTCTCCATGAAGTGAAGGCTTAGAGGCATTCCTTTTGAAATGCGAAAGAAACAGAGGGACTTGCCCGGATTCGTAAAACAGTAACACACAAACGCGCTGTCAACATTTGCCCCCTAAGCCAGTCTTCCTTTGTTCCTGACGCTCCCTTCATGACCCAAGGAGGAAAATTCCAATAATGTTGACCTTGCAGGCCTGGGCCCGGAGGTCGCTCTATGGGGGAGACCCTGTAGAGCAAAGACTCTGATACACATGAGCCTCTGACAGGTAGTCCAATCGATGTACATGCAAATAATGATACATCGATGGCTCCGTGTCTATGGGAACAAAGCAAAAACGGAAAACCCTTCGGTTCCATCAAACGCTGTGATCCAACCAAGCCTTTACCAGTATATTTCTTTACAGGCTCATCATCATATCGGTTCTTTAACAAGGAATATGGGACAGGCCATGGCTGGAGGTCAGCTTTTATTGGCAACAACGCTTAGTACAAGGATATCAAGAGTTCCAGAAACAATAATGAACAAGAACCAAGGAGCATATTTCAAAGGCAGAGAATCTGCCTGTGAAATTAGTAACATATATTCTCAGAGCTCTAAGAAGCTCTGGACATGAGTCAACTATGATTGGAAATAAAATATTAATAAAATAAATATGTCTAATAGTAAATAGCCCCCACAGATAAGACCTACTTGCAGATATCCGCTGATTTAAGAGTTCATTTCACAACTTTTTAAGCCATTACTGAAACTAAAATACAATGTTTTTAGATCTTCTAGGATTAACTCATCACCCATGAAATCTGGATGCTAATGCAAAGTATTTTTTGAAAGTTCATTTTTCCTCTTATGCTCTAAGACAAGGAACTTCTTATTCTTGTTAGTTTCTGATTTCTTTAGACCAGACTTAGTCTGGGAAGTTGTTACCACAGATAAGCAAAGATTAGAGCAAATACCAGTCCAACAGGTAAGGAAGAAAGTTCCTTCAGCAGGTAGAGAAGAGGTCATCGACTCAGAGAGAGCGTCATGAGGGCCACAACCCAGAGCTAGAGAAGGGTCAGGGTGTGTTCGTAGAGAGAGAGAGAGAGTCTAGTTAGACAGAAAAAGGAGGAACCACCTGCCATTACTGCTTGTGGACTCTGGCCTGAGGAACCCGCAAAATTCCTGGAGAGGAGAGATGGATGGTCACAAAGGCTGATTAAATTAACTCTGTGTTAGCCAAACAAGGACATCTTAGCGGAGGCTGCACAGAAAATTACAAATTACAAAATACAACCGTGCTAGTAGCTTTCACTGTGCTCCATACGGACCAAATGATAAATGAACATTTAATTTTCATCTAGAAAGATCGTGCCAGAGGTCTTTCTTCATTGTGCTGCTGGAAAGCTAGGTGCAGGTTTAAATGTTGTTAAGAGCTCCCATAAACCCAGTGACGTTGTTTAGGATTAAGAAAACTCTGTGATTAATTACTTTGTAGCAACAGCTGCCTCTCAGGGAGCACAGATGACATGCCAGGCACCACATGAAAGCCGGCCAGCTCTTCCCCATTTCCGCAGCTTTGAGGATGCTGGAGGAACTTGCCCATGGAAGCAAGCTGGTCCTCAAGAGACTCTGCAGACACCTGAACTGGAGGCTGACTCTCCACTCACTTTCCTCGCCGCTACACTGGCTCATCCTTTCATTCACCAAGAGTCCTTACATAAGCCAAACACACACCCTTGATTTGTGCTAAGTACAAGGTTTTCGGACATTCCTTAAAGGCATTTCAAAAAAGAACATTTGGTTCGGTTCACCAGCAGCCTGAATATTATTAAAGATGGTACTTTTGATACTGCTAAGCGAATCTTAAAGATATTTGCACTCCCTGGACAAAAAAGGTGGCTGAGGAGACGATTTTGCTCCCTTAGAAAAATTACAAGTTTGAAATGAAAAGAAGGGTTGACCTGAATTATTCACGTTTCCATTTCCTTGCATGTAGCAGACCTCCTGGTACAGAGCGAGCGCTCGCTTTGCTTTCTGTTTGGTTTCTGTGGCTCAGGGAGGAAATGCTGTCTCACACTCCAAGGTCAACAGACCACTTGATTCTGACTGGATGACTGAGCGGAAAGGCACACTCCTAGAAACTGCTGAGTTTCTCTGTATGCGGATGGCGTTGTATAAACGGATTACCTCCATCCTGGGCAAAAGCTGGTTATATTTATTACGACAAATACTAGAAAACCTGAAAATTATGAACACTAGGAAGATGAAGGCCACGTCACCCAAATCCTTTTGCTACAATCACTTCCTTTATGAACTCGAATGATTCCACTGCTAATTAAAACTTCTAAGACCTAACTTTAAGGAGAAAATGCCATTTGAAGTCGAAGAGACAAAGCCATAGTCAACACAACTTGTCATTCTGCCAGGAGAAAGGGCTCATGAAACGTTATCCAGACGGGATAGGTTTATTAGGTAAAGAGGAGCATCTTAGGGGAGAATCAGGGACAAGTCAGTCAAAAGCATTGAGAAAGCTGTTCATTCTTTTAAAAATTATGGATATTGCCCAGGGAGGTGGCTTTGTGTTTTGGTGACACATTTTCCCTGGACATCCTCAGCCCTACACTGGACCAGAGCGGCCGCCCATCATAATTATCACTTGGCCCCGTGCATATTCAAGAGTCATGTGAATATCGCAGAGCTGTGGACATGAACTAACCATTAATTCAAAACACAACCTTTCCCTTGGCCGGACTGTAAAGGGATTTCCGGGCACAGTTCTGGGGTTAAACTGGCAGGTTGGTGAATGTAAAGTCTGAAACAAGAGTGCACCTCTTCCCCTGCACATCGCTCTTGACAAAAGGTGAGATGAGCACATTCTTGACCCTGTAGTTCCTCTGCCACTCCTCGTGCCTCCCGCAGCTCGTCCAAGCAGGTCGCCGGGTTCAGGTCCCCAAAGCAGGCTTGCTGTCTGGGCCCATTAGCGGAGCGTCCTGGCGCCGAATCCCACGTACACAGGTCGTGGGATTCATTCTGATCAGGGCTGGAAAGCTTCGCACGAAGAAAAACTCAATCCGGTGGCCAGGCTCTGTGGTTAAACCAGGGAAAGACCTCGGGGGAGCCGAAGCTCTCTACTCAGTCCACTTAACTTCATCCTGACCCGGGAGTCAACAACCCACACAGTCTCTTCCTCGTGGCTGGGAAAATCACTTCCGAACAGGGCCAAGGGGCATTTAAATGAGATGAGATGCTTAAATGAGTTTAAACTGCAATTTGAGTCCTAGCCATTCATGTTTATGGGCCTTTACAATTCCTCTGGACTTGGGGTTATCATCCATTAGCAGCATTTTTTACTTTTGCCTGTGGTTACATTAGCAATATTCTTCAGCAGCGTTCGTGAGAGCACGAGGCTTTGCAACAGCAACATTTTAATCCTGGATCAGCTCTCCTTGGCTTCTTGATGTACTATTTTTTTTTTTTTTTTGTATTATCCCATGCTGTGTACTGAGAAAATGGAAATTCACTGCTGTAGTCATCTAAGCCAAATATAATTATAAAGGTAATTTTTACTGCCAGAAAAATTAAAAGAACAATGCATTCCACAGTCAAAGGGAAAATACTCGAGGGGTTGGGTGAACGAGCGCTGTGCTCTGGGGGCTGGGAAAAGTCAGAGCTGACAGCCTCGCTGCTGAGGCCCGAGGGCCGGCCGAGGCGTTCCCTGCATCTGGACTTTTCTCAGCACATCTGATATCTCGCACACCTTATACCCATTTCTTTACATCTCAGCAGCACAGTTTGCAGCCAGAAGAATGCTAACAGATCACTAAGTTCAAGGCTCTGTTCACGCTCTGACCGAGGTTTTTGAATGCCCACAGGGTAGAGCTCACTGTGCTAAGCCCCGGGGCAAGGCACAGATGGGTAAGATGCCCAACATCCCTGAAGGAATCCATCGCCTGGATTAATTCTAATTCCCTACTCTCTTCATTCCCTTTCACAGCAGCAACTTATACTAACGCTCTGTCTTTTCTCTTAGGGGGTCGCCGTTAGGGGAAGTTGTCTAGTGGACTGGTCCCTCTTACACAGCTCAGCCCCAGCACCTGCGGCAGCAACTGCTAATAGCTGTCGGATAAGTACTAGTTCATGAAGCACGAACAGCCACGGGACGGTGTGATGAGCAAGTGACGTACCTGCGATAAAGCCGTGGCCTCCTGGCTGGTGCACGGGGAGTATTAAGACACGCCCGTGGAATAGACAGACGAGGGATACAAGACCTATAGGAATGAACCTCTATCGGGGCTGTACGCAAAGTCCTATAGGTCTGCCCAGGAACGGAGGCTTGAGGTCCCCCTGGAGGACACGAGAAAGGTCCTGGGCCAGTGGTCCTGGAGCTGGCCCTCAGTGATAGTCAGGGCCTCAGACAGTCGGGGGTGCAGACGGGTAGAGGGGAGCACGCGCAAAGGCAGAGGGCGGCGTGAGCCTTGACCTACTAAGTGCAACGTTCAAAGCAACAGACAGAAAAGGAGGCTGAGGAGGAAGGAGCAGGACAGATCAGAGTGGTGGATGACGCACTGCGCATCTGGTGGGGAGCGAAGTGCGGTATTTAATCATTCCTGCACCAGGCATTTCAAGACCTCCACTATTTCTAGTGGTTCAAAGTGCTGGAGATACAGAAAAGAACATCAAGGTCACTGCTCTCAGGGAGCTTTCATTCTGACCACGCTTCGTCTATAATACAAGGAAACCAAGCTCCCGAAAGGTCAAGCATCAGCGTCACTGGCCCATCTGGTGCCTGGGGTCTGGGTGTCTGGACAGCGTGCCCTACCCCGCAGGGAGCAGCATCTCTCCTGCCCTGCTCACACGTCTCCCTTTCTGTGCGTGTGAACACCAGAAAAAAGAAAAGGTGTTTCATCCGCGCGCATTGTGATCTTAAGCAGCATCACGGAGTTCCTAGATAACACAGAGGAAACAATGCTTCGCTATTCTGAGAGATGAGAGCAGTTGAAAAAACGGAAACCAAGAAATTCAGTGCTGTTGGTTTGGGAACCCTTTCTGGAATGCCCATAATCTTCTAAGGCAACCTTAGAATTAAGAGTCCTTCCTTATTTTGGTAATCAAATCCCTAAAATGATAATAGCACCCTCAAATATAATTTAGTTCTATCTCATTCCGCAGCAGGGGACACAATTACCTTTCTTCTTCAAAGAAAAGTTAGAATGTTTGCCTGATGAGAAGATTCGACAGATGAGAAACCCTTAAGTACTTTATGATGACCCCCGAGGTGGGTCAGTGGGGGACTGATTTGCTGGGATTACTGAAAGCTATCTCTCCACCCAGCAGGGATCATAAACATGCTAGGATACAAATGGTCCTCAAGGGCTCCCATCAGAGGATCTCTAAGAACAAACAAAATAAAAGCAGACCCGTGCCTTTAAGGAAGCGCGGGGAGTTGTGAGCCTCCTCTGCTATTCACCTTGCCGAATAAGGACTGCGGCATTTTTGGCCGTTGAGAGATTTCATACTCAGTGGCTTTGGAGACAGAGCCCTCAGAATCGAATTCCACATGGAACACTGGCTGTGTGACCTTGGGCAAGGTAAACTCTCCATGCTGGAGAGTTCTGATTTGTAAAATGGGGAAAAAATACTCTTTTTATCCCCCACGGGGGTAGTCGAGGATTAAATTAGATAACGCATGTGAAACTAACTAGCCCACCCGGACATTCACTGCATTCTTTCCAAAACCAGTATGGTCTTTCCAATATGTTATCTTTCTGCTGAAAAAAAAAAAAAAAACGGCTACGTTCCTTTAACCCTTCTGCAAAGATGTTACAAATTTTGGAGTCGGGCTGTCGGGCTCCCTTCCGAAACTCCACTATTGACCCGCTGGAGTCCCTGCACCAAGTATTTAGATTCTCTGTGCCTCAATATCCTTACCTGAGCGTGGTCGTACCAGTAATTCCTATCTCAAAGGAATGTTCTGGATATTTAATAGATCATCAGATGGAAAGCTGTTACAGAAAGGCTTAGACATCACACATTTGCACATTCTTCTTTTTGGAAAAAACGTTGATCCCTCGGCCTAAAATGGCCTGGCCTTTCTTCACCTAAAATGGGCATGGAGATTTCGAAATTTTCAGGAAGCCTTAACATTCCTCATCTCATTTCAGTCTCTCTGCTGCCCGATGGGCTGGGTATGGGCACAGATACGTTAGATAAAATAACAGTTTGCATCTTCTCAGAGGGGAGATTTCCTGACTAGTCTTTTCTGCAACCATCGGGCAGGGGGCTGTGTCTTCATAAACTTTTTCCTAGGGGAGGGAATGCACTCCTCCAGCCCCTTAACTAACTCCAATAGTCTCTCTACAAAAGGAGTTCTACCCCACCCTCCAGGAAATCACTGAGTGCTTACTACTCACTAGACTGGTCTAGGCATTGGAAAAACAAAGTCAACAAACCAAACATGGTCAGTTTAGTCATGTGAGACCAGAGGACTCAGGACCTAAGTATTTTGCCCGCTCTAAATAAATCACTACACACATTCAAAGCACTGTTATTCATGCACTTCTTCACATTAGCAAAACAAAACATTTCCAAAGGGCAAGAACTTGCTGTAAAACAGTTGAAGGAATTTAAAGACAAAAACTATGTATGCATATGCAAACCACTAATTCAAACAGTCTCCTATCTTTTGGTAAAACCTCTTTATGTCCAAGGGGCGCCTAGGTGGCTTAGTTGGTTAGGTGTCTGCCTTCAGCTCAGGTCAAGATTAATCTCAAGGTCGTGCGATTGAGCCCTATGTCCCGCCTCCTGCTCAGTAGGGAGCCTGCTTCTCCCTCTGCTGCTCCCCCTGCTCATGCTCTTTCTTTCTCTCAAATAAATAAATAAAATCTTAAAAAAAAAAAAAAAAAACAACCCTCTACGTCCAAACTAATTATTGCTATTTCTAACTTACGAATTAATAAGTTGTAATTCAGAACTTTGCAAATCACTGACCAATGCCTTCACCTTCTGGGCACGGGGCTGCCCCTGTCTATTTGGTTCATCTTCTCGGCACTTCCCCTGTTGCCCTCCTTATGGGGGGTGTACTTCCTGCTGTCTTGAAGGCAGGCTTGGCCCTGTGGCTTGCTTTAACCAGCTGAAGGTGAGGAGAAGCTTTAAAACACATTGTGTGGTTCCGCCACCGCTCTTTTCCCTCTGCTGTGTGTCCCTGATGGGGACGTCTCCCAAATGGAGAAGCTACACGGAGAACGTGGCTGGGGATTAGGAACTTACGTGTAATGTGACTGGGAAGCCAACCTTTCCTTTTGTAAGCCACTGAAATTTCAGGCTGCTTGTTTGTTACTGAAGTATAACTTAGCAAACCATGACTACTATCTCAGGAAAAAGTGTCCAAAGTGATTGTTTTCTAGCGGGGACACGTCTAACTCATGAGAAAGCCAAAACGAGACTCTGCGTCTCCTGATGCCCCATCAAAACTGTTTTCCAGTCTAGCACAAGCTTTACGAAATGAGACGCCTTCTCTAAATAGCTCTGCAGACTTCCAGAGTGATTTCTGGTCACTCACTGTTTTCCTCCCCAAATTCACCAGTGGCCCTCCTCTAGGGTACCCTTCCAATATCCACTGAAGTCTGGCCCAATTCTACCAGTGTTGAAGAAGAGAAAGAAAATCGTCTTACTTTCAGAGGCAACTGACCATCCTGGAAGGGTCAGGAGTTGCCCCCTATGATGTGCAGAGGGAACAGGTGGGCAGCCAGACCCAGCGGTGCTCCTGCCCAGGGTGGGAGTGAGGTATGTGCTCACCCGGAATCCAGGAGCTACTTCCAAATTCATCCCAGCTCGTGTTCACTTCTCATAATACATCCCCTGGTATTATCTCAGGTAATATTTATATTTCAAAAAGGTAGAAATAGTCCATGGAGTGGTGGAATGAAAAGAGAGGTAATCTTTTACTAGATGTATTTGCAAAACACAATTTCTTCTTCCAATATCAGTTCCCTCCAGGAAAAATCACTGGCATTTAAAATACATCATCTGGAAAGGAAGACCTTATTTTATCGGAAATAATACACAAGTCTTGATACACAGACGCCGAACTGCATTTACTCTGCTCTCTCTGCAATTGACGTGTAAGAAACCAGAAGAAACTTCGTGTCATTTAGGATGACACTTTAACAGCTGTCTATGAAAGTTGGCTTTTGAAGACACAGTAAACACATCCTATGTAACCATATTAGCTCTCCTTTCATGTAAAGCATCAAGTTAGGAAGGACATTAGGGGTCATAGTTCATAGCCCTGCAAAATGCAACAATTGTTTTTATCATCAAAAATGATCAGCCTTTATTTCTAGCTATGGAAGCTCTACTTTAAAACAAATCCAAAAAATAAAATAAAATAAAATAAATCCAAGAGTTGCAAAATCCCCCTTTGATTTTATTTGAATTGGATGCAAGGTTTTGCACAACTGTTGTGTATACTTGTTATGTTAATGGAAAGCATACGGGTAGAAATAATGCCACTGAAATGCAAAGCCCCTGTCTATGGGCAGAGAAGAGCCCGGTACCCACCGCAGGAAGGAGGGCGGCGGGCGGGGGGCTGGGTCGAGTTCATGATCCAGCTCACACCATCTACTGTGTTCAAATGCTGACCATAGTAATCTCAACCCTAATGTGAAATTCACGGCCCTCTCGAGAAGTCTTTGGTGAACTCCTGTCATCCTGACTGACAGATTTAGAGGAGGCCTCCTCAGCCTTGGGAACGTGAAAACCCTGACATTTCATGGCTTCTGGATATTCCGGCTGGAGGCAAGAAAAGCATCCCGCTCCCCACCAGGGCCCCGACATTGTTCCACCCCCCCCACCCCCTTGGGAATCTCTCCCAGGACCTGATTCAGCACGTGGACAATACCGAGGGCTCCTGCCTTTAGCACTTAGCTATTCTCAGAACAGGAAAAGGAGGGGAGCTTTCTCCTATTTCCTTATGATGCGGAGAAAGAACTACGTGATAGTAGGTAATATACAGAAGCCAAAAACTATTTGGGTCCGGCGAAAGCCATCCAATGAGAATCACTGTATTCTCAGCTCTGTGTAGGAAGCTTCCTACTGCGTTATGGGGGAGAGACGGGGGGAGGGGGAGAGGAGGGAAGACAGATGGTTCCAGGCACCATAATAGCCTCTTTAAGCACCGTGTCAGACAAAGCTGGGTTCAGGAAGCTACATATTTTCTCTGCTGCTTTGCATGGCTCCCTTTTCGCTCACCGCCAGGGGGTGTCTACTGCTCCCCTCCCTACTCAGCCAAGGTGTATCTTAGATTTCATCATAATAAACAACAACAACATCCTTCACTCTCCCGTGTTAAGTGGAAGATACTATTCTTTTAAGAGCAATAGGAACAACAAAAAAGCTGTAAACTTTTATAGAAAATAAGAATATAAGGTAACAAGAATCTTTGCTCGCACTACATTATCGTCTACCAACTTCTTACCAACTGTACAGATGGCATGGAAAGCTGATGATTTATTGTACCCAGTAAAGAATATTGCTTTTGAGAGCTGTTTTAACCTGGGCTCCACATTCTCTTCCAAAATAAAAAGGAAACTTTAAATTGGATTTCTGACACTAGCGGAGTGTCTTCGGTCTAGAAACTACTGAGTAGATTAATTTCAAAATGGCGCCCATCAGCATGAGATGGCTTCTGAGAGGCGATGGGCAGCGCTTGTGGACGAACACCCCGATACCTGGACCTGGAAAGCTGTTTAGAACCTAGTTTCTGCTCTTTGTTCTTATTTTCTCATCTTTGCATTTCGCTCCTATTTCTGTTTCTCTCCTTTTGTGTCATTTATCTCACTGGCTTTGTCTTTTTAAGACTGGCTCTACCCCAGCCGTCTTCACGGACCGCCCGCTTGCTTCCTTCTGAAGACAGCTCTTTCCTCCGGGCGGACAGGAGAGAGGCCGCTCTTTCATGCCTGCCAGGCTGGGAAATGTGGCTGCCTTCTGTTGGCCTCCATTCTGGAGCTTCCAAACCATTGATATTTTTCATACAACACATTCCCATGGCCCCACATCTCCAAGTTAGAGAGAGGACGCCCATCAGAGGCCATCCACACTTCTGGTTCTGACACATTCTTTGAAAGATACTGCGGGCATACACAAGGACACGTACACAGTCACCTCCTCTGAGACTGAGGACGCACAGCTGTTGTTAATCATATAATTCTTCTTCTTCTTCACAGCTTTCACTACATCGCTGCTTCTCCTGAAGTCGCAATCACTTCCCCACATTGCCCAAGTCTGGCAGCACCTGCGTTTTGGTATGTCCTCACCTCTTGCCGCCATCACCCAGAATGATGCCAGAGTCCATGCAGAGAGCATGGCGAATACCCTTGATCTGTGGTCCTTTGACTCATCTCTTTGGCGCCCCCATTCCAGCAGCCCCTTCTATGTCCAAAATCTTAAAGGCACCATGCACTCTGTGGCCATGACCTCCAGAATCTCATATGCTCTTGAGTTCTTGCTGCTGTCCCTCTGTCTTTAACCTCAGTGAGCCCTCCAGGCACTCAATACCTCCACGTCCACCCAAGTTATCAGCCTTCTATGAACTTAGAGGCCTCGTGGTCCGTCACTTCCCATCCTCTCTCGTCAGTACTCCCTCACCACTGAGCTGTCCCAGGGCCCCATGCTGTCAAAGCCCTCCTCTGGAACAATCCCATCATTCCTCAACATCTTGACCCCTTCATCTGGATTTCTGCTGGAGGAAAATTACATACCCAGCACACTGTGTTGCCTTTCTTCCTTATATCTCCACACCCCTTTCCTCTAGTTATCCGTCCATCTAACCTGTAAAAAATGTTTGAGTCTCTTCACCATCTTAAAAGTATCTTCTTGGTTCAAACTTCCTCTCTAGGTATTATTTGTTTAGATTTACATCCCTTCACACTCAAGCTTTTTGAAATAATAGTTTGCACTTGGTGTGATTGCAATTTTGGTCCGCCCTTCATCCCATGGCACCCTGGTTGTTGTTCCAATGAAAACACTCTTAATAGTTTTAATACCTTTTGAATTTCCAAAGCCAATGTACCCTTTCGATAGCCTTTGTTTTACCTGACACCTTTTAACACTTAACGGTGTTGATGATGCCCTCCATCATCATCGTTTCCCTTGGCTTGTGTGGTATTATGCTCTCGTGTTCTCCTTTTACTTCTCCATGTATTTCTTCTCTGGATTCCTGTCTTTTAATGTCTTTTTAAATTTCAGTGTTTTCCAGGATTCTGATACTTGATACTTGGTACCTGGGTAAACTCACTGAACTTCCTGGCCTCAGCACTAATATGTACATGAATGATGCCTGACTCCATATGCCAGGCCAAGAAATCTTTGCTGAGAATTAGATCATTTTGCCACATTCCCTCTGGCCACCCCCCAGCGGATGTCCCATAAGCTCCTCAAAGTCATCATGTCCAAAATGGCACTCATCAATATTCCCACAAAACCTGCTCATTGTCCTTTGTCCCCTTTCCTAGAAAAACACAATCATCTTCACCTGTTGTATATCATATACCTTGGTGTCACTCTGAAACATGTTCCAATTAGTCACTAAATTCGTTGGGTCATAATTCCTTAATCCTTCAAAACCATGTCTTCCACGCTAAGTTTTAAGTCAGAAGTTCATCACATCTCTTGTGGATTTCCATGATAGCTCCCTAAATAGCCTTTCTCTATTCGTGTACAACTGTAATCTAACCTCCATTAGTCTGTCATATCGGTCGCCAAAAGCAAAATCAAAACAAAAAGCAATCCCCCACCCATGCAACTTTCAAGCCCCAAATCCCTCAGAGGTTCTCAATAGCTTGTCATCAGTCCTTTGAGGAGGACATCGAAACCTTCATACTCTGGTTCCCTCTTACTCTCCTCCATGATTTCCAGCGAGTCGCTCATATTTCTCTGGGCTCTCAGAATTATTTCATGCTTTATCCACCCTTTTAAGTTTGCAGAGGCTACTCCCTTTGCTTGGAAAGTTCCCCCAATCCTTTCCCTTTAGCTAACTTTGCCTTATCGTTTAGAACACAAATGAAATCGCTTCCTTTGAGAAGCGCTATTGGGTCTGATCCATAGAGGCTGCCTCCTCTGTGTTCCTGGAGTACGGAAAGACCTACGGTGTACTTTTCATTAACTTTCTTGTGTCCACAGGAGCTAATATAGTTCCTGCAACATATCAGGCTCTCCATAAAGACCTGAAAAAGGACGGAATTCCCAAGGCATGATGTGACACGTGTCCCTCCACAAATCCTTAAGGAAGATCCATTATCTATGAAATGGGAATTTGATTAGTAAGTTTAAAGATCATATTTGCAAGTGGCGAACTTACTTTTAAGCTATTCTTATTCATAAAGGTGGCTTAAAGTTAGATGTTGGCTTATGGGTTAATAATTATTTCTATTCATAAACATTTCTAAATGTGAGACAAGGAAAGTTTCTCTAAAGTCACTTTCCTGGCAGGAAGACAGCTGCTGACATTTAGTTTATCTCCAAAAGTGTTTTTCTTCTTAGTAAACTACTGAGGTATTGCCCTTAACATGAACTCTGAAGGTGGGGTAGCAGGTGACTAATTCAATTATTTTAAGGCCATGTGAAAATATTTTCTCTCTATGTCTGTCTTTTGATATCAGAGCTACTTCTCCAGGATCTTTTAGTATTGAAATTCAAGATATTGCAAAGCTTTTCATAGATTTAACTCTGGGTCAAGGTCTTTTTGAAAATTTATTCACTACACATAATTGGTTTCTTTTAGGGCAAAAAATATAGATTCAGGTATCAATAAAATATTGAGATAAAACAATAACTGGTTTTCAAAACAATGTTACTTCTGGAACTTGAGAACTCTAAAATTGCAACGTTGGGAAAAGGCAAGATCATCTCACAAAACAGGAAACATTGGTATTAAAAAGTGAAAAAGTCTTAAGAATTTAAAAGGGGAGTTTCCCTGCCACAGATGATCATGCTTAATCAATTTGAAAGAACTAAAACAAAAATGGCTGTGCTAATTATAGACACTATACATTTCAGAGAAATTAAATTATCTACCCAACAAAGGTCCTTTAGTAACTTCTCTAACTTGTATAATGTGCATGGACAGGTTCCTTGTAGGGGGAAGAGTTAACAGGGTATTTCAGACATCTTTATACAGAAATGTTACTGTTACATTAGATATAGAACACCCGAAACTTGGAAGAACACAGACATTAGTGAAATCACCTCTAAATATCAATCACTGATGCCAAGTCACTATTATATCATATATAATATGAAATAAATGAGTCTTTATAAAATGTTGTTATGACTTCTTTGGTATCGCTGAATCTAGAATTGTAACTACTGTCCCTGAGATTTTAAAGGAGAGAGTTTCACTGTGAAAAACAGCAAGTGAGAAGACGCTATGGAGGGAAATGTTGAGCTATTTCAAAGGCACTGAAACCCAAGAGTATTACTGTTAGAAACTGGGAATCAGTGGGTGGGTGTGCACAGTGCATTGATAAGATGGTAATCAGATCACCAAATCATTTTGCCAGTGGTTTCATATACGATGCCGACAAATGTGGGAATTCAGAGAAGAGCTGATTGATTAACAGACTGAGGAAAACGATTTGTGAGACAAGATTATAAAAACTAAATAAATTGTTCATCGACAAAGGAATTAAGTACTTGATGTACACTACGTATAAGATTTTTCAGAGAGTTACTTAGGGATACAATGCACGTTTCCAAGCATTCAGAATGCATCACCATGAAGGGAAAGAATTATTTATAGTGTTCCCTGGGGGTAATAACTAGAAGTCAGGGCATGAAATTGAATAACAGAAAATGTAGGCTCCCTATCTACAAAGTTTGCCCAATAGCGATATCTATTAAATTGTGGAATGGCGTCACCGTGGAAATAGTGGAAAAGCCATCCTGAAATCACTTCACAGCAGAGTGGACAAAGTATTCAAAGATACACCTTTGGAAAGAAATCCCGTCGACCACTGTGATGGACGGTACAATGCATGACCCACTCGGGCTTCCTTGTTTGTGCTTCTAGAAGTGTTATGTGCCGGACCCTGAGCATGTGTCTTCCGTCATGAATACATCCCGGTCCCAGCTTTCATCTTATGTTTATCATTTCAATCTCTTTTGATTTTATTTTTCTAAAAGGCCTCTTGTGCGTAAACCCTTTGGTTTGCTTGGATTATATTTTATGAAAATCACACTTGTAAGTTAGTATCCTGAGCTCTCTATAAGGAAACCGCTAGGAGGAGAAAGCAATAAGCCAGTTAGAATTTTAATCCACTTTACAATGTACTTGGAAGTGGATACGTCTAGTCATAAACTCATTGCCTTTGAAAGTTGATGAGAGAGCAGAGAGGAATTTTCTTATTTTACTTATTGATGTCGATATGGTAGTAGAATCTTCTCTTTTAGCCATTTATGAATACAACACTTTTTCATGGTTTATTAAACCCCAATCCTTTTGCTTATGGGCTTTTATTAACTAATCTTCTCTTATATGAAAATTTATGGGGAATGGATAGGCAATGGATTAAAAAGAAGAGATATTTGGTACCGCTGACACATTGAAAATAGCTACTTAATTATTTTCGCTAATCTCAGCTATATTACATATTTGCATCTCAAAAAATCCTTGGCTAGGTAAAAATTTATTGTAAATTTCAAACGTTTGCCAAAGGAACGAGAACCTAGCACATTATCTTTGTGTCAATATTCCATCTGAAGTGTAAGATCCATTTAACTCTATTAAAGAATTTTCCTACTGTAAAGCTGTTTCTTACTTCACAAATATGAGAGCAGCAAAGAACACTTGAGTTGTAATGCTTACCACACACCCAGGTTCTTAGTTACATCAGTTTCAGATGTACTGTCCACTTTGGGAATATTCATGGTGTGAAAATAGGGCATAAAGCATGCTCACACTCAAGAGGGTCATATAAATGAAGAAACGGTGAAAGAAGGCTGTGGTTTGTGCAAATCTCTCCAACTTCCTCTTATATCACACCCCCCCTTCCCTTCCTGCCTTTTTGTTTAATTCCTAACAGGTCCCCTGCTGTTACCATTTCTCCTCAAAGTCCTGTCTCTAAAATACTCCAGATAATCACAAGGGTTAACTTTGGGCAGGAAAATGTGTAGAAAAGGCTTAGAGTAGAATTTCTCAAACCCAGCACTCTTGACACTTGGAGCTGCATAATTTTTGGCTGGGGTCGGGATAGGAGGTGACCTGTACCTTGTAGAATATTGACCAGCGTTCCTGGTCTCCACCTACTAGATGCCAGCGGATTCCCCCCGCTGCCTCACCAGTTCTGACAACCAAGAATGGTTCGAGATATTGTCTAACATCTCAGGACTGGGGGCAGGAGAGATCACCCCTGGTTGAGGCCACTGCTAGAGCAAGGTGGACAAGGGTGGGAGGACCCTGGATGAACTCACCTTTTGGTTCTTCCTCCTTGACATCTCCGGGGTTCGGCAGAAAAGGCTGCTGCCAGAAGACTGGGCTGCAGCTAGTTATCAAAATCATGAGCCGTCCTATCCAGGCCGCCTGGACTTAGGGGATGAGATTGCACAGCTCAATTTTGTGAAAACTCAATAACAGGTGTAGATAGGCTCGTGCACAGCCTCCCCAGGGAGAGGCGCCCTGTACCCCCTTTCTGAGAATGTCCTAACGACAGGTTCACATCTGATTCTCCGAACCAATGACGGCAGGTGAAATGAGATGGCGCGAATATTCAAACAGGTTAAGACATACGCACTTAGAGTGAAAAGTCCATGATCTAGCAGTATAAATGTGGGCCAACCTCATCTTTTCACGGACCGCAAGTGACACGGGGATGCTATATGGAGACTTCGAAAGGTTGCTTCCAGTTTTGGTCTGTGTAGCTTCAACGAACTGGCCAACGCCGAAAGAAACTATCAGTGAAGCCTGGCAATAACCATTCATTCATTGGAATATACACTGTGAGTGTCAACAATGTGCCCGGACCTTTGCCAAGGGGTTGGCATGGGTTGGCATACAGAAATCAATAAAATGGGTCCCTGGCCTTTGTGAAATTTTAGGGTCAGACAAACCTATAAACAAGTGTCGTGAATGGTCATAGCTGCTCATTGGAAGAATTTGGTCTTGGAAGAGTCTTCGGAAGAATACCGAAGGGAAGTCTTGTGTAGGCAGGAGGAAGGCGTCACTGCCGACAGGGGATGCAGAAGAGGCCCAGCTGAAGAGGTGGCTCTTGGAAGGGAATTCTGAAAGATCCAAAGTCGGCGATAATCCTGCACACCCTGTCTGTGTCGGCCTCTGCACCAGTACCTACCATCTACAGTGTGGACAAGGACTCTGGCCCTCACTATGTGCACTCCATGACAAGGCTCAGGCTCGGAGAGCTGGAAGTCTCACTGACAACCCTACACTGAGCAGCCTCAGAGTCTGCATTCAAATTCCAGAGCCTTCTCTAAGCCGAAGAAACCTACGCTAACTTGCAGAGGCTGTGCACGCACCACAACTCTTCTTGGCAATACTCTAATACTCGGGGCGGCTGGAGCCCCAGGGAGAGATGAGCCAGGCTAAAGCTAAGGAACGGAAAACGCTCCATTGCTCTGCTGGGGCTGGATGTTGTCACAGATCACGGGAAACCACTGCGAGGGTTAAAGAGGAGGAGTGGCACAAGGCACATTTGGATTTGAGACTCGGAAAGGTCTCTTCGGCCGATGTGGGGAAGAAAAGAGGCGTTCAGTGATAATCCTACAGACAGAGAAACGAGGAAGGAAAGAGATTCTTGAGTGTCGCCCAGGGAAGAGATTATGGTAGCGATAGGCGCAGTGATAGGAAAAGAGAAAATAAAAAGAGGGGGGGGCTCACAGAGAAAGAGATTAAGGAGTTAGAGAGTTCAAAAGGGAGTTGAACTTTTCCAAATACAGAGAAAAAACAACGCCTGCTCTCTCTTTCCCAGTGTTTTCTTCTGCTGCCCAACCCACATGAGGATAGAATGGGGACTCAAAATGGCGGGACACGAGAGTTCTGTGAGAGGTGCGCTCCTCTCCTGAGGTACCGCCGCCGCCAGCGATGGAGGGAATGTCATCCACCCCCGAGAGGGCCTGCACATCCTTCATAATCCCTGTTCCATCCTCACTGATGGTACTGCTATGTGTTGTTTTAGTTTCTCTTCGAGAGCTGGACCAGGTCCCCGGAATCCTCTATGATTATTTGTTAGATCAGCCACTGCAAAGCCGTCTTGGCAGTTAGAATATCTGAGTATACACAGAGGCATCAGATAACATGGGTATTACACTTCACTCCCTTTTGATATTTTTCATTCAAATATACCACGTCTAGAAATGAAGCTTAATGGTGGTCCTCCTCCATCTAGAAAATCAGGGCAGGACTGCGAGGACCAATTATCGCTTATCACGTATTTGAGGATAATGAGATATATTCTGTACAGAGAGTTTTCTTTTCCTTTAAACGTGTGAGAACACCAGCCTAAATAACACGCGGAAGGAGCCATTCAAACCTGAAACGTGTCAAGAACCAGAGTTTGCAGAAATTAGAGCAGACGTTATACAATCATGAGAACAGGGAAAACAAAGGCCAATACTATGTATGAACAACAAACGCTACAGCACAGGCGATGGGGAGGTGGGTGCTGCAGGCGCCTACCCCAAATATTACCATAGAATGTCTCACTCTCATTGCTAACACCTGAGCAAACAAACAGGCACTGTTAGGTCTGTTTTCTCTGTCCTAACAACACTTTTTTAAATAGCAAAGCAGAAGAAATGTTCTCTTAACTGACATCCAGAACAATGGTGTCTTCAAAATGAAATCTGGTTTACTGACAGAAGAAAAGGGGCAATGAACGGGGATGGTGTTTACGAGGTAAGGGAGCTGCTTTGTTTTGTTTCTCATGAACGTCTCACAACTTGAATACTGTCTTTTAAAGTGGCCCCTCTCTTAAGGCCTCCACACAGAAAATTCACTAATGGAAGATAGGAACTCACGGGCTGTTTGATTTGTAGGTAGTATGGAATTAAGAAAACGAATTAATCAAGAGGTCTCTTTTCATGGGGATTAAATATATTGACATTGATGCGAAGTGTGAAGTCAATGATAGGAACACTACGGCCTACTGAGCTACTTAACGGAATTAAGAAGCACGCTCAGTGGTTTGATACGATATCTCGAAACTTCCTGATGCATTCACATCTTACTTTCGCATATCTTATCTCAGTTCACCCTACCATGTGCCGGGTACATAGTAGGTGTTCCTAGGGTGTTCCAGGAACTGCCTGAACATTAATTCATTTAGGAACATTCGTGAACACATGCCACTCCCATAAGTGATGTGGGATAAAAGACACAATATAATGAAGGCTAATCATTGTCTTTGAAGTGTTTCTGGTCTCCTGATAACAAGAAATGTCAACACCCAATGTAAGTGCTGTAAAAAATAGCTCTGGTGAACTCAGTCATACAGAAGCGGTGAAAAGAGCAGCAAACGTGAAGTTAGGGATGGCATCGTCAGAGAACAGTGTGAATTTGGGAGTGCTGCTTAGAGATTAAGCATTCTTATCAGAGGAGCTAGTTCTTCATGGGGTACCACATCAGGATCAGCTGCGGAACCCTTTCCCTGAGATTCTGATTCGGTAAGTCTGGGGTAAGTTCTGAGCACCTATATTTAAAAAAAAATCCTTCGGTGGTTCTAATGCAAACACTTGATTAAGAGTATTCTCTTCAAACTGGGATGCTTCCTGCTGTCTAGATCATGCTCTATGGGTTTAAGTCTAAAATGCCTTTGATAGATCTTCTTCCTTTTAGCTTTAGGATTTCTGTCTTTTAAATGCAAATAACTTGCTATGGGTAAGGCTTTAAGCTGTTATCAGTCAGTGACTCATTTTGTTCCCTCTGCTTGGATTGAAGGGTTCCCCACCTCTTCCTTGAGCCCCTACTACTCCCTCTGTGACTCATTTCCTGACCACCTCCTCCCTCCAAAGACATGGTTACTTTCTCTGTTCTACCCTCCCACAGCCTCTTGTTTTGGATTTCAGTCATTGCTTATCGCATCATGTCTGCTTAACTTGACTGTCTTGAGGGCAGGTTTCCCATCTTATTTGCATTCCCAGGACCTTGCCTGAAACCTGATAAAAAGATGGAGATCCACGAGAATGCATGTAGAATAAATGAATGACCGAATTAGAGACTTTACGCCTGGCCTACAAGAGAGATCTGCTAGTGGTTTTGATTTGTGAGGAAAGAACCTTTTGGGCAGAGGTGAGGTGAGAGGGAGCAGGGCTGTGGATGATTCCAAAAGGAAACTGGCAGCACAGAAATCATCTTTGTTGTTCTGCCTACAACTTGGATTTTGAAATAACCATTTTACTTTCATAATGATGATAGTGTATATTTTTGTTACACAAGGGAGGCTCTTACAAAAGGCACAGAAGAAAATGGATTGTTTACAGTTGTTTTTTGTAACTAATTAAATAAAAAATTAGGTACTGGCCTGACATTTGAATTTAGAGCTCTGCTTTCATCTCCTATTGAGGTTATCCTATCCTCATGGCTAAATGAAATAAGTTTCTATTACAAATTCCTATTTCTTTCTTTTCTGTTCTAGAGATATTTATTGTAGAGACGAAAATACTAGGTGGCTTACAGTCTTTTTCTCCTCATAAAAATAGACAGTTTTAGCATTTCAGGGGGGAGAAAATGCCAGAATATCACGCCGAGTACTTGTGGCCTTGAAGGCTATAGTTTCGGAGATGTGGTTTATCTTTAAGCCAATGAAATATTTTAGGGGCTATTTGCACAGTGTTTTGTAGAACCAGCTGAGGAATAAATGTCTTCTTATAGCAGTGACAGCAGGAGCTTTTCAAATCCAACATACTACTAAAATTAGAATTATTATATTGAAGGCATATTTCAAGATATTTTCACGGACAGTTCAGAAGGGACGAAGGCGTGGATGTAAGATAGCATAATGAAAAAGAGCCATTAAGGGTTCTTGGCTGACTGTCCCAAATCTGCCTCAGGGTGTATGCAGGTTTCCAGCGAGGTACCGGAATCACATCAAGTAACTGCTCCTAGGCCTGACCCTACTGTTGGTGCAACGATCTCCCCAGCGTTCATCCGGTTTAAAATACTGTACGCTCGCTGTTGCATCGCCCCCAAATTCATATTGCAACCTAATCCCCAATGTGATGGTCCTGGGGCCTCTGGGAGGTGATTCAGTCATGACTGGGATTAGTGCCTTATCAGAGAGCTTCCAGAGAGCTCCCTCACCCCTTCTGCCCTGTGAGGTTATAGCGAAAAGACAGCCAACTATGGACCAGGAACTGGGTCCTCATCAGACACCAAATCTGCCTTGAACTAGTACTTCCTAGCTTCCAAGACTGTGAAAAATCACTTTTTTTTTTTTAAGTCATCCAGGCTATGGTATTTGTTACAGCAGTGCAGATAGACTAAGACACGACCTGTTAACCTCGGACCACTTAATCTCATTCTAACTTTGATACTTTAACGGCAACAGTCCTAGTAACAGTCCCATGTGTTGTACACAAACGGTCATCAAGCCCCTACCCCCTACAGGTAGTCCTTGAGCAGCTTTAGGGTACAGGTGGATCCTTCCCATTTTGCACGCGAAGAAACAGCAGCTTGGGCGGTTTAAATGTGTGTCCTAGGTCTCACAGATAATGCACACATGTGAACCCGAGTGTTTCTGATTCATATCTCCTCTGTCCTGTACAGAAAACCTCCAAAAATCACAGGAATGGATTTGGAGTGTCTTCAAAACCTGGAAAGCTCTGGAGGCCTTGGGAAAGATCCTGAGAGTGATAGACTATCAGGACCCCAAAGACCTTTTTGCCATTAGTAAGTAAGAAGCCCTGAGTCCTTCTAGGCCGGGGACTTTCTTCATGAGAAATAGAGGACCCAGACCGTGTTTGCTATGATGTCACCATTACGTAGTCCGAGGCAAGAACTTTTAAGGTCGGGCTGTTACTGACGCAATCCTATGCTCCTTGACGTTGAAAAGACACACTTCACAATGAGAATACCGGCTTCCACTCCACAGTTCCCTAACCTCTGACCCCAACAATGGCCCCCACTCTCCCATCCTCACGTTCACTCCTCCAATGCCCATTGAGTCCTGGACCAAAGCAGCTAAGGCCCGTTGGTATGACTGCAAATCTCTCAGGTCTTTAGTCTGGAAACACATAGGCAATGGGCTGTTAGTACATCTTCTCTTTGTGCATCTCTGGGGAAGGCTTTTTATTGTTTTTACTCCAAACTGTGAGATGCATCATGGGCACTCAATCAATATGTGTTGGTTCGGCTCCATTTAACATCCGGAGACCTACTTAGAACAACACCCTGTGACGGACCTTCAGGAATAAGCCACTCCCTACCCTCAAGGAGAGACAGTGAGATGTGTACAAAGGTTTTTACCAATTAAAAAAAAAGACTGGAAAGAAAGACACCGAAATATTCATAGAGGGTATATTTGGGCGATGGGAACTACTGGTGATTTTCTTTTCTTTTTTCTTTATTACTATTCTATATATTTCCCAAAATATCTGGGATGTGTGTTCATTACTTTTTCCTTGAAAGTTTCAACCATACTGTTGATAAAGACCAACAATCTGAGTGCCTGATGGAGGGAAATGCGCTGAGGACAGGGAGTAGCTCCGACATTGAATATGCTTTCATCGAGGAGGGCTTGGATTTTTGAGGAGAGGTATAGATACAGATACGAAAATAAAATAGCAGGGATTGGAGGCGGAAAATCCTGAGGTAGTTGGGTCATCAGGGAACCATGTTGTTTGTCTGGAATGAAGAATGCACAGGGAGAAGAGAGAACTGGCTAGAATGTCAGCTTGGGATCGGAATGTGGAAGGCTCTCAGGATCAGAGTGAGGTGTTTGGACATTAGGTTCATAGGAAATTGGAAGTCATTCACAAGTTTTCAGCTGGAAAATGATTTGAGCACAGCCTTCCTTTAGCAGGCAGTTATGTTCTGGACGGATGGAAGGTCAGGGACACAGGAGGTAGAGAGACCAATCAGGAAGCGATCGGCAGGGCCCAGCCAAGAAGCAATGATTACTTGATTATTTATTCATGTATTTCTCTCTTCCGGAGGTGGCTCCATGCCTTTTTAATCTCTCTTTTTAATTTTTTTATTTTTTTTTGCCTGCCTGACTCCAATTTTCAATTGCAAAATAAGGAAAGAGTCACTTTGAATCTGTAGCTCAGTATTTTCAGGGGAGACAGAAGCAATGTTGAATGGAAGTCAGCCTTAATGGGTCACATTCGCACTGATAAAGGGGACATTAAGGGCAGGTGTTTTCAAGACTAGATGAGTCCTGTCTATATGATTAATTTCTAATTCGTCTGTTCAGCTAGGAGAGGACACTGGCATTGTCCTTCGACTTCCCCAAGTGGCTGATCCCTACAGAGAGGGCCCAGGTCCCAGCTCTCCTTAGACAGAGCTGGGTGGGACTGAGCTCCCAAGGACTGTGACCAAAGATGACTGATTGAAAAACACAAGCAAAATTCCCTGTGGGCTTGGACCCTTCACGGAGCTCGCCGCTCTCTGTTTGCTCTTCAGGAGCAGGAAACGCTGCTGTCGGCGTTCCTGCCTCCACGCACAGACACGGAGACACCGACAGACATCCTTGGTCTCTTTCATCACACATGCCCTCCCTTTCTCACTTCTATCCTCCTATGCTTCCTCCACCACATCCCCTTTCTCCACTTCTCTCTTGGGCTGCCTGCGTTGGACTCCAACCACTGGGAAGGGTCTCGGCTCCCCTCCATTTCCGGGTCCACCTGCTGTGCACAGTCTGCCGAACTTACCGGCTGTCCTGCCTGTTTGCGATTATTTGGGACCAGACCTACAATCTTCCATGCAGTGGGAGGGCAGTCTCTTCTCTGGACCCCAGACTCCTCAAGAGAACCCCTGCGTGTGAATTTGCATCGCAGGAGTAGCACACTCCCCTCTGGTCCCTGACAAGTTCCCTAGTTTTACAAGAGAGTCTTGAGCTTTGGCATTTCTTAGAACACAGAAATAAAGCTGCTATTCTGGTGATTTTTTTGGCTTCTTGTCTCTCTTTTCTACTGGCTAGAATAAAGTATAGTAAGTGGTTAGTAATCATCATCGCCAAGGCTTCGAATGAACTCCTCAGGATATTCTGAAATGCCTTGCCTTTTGGACATTTAGGGCATTCAGGCAATCCCCTCTTCCCGGGGTGTTTCCCTACCCTCAGTCCAACGGAGGGGAACAGAATATGTGACCCCAGGATACGTCACTTTGGCATAAAGAGTCTTTTGAGCTTCTGTATTTACCTTCCCACAGTCTGCTGCCCTGAAAACTCCAAGTCCCTTTCCTTTGTCTTGTCCCTTCTCTGAAAATGTATGGATCTTTTGTTAAGATGGCCTCTAAACTCTAGTTCCAATCGCCCCTCTGGAGTTACTCCTCACTGAGTGCTCTCCTGTGTGTGTGAAATGCTTGTGTTCATACACTTGTGTTTCTCTTGTCGTTCTGTCTTTTGTCGGTCTCGTCTGCAGGGCCCCAGAGAGAGGGCCTGGGAGCACAGAGGGGAAAACAGCTCTTTTCTTCTCTTGTTATCCTGCCATCCCTGCTGCATGAAGCTAAGTGCTCCCCTCCCCGTGTACCCCCAGAGGTCCCACACACATTCCGTCCCCGCAATGCCCATTGGTTTATAATTGTGTGCCTTTCTCCCATACAGGACCATCATTTTCTTCTTACTATCCACAGTAAGTTCTCAGAAATATTTGTTGAACTTACAAGTGAACATTAGGTAGAGGTATTTTTTACTGAGATTCGCTTCTTGGCTTTTTAAGAAAGAAAGAGTGCTTTGTTTAAGGCATATCTTAAACATGCAAGCCTTTTCTAATATAGTTGAATGGCTTTTTCCTTCATTTTTCTCTTTTCCTCCAGCTACCAAAATATCAGCGCATCAAAGAGCATAGTTATAGAGAGAGAGTTATAGGTCTACAAAGAGACACGGTCATTTAGAGTCACTACAACTTCCCTGTTCTCAAGGACGAAAGTTTACTTGTAGTTCGGACGCATAATTACACCCTAGATAAACAGGATGCTGGACTGCCCAGGTGCCATTGAACTCCCTCCCCCTCAAAGCTGGAAATGTGTTTACTCAGCACATGGGGCGTCGTCTGCTCATGTGATCAGTTCTAGGGGGTCAGGAACTCAATCCAGACGTGGTGTAGTGCAAGGCACACTGTAAGCGCTCACTAAAAAGCTTGCTGAGTGATGCACTGAGGCCCAGGCATGACCAGCACAGATGCCCGGAATTCGGCAGGGCCAGAATGTACTATCATGGGACTGCATTCGCCTCCCTTTTTTGTCTCCTCCTGTTTCCTTAATCTTTATTTTTTTTTTAAATTTGTCTACCTGCTCCTCTTCTGCTCCCCACCCCCACCTCCTACAAGGGCTCAACTTCCCCTTTATTCCCTTCACCCGCAGTTTGCTTCTGGACCTCGCCATACCCTTTGAGAAAGTATCCTTTGCTCCAAGATTCTACGAAATTTTGCTCTTCGGTCTCTCATGAATTCTGTTAAAGTTTTCACTATGTGCTCAGGTTTTAGGAAAGTGATCTGATTAAAATAATGAATTCACTTCAAAATGTTCTATGGAGGGTCACCTGGGTGGCTCAATGGTTAAAGCCTCTGCCTTCAGCTCAGGTCATGATCTCAGGGTCCTGGGATCGAGCCCCACATCGGGCTCTCTGCTCAGCGGGGAGCTTGCTTCCCCCGATCTCTCTGCCTGCCTCTCTGCCTGCTTGTGATCTCTCTCTCTCTGTCACATAAATAAATAAAATCTTAAAAAAAAAAAAAAGCTCTATGGAACTAGTGAAATCCTAGGATGTTGGTAAAATCTCAGATAAGAACATTTACCTTCCTGTGCCTACAAAATGGTGCCCCAATGAGACTCTGTCCGTAAGATGGCGAGCTTCACCCCCACAAGCTGGTGGGCTTCCCCTGCAGGGACACCTGCCTGGGGTTTTCAGAGCACGCATCCATCCCTCTTGCTCTGCTCCCCTCCTGTTTGTTTAAGATGTATTCATCTATCTGAGAGACAGAGAGCACGCTCCCTTGCACAGCCCTTACGGCTCCCAAAGCTCCAGCAGGATATGCTTGTAAGGAAGAAACTGGTGGAGACAGCTACTGTGTGGTCACCTCCCTGACCTCAACAGTCCTGGGCTCCACACACAGTCGGGCTCTGTGGCCAGAGCCCCAGTACGTGTTCATAACGCCCAGCGATTTTTATCAGACTGTGCAGATTAAGACTTTCCACACATTTTACAAAGGAAGTGAATGAGGTTCTTCACTTTCCAGCTTTGTCTGAGAATTCCACTTCGGGGAATAAGGATGAATTGCCCACACCATTTGTTTTTGTTCAAACAACTGGTAAGTTTTAGTTGAACAAAATCAGAATCTGCAAAAGTCGTAACTGAGAAACCTATCTTATTCAACTCCTTCATTTTATTCCTCCTTTTTCTTCTCTTCCTCTTCTTTCCCTTATCCCTTTTCTTCTTGAAATAATTATTTATAACTGTATTATTTATAATATAATTACATTATTTATAATAAAAAACCATGATTCGTGCAGAATTTCAATCTCAATGGAAATCTTAACTGTACCACTTGAAATTAATTCAAACTACAGAGAACTACAGTTAAGCAACTGGTCCGATAAAATTGCTTTTTAATTGTTTATAAGATGTATTAGCAAATTTCAAGTTATGAAATAACCTACAATTTGTTAATAAAAAAGAAAGTTTTCGAATAGCTTTAAAATGACTTAATGTTTTTGTTTTTGAATTTAAAAACTATACCTTACATTAAACACGTATGTGTACACAGACACACGCGCGCACACAAATACAAATTTTTATGTTTGTTACAATGTACAATAAAATGTTTCTACCTTGGATAGAGGGAAGGCATTATGGTTAGAGGCGTCTATACAGGTGCATGGCCCTCGCTGATACCTGGGCTGTGTATACAGGACTGAGAAGTTCACTTGTCACCTGTTTTATTAATAATCATACCAATGATAATAAGAACAGTAGATATTTAAGCAATTAGTAAGTTCTAGGCAGTTTACAAAAGTTCTCTAATTTAATGCCTATAACTACCTAATGTCGGGCAGTATTATCGTCATTTTACAAATGAAAAACCGTGGGGAGCCGCAGAGCTGAAATTCACACTCACGGTTGCTGACTTCTCTGAAAACCATCCACTGGGAGCCTTGTATTTAGGTACCTTTCCAATAACCTGCTTAACGGTCTTCAAAAACAGATTCCTGACAACCCTTCCATTCATGCCCCCACAAACTGGATTTGAGGTGGGAGAGCCTCATCTATTTAGACAGTCACATCTTACTAACAAGTATTTGAAACCAATTATGCCCTCTGAAGCCTACCTACTCACCTCAGTAGAGTAAAAATTAGGGAAAGAAGACTGAGCAGAAAGCAAAAAATGAAACTAGGAAGTTCTATTAAATCATATTTTATCAGGATAGAGTCAACTCAACAAATACTCTAGCTAGCCATGTAGAAGGCACGTGTAGAATACACACAAGAATACACTTGTCCTATCCTTGAATAGTTCATTGCCATTGTTGAAATTAAGACAACAGGCTTAAAATGGAGTCACTTATGCTAAGCCCATGTTACCAAACTGAGACTTGATTATAGTGCTGGTTTTCCCAAAGACAGAATCTTCAAGCAGTCCGTCAGGAATCTCCTGATCAACACTAGTTACACAATCTGCCTGATAGACCCCTGCTGTCTTCCAAGGAAAAGTAACCTTGCGGTAATGAACTCAGTTTCTTTGCCTAGTATAACTTCCTAGTTCCTGCTCCTGTCTGCCTGCTAGATTGGATCTTGCCTGATGAGTGAATCATTGAATAAAAATCTTTCAAATTTACTCAGTTGAATTATTTTTAACATGATTAATCTGGAAGAGACAGATATATGTACAATCAGTAATGGTAAAGGTAGGATCATTGGTGCCATTATTACTGATCCCTAAGTGTGTGTTATCATCTAAAAACCATACGCCAACTCTAATTATTCCCTCCTTTTATCGATATAAGAGCAAAGGGCAAAAGACTTGTTTAATATGAGATCAGTAGTAAGGAACCCGTATTCAACACAAAGGGAGCTTTCCAGCAAAACTGGCGCCATGAGGCTGCATCGCCTTGCTCTAAGAGAGACTGTGGCAGGTGCTATAGAAAAAGGTAGAAGATCGAATTCCAAGCATAGCAACCAAACTGTAATACATGAACCACTCCTAACCAAAAATGAGTGATCTCGATGGTAACCATTCGTTTCCCACACTTTGCTGGAATGAAAAATTGCCTAAGATGTACACTAGACTTGGTGTTCCACACACATCACCAGCCGAGACCGAGTAGAGGGGATTCCCGTGCACGGGGCTCTTGTGGGCCTGGGCACCTGTTCCTTCCAGCTCCAGAGAACATCCCGTACACCTGGACAGTCACTGAGGAATGCGGAAGAGAGACGAGCCATGGGAAGTGGAGATGTGGAAAGGGAGAGATGGAAGGGAGGTGGCTGTGACCTAGCAAGATGGCTGCCTACCGTCTTCCCAGAGCACTCCGGCTCCTCAGGAACTATTCTCAGGCTCAAACGTCCTAGAACCTACCACATCTGAGGGTCAGGTTTGCAGAACAGCTGCCTCCAACCCTTAGAAGTTTTGTGGGATTGCGTAACATTGTAAAAATAATAATTTAGATAACACTTAAAGGGGGGCTGCCATTTTTAATCCTCCTGTCTCCATATTAGCGTATAGTCGGCCAACTTTAGGCTTTAAGCCCCGTCTCGGTAGAGTTTGACTTTATAAACATGGCTTTGAAGTCTCTGCAAGTACAACTTAAACACAAATAAAATGATCTTGCCAATACACGGCTGGAGCCATAGCGATCTTCTATCCTTGTCGAGCAGGAATCAAACGGACGTTTTACCCGACGCCACACAGATCTACAGTCTGGACACGCCTAGAGGGGAAGCTCACTCCACCTGTTGGGATTCAGCCACCAAAGCACTTCACCTCTAGGGGATCACATTTCGTGCCAGAAGCCCTTACAAGCTGGAAGGGGAGCCCGAAGCTATTCCCAATGAATGCAGACCAAGAGGTCGGCAGGGAAATCACAAAGAAGTGGGAACTATCGTCGTTCCCCAAACCCACACTTGAGTGCTGGTGGGGGTGACTGAGGAAGGGGGTGCAGGGATGCCGGTTTCCATGCCGACTCCAGACGCTGCTCCATATGGCACTTAACGCGGGCTAGTGAGCAAGTGACAAGCCTGAACCAAACCCCAAACCCCTCCGACAGGAGAATTCACTCTTCCCTAAATCCATACCTGTACTCTCCGTTCTACAAAAAAAATGAGTTATTCTGCCTTAGAGTCCCTGTATGAGAGTTAGGGTATTTCTAACTGACTCTGGACCATTCAATTTAGTTGTAGCCAAAGTTCTACAAAAAGTATCTTCATTATTAGGAATAGTGTTTGGTATTTTAAGGGAAAAAAGGTCCTTCCTTAAGCCTATCCATCCTCATTCCAACATGCCAAGCCTGCTTTGTCCAGAACAGCAGCGAATAAATGCACCAGAGGACACACGAAAAGAAAGAAAGGTAGAAACCAAAGGCTCACACTTCAATTTTAATGCTGAGTAGCACGATGTGCTTGCAATAATGTAAATCTTGCTTGATGGATTATTTTCAAATTAAAACCGGAACCAGGGGCACCTCATGCTATTTTCCCTTTTATTCTGATGTAGGATTCACTTAGTGTTTAATAACTCACTATAATGCAAAAATAAAAAACAAAACAAAAAACCACCCACATCAGATGTAAAAAGCAAGGTGTTTTTTTTCCATTCTAAATTTAACACAAGAGGGGAGCAAAACCACAAATTGACTCCATTCATAGCGCCGTGTTCTATTTTGGTATCCATCCTTTGAAAAGGGACAGAGTCGGGCTGAATGGGAATAAAACGTGTTTGTGGGAAAACAAAAGGCATCATGCTACGAACATGAAGGAGCCATGGGTCATCTAAGAGAGCGGATAGGTAAAACTATCTCAGTGTCTCCCTGAGCTTAACCATAGAGCCCAGAACCTCTGTGTGATTACTCATCGTTCCCACTCCCCACGGCTTGTAACTGATTGCCATCCCTACCAGATTATAAACTGCCGGGGTTCAAGAAACCCGTCCGTCCTGGCCACCCTTGTGGCCACGACACCTATCACAGCATCTGACAACGAGCAGGAACTTCCCAGGGTCCTATTAATGACCGTGTGAGTAAAGCAGACAGCTGACGGCGTGTGACCCAAGCACTGGAATTAACGGCGATGGAGACTTTGATTCACTAAGGGGCTGAGCGATTTCCACCAGTCAGAACCACTTCGAGCTGGGAATGGCGGCCAGCGCGTTGAAGGAGAGGGGAAGTCACACAGAAGCACGACTGAAGCAAACTCTGCAACTCCGGGGCCCGGACTCAGGCTTTACTAAAATCTTCAAGAGGCTTGCTCACTCTGAGGCTCTATGATCTTACCATAGACCCTTCCCCATTTTGGATCAGAATTCAAACTACAATCATTCAGACTCTCCTCTGTGGTTGGAATTACACAGACAACTTTTTGAACCAAAGACGGTCAACTTTCCAAATGCCTTTTTTTGGCTGTACATTTATCCTACTTCAGCTGAATCCAAGGTAATACTGCTTTACTCTCAACTATTTTACTTTTTCTAATTACCGTGCTTCCTTTCAAAAGGTGTGGACCCAAGGGTTGACTTAATGGATCCAAAATGGTGTTCCTTACCGAAGAAAGCTTTACCGTGTTGGCCGTGAAGCAGGAACACAGCATACCACCAAGAATTAATAAAGTTCACCCTCGTACCACTGCATTTAATCACAGAAAATATCTCTATATTTCATGAAACCAGTGTCTGCTTTTAATCACAGGGTGGTTTGGGCTACTTACCACAAAAGAATAATAAATCTTGAATCCAGGTTTAGCCACAAAGTAGTCATCGGACTTGAATGTGATTTTTATTTGGTTTGTTCTTGATGTTATCCTTGGAGGAACTTCCTTGTGTCCGCACCACCGTCCTCTAATTATGGTACTGGTTTCAGATACATCTTCGACTTCCACGAAATCATACCTAGTTTCAATTTGACATAAGTAAACATATTTTGGTTAGAGTCGACTTTGAAATTCGTACTTCCACTCAGAAATGGAAATTAACATATGTGACTTCTCATGACCTAGGAGCTAAAATGAAAATTAAAGCCCGTTGAAATTTTGAAAAGAAATCTTTCCTTTGAACTTTTTCAAATTTAAACTTCAATAATCCGAAAGAATCTTATGCACGTTTAGCCATGAGTATGCCCAAATCATCAGCAATCAAAATGGGCCACTGTCTCAGCTTGTGGCTTAAAAGTGTTTCCTGGGAAAACTAGTAACTATAATCTATTGTCATCTATTGTCCTATTTTTGGAGATAGAGCTCTAATTTTATGTCCAAATATTTACTATATAAAGTGTTTCAAACAAATTCCCACTTTGAATTAATTCACCACATTCAGTGCTTCCTTAAGAAATGACCTGTATCTATAAAGCATATAGACTCAGCATTACATTACATCATCCCATTATAGAAAATACATGGTAAAATAAAATAAATCCCTATTTTCTCTTTTTGGAAGGTGTCTTTTAGAAGGATCTATCATAAAATAGGAGAGTTATCATAGTGAAAAGCAAGACGCCTTTGGGGAAGGAGGTGCCCGAGGCATTACAGGAACAAGCGGGGCTGGTTAAGCCAGCGTGTGAATGAGCAGAAGACCACAGTTTCAGCCCTGACGTTGGGCGGAGAATTGCCGAATGCCAAGGTTAAGAACAGGGGACAGTCCTTCCTTGAATGTTCCATATAACCTTTTCATAGGTTCTACATTCCGGTAGAACGTCTTCAGGGACGGAGTGTACGTCTTCTAGTGATCATCTCCCCGATTCTCAGACACCCCAAATCTTTTTTTTTTTTTTAAGATTTTATTTATTTATTTGACGGAGAGAGAGAGAGAGCGATCACAAGTGGGCAGAGAGGCAGGCAGAGAGAGAGGGGGAAGCAGGCTCCCTGCTGAGCAGAGGGCCCGATGCAGGGCTTGATCCCAGGACCCTGAGATCATGACCTGAGCTGAAGGCAGAGGCTTAACCCACTCAGCCACCCAGGCGCCCCCAGACACCCCAAATCTTGGGTCAGTCTACTTGGTGAGCCGAACTACCTGACGCTCAGTCCTGGCCATCTGTCTCTACCTCCCCCCAGATGACACGGGATGCTAACGTCACAAGGCAGAGGACAAGCTCTCAGGGTGAGCAGCGGCCGCTGTCTCAACGCACTGTGGGTTTTCTGTTCCAACTGCCAAAAGGAATCAGCGTGAGAAACATCACAGGTTAATGTGAAGAAAATCCTGGATCGGGCAGGGTAATCGCAGGAGTGGGGGAACTTACCACCCACTTACCCAACTTATCACCCACCCAACTTATGCAATATCGGTATCGTGACTACCTTTCATTGAAGTGACTTGCGAGGCCCTTAAGTCCTTTGCCTCAGTTTCCTTTGTGAGCAAAATAAGAGGTTTATACAAATTTACTGGCTGGATATCCCTTGGGTGCTGTGTAAATTAATTACTTAATGTTTATACAGTGCTTGGAAGGTGAAAAGCACTCACAAAGAATCATTATTCAAGCAATAAAATATTACAGTGTAAACATCAAGGAGGCTTTGGAACAGATGGTAGGAAATCAATTGCATTTCATTTTATATACAATATGTGTAAATCATAGTTACTGCACAAAGCACGAGTATACTTGAAACTTTGTTAATAACACCATAGGTCACTTTCATTTTTTTTTTTTTAAACACAACAGCAGTGTAATTTTTACTCTGGATGAAGTCAAGAGAGCATCGCTTTAATTCTTTGGGACGGTCTGAGGCTCTGACCTGTCTCATTCCTGCCTTCCTCTCCCCTTTTCCACCCCTGCTCCTCTACCTGCCTCCATAAATTTGGAGAAGCAATTGGATTTTGGTGATGGGTCCAGAAAGGAAACCACCCTGGCGTCTTCTCTTTTCAAGGCCAGGGTCAAAAATCCCAGCTCAGCCGCCAAGACCCGCCTTCCCGTCTGGGTCATCCTCACCATCTACAATCTCCAAAAAAAAAAAAAAAAAAAAGAAGAAGTCTCCCACCATCTCTATTTCCAGCACAGAACATGAGCTCCCTTTCGAGGTTGCAAAGACACGGGATCTGCGGGAGTGTGCTCTCTCTGTAAATGTTAACCGGCTCTTGTGCCTGCATGGGCCCCTGCTTATGTTACCCTCTGCAGTCCTAGAAAGGAATCGTCACTGCCCTTATTCTTGACAAAAACGACAGCCACACAATCAAAGCCGTCAGCCTCATAAACACGCAACAAAGGACAGCCAAATCTGAGGCAGCCTCTTTTTAGGAGTCAGAGGGAAATAAAGCTGCTGAAGGAAGGATTTCTCCAGGGGTAAATCAGCCACGGAGAAGGAGTGCGTGGGGTAAGATGCGGGGAGGAAACAACCCCCCGCCGGCCTCATACGTGCTGATTAAGTGACTATGATGCTGGGAGCCGACAATTCCGCGAACCGCCAGGGCTTTCTCTGATAAATACGCTTGGAAGGGGGAAGATTACCAAACACGGTTTTCGTCGACTGCTGGCCCAGGAAGGACAGGACACGGCCTCTCTGAGATCCCAGACCCCAGGGCTGAGGGCTCTTTCTCACACAGATCTGAGGCCTGTGATTTCGGGGCAGGGCCCTGACACGGTCTCCGCCATCACCCTCTCCCAGGCGGGGGGAGATCAGGCGCACGCCTCGGTGACAGCAGTCTGGCTGAGGTCCCGGGGCCAGCAGGGCTGGAGGCTGGTGGCAGGTGGGTCCCAGAAGGGGGGAGCGGAGGACACCTGAGGCGTCTACTTGCTCACAAAGGCGGCTTGGGGCCCGGCCCGCACGGGCAGTCGCGGGCCTGCGTTTCCGTGCGAGGCCCCAGGTAAGCAGGCCCTTTGCACAGGCGGTCCGCGCTCCCGTACGTTCTGTCTGCCAGGATGGACCCAAAGGCTTTCCGGAAAGGAAGGGGGATGACACACCTCAGGTAGGTCCCCGGGGCCCCGAGGGAGGGCTGGTGGGATGCCCCAAATCCGTCCCGCCTCCACCGAGGCCGTGCGCCCCGGGAAGGCATTTCTCCCCACTCACCTGCAGATCTCGTTTTCGGCTTCCTCCAGGCCGAACTGCGGGTCGAAGGCGAGCTGTATCCTCGTCTTGTCCCGGGACCGGAGCCGCCACGTCAGCAGCAGGTTCCTGGGGTAGCTGCTGGGGAAGCGGGGACTCTGCAGGTGGCCGCTCCCCGTCACCTGGATGGTCTCGTCTCTCCGGTACAAGTCTGTGAGGCGATTGCTGTCTGTTAGTAGTCACAACTGGTAGAAATTAGTGTGTTGTCCAGTTACAGGGGAGCAAACAGAACAGTTTAAAGACACCACATGTTAAAGCACGTCTTGGTCTGGTGGGGGCGCAGGAGGCCGGACGGCAGCCTTGGGTCAAATGAATGACATCTGCACCCCTTCCCGGCTCCCCGCCCCCCCCCCCTCCCCGCCAGGCTCCCGCAGGCGCACTCGGCCAGCGAAGTCGTCTGTACTTTGTGTAGTTTGGGACAAGGAAAAGGACCAAGTATCGCAGAACTTGGGTGCATTGAGATCGATAGGAAAATAAGTACATAATTTCAAATAGTGCTTCCTTCCCTTCTTCCATGTCATTGAAAAAAAATATTTTTTTTCTTTTTCTCTCTAGCGGACAGTGTGTGATAGTGTCACTGGGGAGCACAGGTCGGACTCAGTCAATACTGCGGCGTGAACGGACAAGAGAAAACCATAATGGAGAGAAACACATAAAGGAATCTCA
>CM052884.1:1322262-1345930 GCA_028534135.1 Potos flavus
GAGGATTCTTGCAGGACTCTATAAACCCCTTCCGATCATTTTCTTTCAGCTTCACATCCTGCCCTTCAAAATCACGGACAGATCTCTGGTAGGACGTCGGAGGTCTCCATTGCTCTGGAAAACAGCAAGCCTGGTCAGGAATTCTGCTTCTGGAATCATTGCCTGGCGCGCCTCGCCCTCAGCCCCGGTATTCCGAGTCACCCGCTGACCACCAGTCCCCCCAGAGAGTGAGGCCCCCGCGATCAGGAGCCAGGGCTGACCCCTCGTCCTTCACCCCCCCGCACCGCGCACGCTGCCCGCCCTGCGGGAAACCCGCAGTCCCTGTTGGGGGAGGGGCGGAAAAGCCCCGGGAACACAGCTCTCCAGGGTCCCCGCTGTTCGGGAAGGGCTGAATCAGCTCTTCGGCATCCGGGGCGCAGCAGGGCTGGAAGGGGGGGTCCGGGAGTCCAGGCGCCTCCGTGGGAACCGGGTTCCGAGTTCCACGCCCCCGCGCACAAATGAGCGTGGAACGCACGCGGCCTCCTGCGGGTTCCGAGCAGCCGGCAGGGAGTCTGGGGAGCGGCTGCGCCTCGCGGAGAAGTGAGTGCCCCTGAGCCCCGGCCGCGCGTCGCGAGGAGCAGCCGCACCGCCGCGGGACCGGCTCCGGCCAGCCACAGGACACCCCGATGCCCGGTGCCCGCCTAGCCCGCCCGGGCCCATGTCATGCTGGTCACCGTGTACTGCGTGCGGAGGGACCTGTCCGAGGCGACCTTCTCCCTCCAGGTCAGCCCTGACTTCGAGCTCTGCAATTTCCGCCTGCTCTGCGAGCTCGAGTCCGGCGTCCCCGCGGACGAGATCCAGATCTTCTTCCTGGAGCGGCTCCTGGCTGACGACCACTGCTCCCTGGGCTCGTACGGCCTCCGAGACGGCGACGTGGTGGTGCTGCTGCAGAAGGAGAGCGCGGGGCCGCGGCCGCCGGGACGCGCGTCCAGCCTGCCGCAGCTCGACGTCAGCGGCCTAGCGGAGCCGGGCACGTCCAGCTGCCGCCCGCCGCACCTGCCGCCGCACCTGCCGCACCCGCCGCACCGGGCCCCGCAGCCGTCCCACGGCCTGGGCTCCGGAGAGAAGATGACGTCCGCGCAAGGTCTGGACAGCCCCGCCCTGATCCGGAGCCTGCTGCTGTCCAACCCCCACGACCTGTCGCTGCTCAAGGAGCGCAACCCGCCGCTGGCCGAAGCCCTGCTCAGCGGGAACCTCGAGACCTTCTCCCAGGTGCTCATGGAGCAGCAGAGGGAGAGGGCCCTGCGCGAGCAGGAGCGGCTGCGCCTCTTCACCGCCGACCCATTCGATTTGGAGGCTCAGGCCAAAATAGAAGAAGAAATCCGGCAGCAGAACATCGAGGAGAACATGAGCATCGCGATGGAAGAGGCTCCGGAGAGTTTCGGACAAGTGACCATGCTCTACATCAACTGCAGAGTGAACGGACACCCTCTGAAGGCTTTCGTGGACTCGGGGGCCCAGATGACCATCATGAGCCAAGCTTGCGCCGAGAGATGCAACATCATCCGGCTGGTGGACCGCCGCTGGGCTGGGATCGCCAAGGGCGTGGGCACGCAGAGAATTATTGGCCGCGTCCATCTAGCCCAGATTCAGATCGAAGGCGATTTCCTCCAGTGCTCGTTCTCTATCCTGGAGGAGCAGCCCATGGACATGCTTCTAGGACTAGACATGCTCAAGAGACACCAGTGTTCCATCGACCTGAAGAAAAACGTGCTGGTGATCGGCACCACGGGCACGCAGACGCACTTTCTTCCCGAGGGAGAGTTGCCCCTGTGTGGCAAGCTGGCGTGCGGTGCCGGGCAAGAAGAGCCTCCAGACAAGGACGTAGCGGATACTATTAAGCATTCGGTCAAGGATTTAGGACGGAAAAAGCGTTGAAATGGGTTATGAATATGCCACCATCTTGAGGGAGCCTCAGGTTCCGGGAGATTCTAAGACAGGAGCTCACTGGCAATGTAATCAATAAAAACATCAGTAACAACCAAACCTGGCTTTGGGACTACCTTCTGGGATCCGTCTCTATGTGACCCATGATTGCGCGATCTTGGCCCCTCCTCCAGTTCCCTCACCCAGGGATCAGGGGACCTCATCCCAGGAAGGCTCTGGAGGCTCCGCGTGATTTCCAGAGAACCCACGAAAGGAAACCAGCCTCTGTGTCCCACCAGATTACAGGGTGGGGTAGCTTGCCCAAACCAGACACTATTTAGCAGATTCCCTAGAAAAAGCCATCACTGCAGACCCTACCAGACATCTGCACAGAACAATTTCAAATCAGCACTGGCAATTATTTATAAATAATAAATAATAATAATAAATAAGAGAAATATGCCTATTTTCCCATATTTTGTTTTCTTTGGGAAAGTGCTTAGAAATGGTGAGTCAGTTACACTCGAGCTGATTAGTTCTCACAAATGCCTGTTTGGGACAGTATAAAGGCTGATTTCCTCATATTTCATGTCTTCCCTTCCACTGGTCTCCCCTAGAGTCATGCTCCCTTGAAATCTGCCCCTGCAGGCTCTTTTTGCCATATTTGAGAAAACGGATTTTTCTCCAGGAAGTCTGAAATAATGTCCTCTTTCCCCTGCATTCAAAGAAAGCCTGGTCATAAGCTGGTCATAAAACAAAGGCCAGCAAGTAAGCTTTTTTTTTTTTTTTAATTATGATGCATCTTGGAAGCCTCGTGGTTGTCATGGTGGGGCCAGTGGGAAGTAGGAGCAGACAGTGGGGTCTGGATCCCTAATACTCATTTCAACTAAATCATCTTTGTTTACAAAACAAAAAACATCTCTGCTTTATTTATTAAGCTGCCATAGAAATGTCATGTGAACAGAGGGTTTCCCTGTTACAGTGACATTTGAAGGGCACCTGGGTGGCTCAGTGGGTTAAAGCCTCTGCCTTCGGCTCAGGTCATGATCTCAGGGTCCTGGGATCGAGCCCCGTATCGGGCTCTCTGCTCAGCAGGGAGCCTGCTTCCCCCTCTCTCTCTGCTTGCCTCTGTGCCTACCTGTGATCTCTCTCTCTGTCAAATAAATAAATACAATCTTTAAAAAAAAAGGTAAAGTGACATTTGAAGACCTCTGAATGAGAAGACGTCTGAGCCCTCTATTCAGCTGTCTGGTCCATTCAAACAACCCACCCAGCGTCACTCCTGGAAGATCCCAGACCCGTTACAATCTGTGGCTAAAACCCCTGACACACGGGTCCAGCTGCCTGAGGCCCGCAGACTCCGAGAACGTTTCAGGGCAGTAACCCATCAAGATTGGTATTAGAAAGAACGGTGCAAAGTCAAGAAACACAAGTTGTGATTCTAGCTCTGTAGTACTTGGGCCAATCATGTCCCATTTTATACACTCCCGATTTCTCGTCTGTAAATTACTTTGGAGGGGAGAGCCACTGTCAGGTACCAAGACTGTGTTTTGATTGAGGGCATCCTTGAAGTTATTCTCTTTTCCCAACAAAATCGAAAGCCACGCAAAGCACTCCCTAAAGGCTACAGGGAAAAAAAAAAAAAATCCTTGCCTACCATCCCCTTCCCCTACCATGCCTTTCTTGGTCTGCTTCTTGGTGAAATTAACCATCTTATTTCTCGAGCGTCACCTCTCCCCCTCTAGCCACCATCAGTTTACCTCGCATGTTCTTCTATATAGGTGCTCCCATGCTCATGAGCCCCAACCTTGTCTGCATTCACACGGAGGCTTATTATGCCCCCTAAACTCGAAAAACAAGCAACGGACAGGCTTCTTTTCTACTTTTGCTTCTAAGTCCTCAGCAAATGTAACTAACAAAATGAAGGAAGAAATCCAGGGTAAAGCCAAGGATAAGCATTTAATGCCTGTCACTAGATGAAAACGGACCCAATAAATACAAGGATTCCTTCACAGATAAAAACGTGCATGTTCCTCTGCAGTTTCCATCAGACTCTGTTTCCAGGCCCATTTATGGAAAACGCACGTCTGACGTGCATATGCCCTATCAGACTGCTCAACATGAACGTTTGATATAGCGCCTGGGGGGCGCCTGGGGGGCTCAGTTGGTTAAGCGACTGCCTTCGGCTCAGGTCATGATCCTGGGGTCCTGGGATCAAGCCTCGCATTAGGCTCCCTGCTCTGCGGGAGAGCCTGCTTCTCCCTCTCCTTCTGCCTGCTGCTCCCCTTGTTGTGCTCTCTTTCTCTCTGTCAAATAAATAAAATCTTAAAGAAAAAAGTTTGATATAGAGCCCATCAGGATATCTAACCCATAAAAGCCAATCTAAAAAATCATCAGGTCTTTAAGGTAAAAGATGATTTGCACCCTATCAAATCCAAACATACCCACCCCCCCTGTTCAGAGGACCAGCCCCCCTAAAGTAGCCCCGCTGGTTCAGGACCCATCTCAAGAATAATTCTCTGGTTCTGGTTTTGAGCTGAACTCTATTATTCCATAACTTCCAATAAATTTGTCTTCACTCTTCCTTCTTCCAAGATGTATATAATTAATGTAATTTCTCTGGCATGAAATAATCCTTTTAGTATATGAAATCAATGTTATTTGAGTATTCTCTTTTGTAAGCTCTCATCAGATTATTTAACTATTTCTCATAGCATAAGTTTGGAGTCACCTAAGAATTTCCATCATGTTCCTTTGGACATATTCCAGCTTCTGAAAATATTACTCGAGTAAATGGGTTGATAAATTAAAAATACTTTTATTGAACTGAAAAGCAACGATCTCAAAAAATCAATAAACAGAGTGAATTAATTAAGCAATGTCCTATTAAGCAATGTCCTTCCTGATTAATTTTTAACATCATTGTCTTTCGAATCAGAAAGTATTTTAAAAATTAGTTTTATGGATTTAAATCTTGACTCAATCCTGTGTACACTTAAATAGATCCTAATCAATTAAATTTTAAATGGATTAGTTTTAGCAAAAGGTAACCTTTTTTGCATGCCTATCATGTAAATTAGGTGCGGTGCTATGCACCTTGCATGTATTACTGTCATCAACCCTCAGAATAAACCCTCAAAATAGTCACCATTAATTTCATTTAGCAGATGAGAAAGTCAGGGCTCAGAATATCGAAACATTAAAATACCCAAAGCTTCGTGTTTTTAAAACATTTCCTTGATGACAATCTAGATTTTAGATTGTGACCCAGTTTCATATCACATAAGACACACATGCACATGCACTACACATGCATACATACACACACGCACATGCACACACGGGCACATATGCACATGCGCAGACGCATATGTACACGGGGCACACACACGTACACATGCATGTGCGCACACGTGCATACACACACATATAATACATACACGTGCACACGTGCACGTGCATAATCACACGCACGCACACACACACACGTAAACCAGTCTGTATCTCTGAAACAAAAAGATTCTTGAAATAACATGAAATGTTTTATCCTTTCCCAGTCTATTACTTTAACAACTATATTTCTATTAAGAAAACATATTAGATGTGTCCCACCTATTGTATCCCACCAACATATCCTGACCCACAATTTGAAAAAAACGGACTCACCACATCACTGAGTTTGGGGCTTTCTGATTTGAGAAATTCCAAGTTTTCTACACTACTCAACCTTCTTTATGTGTCACACTTGAGTCCTAGCTACCAGCAAAAAATGTTACAAAATGTCGCTAACGTGGATTCTTGTGACTGTATGCGACGAAACCATGCACAGAAGTTTTTGTAAAATGGGTGAGACTCCAGTGTTCAGGGCCCACCTCTGCCGAAACGGATGCCAGTAAGCAGCCTACTGCTCTCTAAGTAAAACAACAACAAAAACCTACGGAAATGAACTAAACACCAGTAACCAGTAAACACCAGTAAAAACGAGCTCAGAGAAGCAGCCGGCCGAGCACACGTAACAATTATTGAACTCCTGTGAATGAAGCATTGAGCCAAGTTGTTAGGAGAGGGGAAACGAGTAAGTTCCAGCTTCAGACCGGAAGGTGAGCACAGCCTGGTAGTGCAGGGGAAAGACTTGCAATCAACTCAGGATGGACAGGGGCACGTGGAATTAGTAATATGTTGGTGCAAACGAAGGAAAGAATTTTAATATGGGGTTATTATTAAAGTAAAAAACAAGCCAGTAAAACGCACTTTCAATATGTCTGAAATGACCATCACTGATGCAGACAACAAAACAAACATTCTCTCCTCCTAAAGTTCAGGTGGCTAATAGACAACTTAGAATATCCACTGTTGGGGATTATCTACTATTGGGAATTCACTACCTGCAAAATGATGAACATATCTTCATTTCCTCTCTTCTCATTAGAAATCAGGATAAAGCGCACCACATGATGAAACCGACCTAACACTGTTAAAGATAACAAGCCCTTTAAAAAAAACACCTATTAATTTCTTGGTTTCTCCTAATGTCCATTTAAATGCCCCTCTTACATAAAAGGAAATCACTACTGTTGATAAGCATGCATTTCACAACTGCGGTAATGCATTCCGCCAGAGTTAAACCAGAAGACCGACGTTTGAGATTTGTAGAACATATAGACTCAACTTCTTTCTTACAATAATACCAGGTCATAAAGTTTCTCTTATTCCTAGGGGAATACTCCCCCCACAAAGAAAAAAAAATGGATGTCTCCATATATGAATTCGCCTTCATTGCAGGCACTAAATGTTGCCTTTTTTTTTTTTTTTTAAATTTATTTGAGAGACAGAAAGCAAGAGAGAGCACTAGTGGGGTTGGGGGACAGGGCAGAGGAGAGGGGGAAGCAGACTCCCGGCTGAGTGGGACTCTATCCCAGGACTCTGAGATCAGTGACTTGAGCCAAAGGCAGACACTTAACCGACTGAACCACCCGGGTGCTCCTAAACACTGCCTTTTTAGAGAAAACTGCCTTTATTTCAGAGGGCCGTTGCTGACATCCAACATTCCATACAGAAAAATGTGAGTGAATGGTGGGAGAGTCATCTGGGATTTACCCCAGGGGGAGACCGCTGGAAAGATCTTATTAATCAATGCTAACATTCAGAGCGGTTCTTTGAGGTTAACAAGAGCTTGGAAAACTAGAGGAACAAAGGTAAAGTAACGGTAGAGAAGGAAGAGGAGATTTAAAAAAACCTGAAAAATCAGTGTTGCTTTTAAAACTAATTCTATCTTGGTTTAACTGCAGTTTTATAAGGTGGGTGGGGACCGAGCTGAGATTAAGGGTTAGCTCTTAGGGCCACAAGACCTCACCCGTCCTTGGCACGTTACCCAAAATGAACATGTTTTCACATTCCAGCCTGAGTCCAACATGCTTCTGAACCCTGGCTTGTTTGCATGTCTGGATCCACCGGTTCGAATCTCAGAATTTCTAAGAGTCTGTGATCAGATAAATGGGGTCTGCGGTCCTGCTGTGGTTTTTTTCATGGATCCATTTAACAGGCTGCAGAGATGAGCGCACCTGTGGTGGCTTTGTCTCTTATGACTGCCCTGAATGTTTTCTGATGGTTTTTTTCTTCTTCTTCCTTCCCCTCACCACTCCCCCCAAGGAAAGACTTTTATGATGAATCCAGCTTTTCTATTTCTAATCAGTAAGGCTTATTTTAAGAACATCATCAGAAAAATTGTAAGATAATTCCTTCCTGTGTTAAAGTGCATGCGAGACAACATGCGCTGTACTCCAGGTGGGAGAGAAGTGTCTATTTTCCTACTGTTAATTGACATATGGATGCTGTGTCCCAATAGAATAGACATTGATTACCAACATAAGCAAATCCCAGGTAAAATAATCACTTAACACCATCAAATCCTTACCTTACGACATCAATCACTATTCTAAAATCTTCCTCTACTAGCACTTCACTACAAGGACGTTGACATGAAAAGGAAAATTAATTTAAAATTACATTAAATCACATAGTTTCCCGTCAAACCCATGTCGTGTCTAGGGATTTAATTAGTCTATCTGTCAGGAAGTATCAAAGTTTTGCATTCATTGACATCACTAAAAATTCAATATACTTTTTCAAGAGTCCAGTCCCTGTCCCACGTCATGCAGAGAGACAAGGAAAAATAAGTTACAGTCTTAGCTTTTAAAAGTTAGAAGTTAGAGGAACTAGAAGAAAATGCCAAGTAAAGGGTTGTGAAATAATACTGAATTCCGTGCTGAATCATGAAATACAGAACATGAGTTCAGGGGGTTATCTCCTGTATCCTGGGGTGCTAACTACAATATGGCAGGACCTTTTGGGTGAGATCTTATTGAGCACCTACTGTATACCAGGCACTATTCAGGCGCTGGATTTGCAGCAACAATTTTCGGGTGTCCATCTGGTGCTTTTAAGCTACAGCCAGGCAAACAGGAGACTCTGTCCCCTCCTCCAAGATGGGTCATTCAGAGTTGCTTTGAGGTGACCCAGCTAACCAAGCCGGCTAGCCTGTGGCAGAGTCTCAGGGCAAACGTCAAGGTGAAGTTTGTGGTCTGTTTCTGCCTTGACCCACGGTGGCACTCTGCTCAACTTCCTTCCTATTACGGGCTTAGTCTTGGGGCAGGGCTTGACAATTGTAAACAAATACTTCTTTCCCAAGCTAACGAAAAGGCTTAGGGCTCACAGAATGCACGAACAACCAGCAACACAGGCAGAAGAAATTAACTACTGAGATGAGTCAATTTAATGGAACATTTGTCGCACACTTGAACTCCAGGGAATAAGAACTAAGGTTCTTGTGGACAATGAGATACCAGCCAGATGGCACCTTATCTAAATGTTTGGGGATTCTGAATACCTGGGATGGGGCCCAAATTACCAACAAAAATCTAGTAAGTGTTGGGATTTTCTGAAGTGATAATAATCTTGCTCACAACTATATCTCTCATCTTTGGTATTTTGTATGAGGCCAACAGGACTTGCTTAACAAATATAGATGTAAAGAATGAATACATGGAAAAGTCCCACATTTATTAACAAGCTGATGTAGAGAAAGTGTGACTTTTTATTTAATTTTTTTAATGTAAAAGAATGTAAGGTATAACTAAATTATATATATAGACAGATTATCTTTGTATCATTAGAATAAATATGTTCTGGGTTAATAACATGGTTGATATTTACATGTACAGATTTAAATGTAAGTGATCTGAGAAATCAATCCTTAAGGTGCTTTTCATCTGGTAAAGTTGCCAACTGCTCCACTCTAAGGACAATTTAGCTAGTGTTTGCTGGGGCCAAATCACTCCGGTTTGAAAACCAACCATCTAGCCTCCTGGAAATTCCCTCAGTCCCGGGCAAACCAGAGCAGTCGGTCACCCTATAAATGTTGGAAGTGGGTCTTCAGTTTAAGGCACACGAACATACGTTGGGAACCTCCAAACAAGCTGCAGACTTAACGGGCCTGAAGGATCAGGGACCTCTGTTACCAGTACGCGTCCAAATAGATGTTGGTGGAAGAATGTCCTGATCTATCTGTACGGGAGACATAACCTTATTGAAACACGTCCCTCAGATATGTCTGGACTGGAGAGTTGATCATTTTAAAACTCATAAGAAAGCCACATCCAAAAAGAAATACTAAAAAAATTTAGTGAAAGAACCCTGTACATTTTTTTCAAGGAAATCCACGATATCCCTCAAGTTGACAAAGCTGCTTTAATTGTCAAGACTTCTTAGAAGTGCATATATATTTATACTATACAATATGAAAATGAAAAGAGTGGAAATTGATGTCTGAAAATGGGAGCATGGGGTCTTCAAAATAAATATTTCAAATACCAATGAACTTGGATTATCCTGAAGAAGCAGCAACAAAACAAAATTACGCCAGTGTTTACACTCAGGATGGATTGAATTGAAGTCTCAAAGTAAGTCCCAGGTTTTGCACTTGAAGGGGCTCTCTGGACAGAGGAGCAGAAACTTCAGAAAGGAAGATAAATGAAGAATGACCCATCACCCCCCAATGTTTATTTGGAGTTGCTGTGGGGCTCTGAGAAAGGGCAAGATCCAAGGATGAGAGCGGAAGGCAGGTCTGCCCATTGGGACGCAGGAGAAGCGGGTTTCTGAGAGGAAGGGGTGCTTACAAATTGCAGGCGATGCCTACAAGGGGCAGCTCGGCGGAGTATGGGGTTGAGGAGGGTAAGAAGCACGGGAGGACCCCTGATGCGGCAGAAAGCTGTACTGAGTTGGGGGCTGGGAGGCGAGGAGAGGGAATACAGCTGGACAATACTGTTGCCATGGAAGCCGAGGTCTGAGAAGGTTCTAAGGAAAATAGGTCAGCCACTAACATTCAGAGTACTGAATAATGTGAAGAAAGGCAAAATGGCCAAGTGGGACTTTTACCTTCGCCAATGAAGGTAAAACGAAGGATAATAAAGAAGGACAATAAAGCCTGCGACCAGAGTGGCTTTCAAAGAATTAAGGGCGGGATGTGGAGGACTTCAGTGGGACCAGAAACATGTACACAAGGCAACTTTTCCTATCCATCAAGCCAGTTCTTCAATCCACTGTTTCATAACTTACTATCTCCTCAAAATGTAGAAGGAACCAATACTAAGAGAAATTTTATATAAATATGCTGGAGTCATTTCTATCAGAAACAATGGCATGAAGTTCAAGCAACAGATGGGCAGTTGGAGTAAAACAGAAACAAAGATATTCTCTGTTCAAACACTGCCAACTGCCATCACTCGGTATCCAGAGCAGTAATTGACAGATCCATCTCATTGCTATTCCAGAAGCTCTCAGAGTTTCTGTCCCATATGGCAAGGTCTCCACTGTCACAGCCTCGACAGACAATGACTCTTGTGTCTGGCCTCAAAGTCTCTTCACTAATACAAAGAAACCAAAACGGTTCTTGCTCTTTTTCTCTACGTGTTCAGTAACGAAGCTTTGTGAAAAATGCAAAAACCTTTCCAGGCACCCAACTCTTCACAGTGATTCAAGTTAAACTGCTTTTCAAAAGCCATTTTGCAAAAACTCCGAAAGAACAATGAGAATATATTGTTAGGTGCTTTATTTTTCAAAAAACATTCTAAACATCTTTCAGGTTATCGCTGATACTATAAAAGCACGAAATTCTAAATTCCCATTTATACTGTCACTTTCGATGGCTTCGTGAAGGTCTAAAAAAATCAGGCAACCACCTGGAAGTCTGGTAGGAAGTTTAGAGAAGAGGTGAGTGGTTCAGCATCCTTTAGTGGAAACGCCATGAAGACTAAGTGAAGGTGACTAGTCAGATGAAATGTATTATGTTCACGAACAGGCGGCCAAAATGATTTACTAGTCCGTAGCTACGGTAAATCCGCTATTATCTTTGATAGTGATTAAGAAGCACTGACTTATTTCAGTCTCCCAAGATATGAACGAATCACCTTGTACACATTTGTGAGTGGGCTAATTGCTTCCTGGACTCCGCATGTAGAAGACCCTTCGATGAAAACTGATGGGTATCATAGGGAGGCAGATAAAGAAATCCTATTTAGCTTTAGTAGCCAACTGAAGCGAATGCTCCCTGAACAGTGGGTCTCACACTGCGTGCGGAGAGGTTAGGAGGAGGACTGAGCATTTGTGGCTCGATTGGCAAGATGGCGGTGGTCATTGGCAGGAACGACATTGTGGGTGCGGTGGAGACAGAAAGGTTAGTCTGAGGAGGTCAAGGGGTCTGTTGGAGGGAAGGAGATGGGGAGAGCTAGGACTCACAGCTCTCTCAGGACAGAATTCTTCCAGGGAAGGTGAAAAACACCTTCATAGATGACGGGGCCCTGACAGCATCTGTCTTACTGTGGAAATTACTGAGTATATGTACATGTTGATGGAAATAATCCAGTGGGAGGAAGAACATGAAGAAACTAGAGAGAACAAGTGTAACTCAAGAAACACAGTCCTTGCGTGTGAGGGAGCCGTGGGGTCTCAGGAGCAGGACTTCATGGCCTGGAGTTGGAAGTCAGGCAGGACACACAGGGGCAAACGCAGGTAAGGCTGCCAGAGCGGGTGGTGTGAAGACAGCTGGTTGGGTCTCCTTCTAGTGTCACAGGGACGGAAGAAGCAAGAGCAGCGGCGAAGCACGAGTGGAGGGGAGAGAGGGCTCAAAGACAGAGAGAATGAGATAGTCATTCTGGAGCAAGAAAGACGAGGCTGAATCGGAAGGGGACTGAATTTCAGACCAGTCCCGAATGCCCACCTAAGAGTCCAGGTTCAATATTTTAAATAAAACTAGCTCTGCTTCGGTGGGAAAAACGGGGGCTGAGGGTCGCGCCAGAGGGCCCCCGACTCTGAGACTCTCACTGCACCTTCAGCTGTTGGTCGACCAGAGGAAGCTCTCACGGATGCACGCGCCACGCATCCACTCAATTCCCCACCACCAGTCCTCGCCCTCACCCCCCACGCAATTCTCAGGCTGAAAACAGGCTGCGAGCCCGGCCAAGTGACAGAAGCCGTCTCCCAGGGCCTTAGAGGTATGACAGGCAGGCGAACAGGGTGCAGATTAAAGCCAGGAGAGGGAACAGCCAGCCCAGGGCGATCCAGAAGTGAAAAACTGGCTCTCCATTCTCATGGAAACGACCGTTATTAACTCCCATAATCATCATACACAAGCGCAGGCCCAGTAGTAGCAAAAAAGAAAAAAAAGAAAAAAAAAAAAAGGTTTGGTATTCAGGCATGGCCAGTATGGTATTGAAGAGCATCTCAGGACCATGAAATGAGAAAAATTAATTTTAATTGTATTGACCATAAGGCCTCCAACATGAACTGAGAATTGGTGGACAAGGACAGGGCAATTATTAAAGGCAATATATCACATTCTACTCAGACGATCAGTGGGGTCCTGCAGGCACTGCTGTTAGCGACCTCTCTAGTTGACACCGTCATTAATGATGTCTAAGAGCAGAGCCAGCATGGAAATGGCTTTTCAGACATGATTCTATCATAGGAGTTAATTCCGAATGCAAGCTTCTAACATCACAGCAATAACTGCAGTAGAAAAGAATACAAAGGTTCTTGGGAAGATGTAAAATTCAAGACAGGCAATTATACAGGGAGATAACCCAGATAGATGGGTAAAGTTCTAGGTGGAAAATCTTCAATACTAGGATGGGGACAGTAGCAGACTATGCCACCCCCAAATCTGTCACTTTGACATACTGATTATTTTGAGTTAAAGTTAGAAAGACCAAGGGGGAGAAAAACCCTCTGACCCTCCTTCACCCCCCGGAAAGCAGGAACCAAATCTCCCACACAAAAAGCACCCTCCTTCTGTAGGTAGGGTAGAAGGGATCCCTACCACTGGAGATAGGGAACTCAGGGCTGAGAACTAAGTATAAATAACCTTTGTTACTTCTTTATTAATTTGTTACCCCACGCCCAAACTTGTCTTGCCAAATCTTCAGAAATTTATTATTTTCTTATCAAAAAGGTATAAAAGCTGCCTGCTTTGGTCACTTCTTTGAGTCTCATATTTTTATGGGCTTTCGTACACAGCAAATTAAATCAGTTTTTCTTGTTAATCCCTCTTATATCTAATTATGAGATCAGTCAAAGAATCTGGAAGGGGAAATGGGAAAAAATTTCCTCCCCTTCAATGGCGATTCCTGGGTGGGGGGGATCCTCAGTGATTATCCAATTCCCAAGTAGTTTTATTACTGATATTTATTGAATAAAAACGCCTGCCAGATATTATGAACACTACTCTTGTGTCTACAGAACGTAATGAAATATAGTACAAGTATACAAATAGCCATATGTTTTTTTTCTTTCTCAAAAAATTTAAAAAACATTTTTTGGTGTACATTTTCAATTGGGGTAAAATTCACGTAACATAAAATTAACCATTTTGAAGTGAACAATTCAGTGGCCATTAATAAAATCCGCAATGTTCATAGCAGCAATGTCCACAACAGCCAAACTGTGGAAGGAGCTGAGATGGCCTTCAACAGATGAATGGATAAAGAAGATGTGGTCCATATATACAATGGATATTACTCAGCCACCAGAAAGGATGAATACCCAGCTTTTGAATCAACATGGATGGGACTGGAGGGGATTATGCTGAGTGAAATAAATCAAACAGAGAAAGACAATTATCATATGGTTTCACTTATTTGTAGAACATAAGGAATAGCATGGAGGACATTAGGAGAAGGAAGGGAAAAGTGAACTGGGGGAAATCATGGGGGAAGATGGACCATGAGAGACTGTGGACTCCAGGAAACAAACTGAGGGTTTTGGAGGGAAGCGGGGAGGGGGATAGGTGAGTCTGGTGATGGCTATTAAGGAGGGCACGTATTACATGGAGCACTGGGGGTTATACGCAAACAATGAATCATGGAACTTTGCTAATGATGACAGGCAGTTCTAAATATGGTGTTGGTTATTTACATAGGAATAACAGAGCAAATTAGAAATTGTTAAAAACCAGTTCTTTGTCTAAAAACCAGTTCTTTGTCTCCTCGTAACCTAACCATATAAATTGTTCTTGCTTCATAATATAAACTTTATATTAGTTTTGAATAATGTTTATACATTTTACATAAAAACGTAAACATTGGTAAACAAGCATTATACATATAAATGTATTATGTAATTATTACACTCCATAACTGTTTGGTTGGTATTGTATCTGTGTGCTTTTGTTATTCTTGTTACTATGTAATAATAATGTGCTACTCTCTTATATCAAGAATAAACACATGATCTTGGGAAAAAAACGAATGATGTACTGTACAGTGACTAACATAACATAATAAAAAAATAAAAATAAATAAAGTCATAGTGTGGGGCCACTACCACCTGCACGTAGTTCTAAAGCACTGTCATCACCCAAAAGAAAACCGCGTACACACTAGGAAGCTGCTCTGTGCGCCCCCCCCCCCCCCAGCCGCGGGCAACCCCCATCTGGGTTTTGTCTTTATGGATCTACAGATTATGGATATTTCATCTACACAGAATCATACAGTATGTGGCCGTTTGTGTCAGGCTCCATTCCCTTAGCATAACGTTGGGGACCATGGATCAGTGCCTCATCCCTTTCTGTGGCCAAAGCCAACGTGCTTTTGAAGGACGATGTGAGCCTGCAAGCATGGCACGGACCTCCCTCCCAGTTCTGAGTGGCAACGGCACGCAGAACGCAGCAGAAATCCAGAGAAACCCAGCCTGTTCGGATTAATGACAACGCTTATAGAGAGAAGAGCGCGAAAGAGCTGTTTTGTTCATTTTACTCTAAGGAATCATTCATGAGGCTGAATACGCCGGTGTTGGAGAAGCTTTTCTAATCTTAGGTGACACTTTGATCTTCACTAAGGAGACACGCTAGATCTTCACTAATTCCTGATGAGCTGGAAACTTCGGAATTCCTTAGCTAGACTACAAAAGGTGCCCCATAAATTTCTATGGAGTGAATTGCAACAGGAATAGAGGAAACTTGGGTTTTGTTTATTTGTTGGGGTTTTTTATGCTGTTTGTTTTGTTTCTGTCCATCTCGAGCTAAGGCAATATGGGTGACACGGCAGGTGGAGCTGTACCTCTTTCTGGTGTCAACCACGTGGATTCTCAGAACGTTCATGAACGTGCTTCTAAAACTGGTAACTGCCCCACATCGGGGACGGGGGAACAGGTGGCCTTTCGACAGAATGTCCTGGAAGTCTATAGGAAAAGTCAGAAAACATCTTCCTTTCTCCTGTTTTAATAGACATCTCCATTCTGTGGGAGCTTTAGTCTAACTATGTCTGGCACAGAATTTCTATGTATTCACTGACAGAAACACAGTGAAGTAATTTATGAGACAGAATATTGTTCTTAACTGTAATTTTCCAGGCTATGATTTTAAGTCATACTTTCTTCTATTAGTTGGTTTCTATGCTTTAATGATTTAATTGAGATACTTTCTTATTACGAAACCTGGAATGGCGAGATTCTCTTACGAACCTCAGTCCACTGAATTGAAGTGGGACAGCAATCTAACTTGATTTCCTGATGATACCTTTGAGGAAAAAAAATGGGCCCTTTTTATATTGCAAGAGTTTTCAGAAAGAATACTAAGAAGCTGAGATTCCATTTACAATGTATAAATTTTCCTCCAAGGAGACATTATTTTGTTCTCTCTTGTATTTTAGATAGTGGGGTAAAAACACTATGCAAAATAACTGAAATTTAACTTTTTGCTGTGTGTGTTTTTTTCATAAATGTGTACCTTAAAGTTTGTGGCCATTTTATTTACTCACCAGGAGCTGGGAGACAGGCCTGGAAAGGAATTCTCTCTGAGCTTCTGAAAGGAACCAACCTCGCTGACATTCTGTCTTTGAACCCCTGGCCTCCAGAGGTGGGAGTGCACACACTTCTCGGTGGTTTTAGACCACCAAATTTGTGGTGACGCGTTACGGCAGACCCAGGAAGCTAACCCAGCATTCAACAGGAAAGGTGGGTGAAGGACAGGGAACTTGGTGAAGCGCTAAGTGTTCTGCATTTAATCACATCTGATCTCACTAAACCTTGGGGGGAAGATGCCCCCTTTGACAGGGGAAGAACGTCAGGATGAGAGAAGGGATGTTCTCTAACATTATCACCACTCAGATCCCAAGAGAACACTAGTTCTGATTAATTACGGATTAGAGTGAAAAACATTTTTGTTGGGGGGGTATTGTAACCAGGACGTGCTTTAGTAAACACACTCTTCAGAAGCATGACAGTTGCTTCTAAGTAAACTCACCAAAAACTGCATTTTTGGACAGTACTTTCTTTCTATATTTATATTTTAATAAGTTTAAAACAACTATCTCATACAAAAACAAACTGCATTTTTAAGGTACTAGCATAAACATCTGGAAATTCAATTTAAAAATTTTCTACATCATCAAAAAACACAAAGTTCTTACAAATGAATCTAAGGAAATATGTACAAGACTTGCATGCAGAAAACTACACATTGATAAAAAAATACTGTTAGAATGTCAATTCCTCATAATTTCATATGTAGAATCAAAGTAATTCATATCAAAACTCAGCATATATATGATATATATCATATCTATATCTATATATGATATCTACATAGATATATGTATATCTATATAAATATATATATATATATTATTTAAAATTGACACTATGGTGGCCCCTCGGTGGCTCAGTCCATTAAATGTCTGACTCTTGATTTTGGCTCAGGTCGTAATCTCAGGGTGGTGAGATCGGGCCCCAAGCTGGGCTCCGTGCTGAGCAGGGAGTCTGCCTGAGGATTCTCTCCCTTTGTCCCTCCCCCCATTCTCTCTTTCTCTCTCAAATAAATAAATCTTTAAAAAAAACAAAAAAAACCTGACAATATGATTCTATATAAAGGGCCTAGAAAATCTAAAATAATTTGAAAAAAAAAATCTGGAAATTACGTTAATACCTGATTTCAAGACCAAGCTGCAGTAATCAAGATAATTTGGTCATATAAATCTATAAAACGCAATACAGCATCCAGAAATAGACCCATACATATATGGTCGGATGATTTTCAACCCATTCCTACATGATCAAAATAATCCAATGAAAAATATTTGTCTTTTCAACAAGTGGTACTGGAACCAAAAGGCTTCCATACATTAAAAACAAAACAAAACAAAAAACAAAAACAAAAACAAAAACCAACTCAAAATAGATCATAGACCTAAATGTAAAGCCTATAAAACTTCTGTAAGAAAACATAGGAGAAAAATTTCACAACAGAGATTAAGTAAAGACTTCTTAGATAGAACACAAAAAGCATGAACCATAAAAGAAAAAAAATTGACAAATTAGACCTCATCAAAATTAAAAACTCTCTGAAAAGCACTTCAAGAAACAGAAAAGATAAACCCCAGACTGGGAGAAATTATTTGCAAAGTGTGCATCTGATAAATACACACGTATATAGTAACATATATAAACACACACACACACACACATATATATATAACTTCCATGATTTAATGGTAAGAAAACCCAGTACAAAATGGGCAAAAGATGTGAAGAGATAGTTACCTAAAGAGGAGGTATGAAAAGATGCTCAACATTATTAGTCATTAGGGAAAAGCAAATAAAACCACAGCAAGATTTCAAGACACATGTACAAGAGTGGCTAAAATTCTACACCATGAGCGACTCACAACACTGAGTGCTGGCAAAGATGTGGGGCATCTAGAACTCACACGTTGTTGGCAGGTGCGCACAAAGGAGGGGCCATCTTGGAAAATTATGGTTTGGAAGCTTCATATAAACGGATACTTACCACACTTGTAGGTATTCATACCAAAAGGATGACACCATAGAGACGTACACAACCATTGAGAATTCAGAGCAGTTTTATCCATAAGAGCCTACAGGTACTTGGATGGATAAGCAAATTATAGAATTTCCATACAACAGAAGACCACTCAGCAATAAAATGACAGACACATGCAACAACATGGAGAGGTCTGTAAAGCACGGGCTAGATAAAAAAAAGTCCAGACCCACAGGCTACACACTGCATCAAGCCATCTATATGATATTTATTAAAAGGCAAAACCAAAAAGATAGAAGGCATATCAAGGATTGCCAGAACAAGCAGATGGAAGAGGGGACTGACTGCAGAGAAACTCCAGGGAACATTTTCAGGCGACAAAAACATTCCATATCCTGATGGTGCTCATCGTTACGTAACTGCTGACATTCGTCAAAATTTTACTACGTGTAAGTTATACCTCAAACACATCAGCCTAAAAAAAATATTTTAATGGTAAAATGGAGGGTTTGGAGGTAGAAGGATTCAGAGCAGTATTTGTCTTTCTCAAGTTTTTTTGAGCCAGATGTCTTCTTCAAAAGCCTGACATCGCCAAGCAAATATAAATCCTAAATATCCCTAAACAAATATAATTTTTATATGTATCTTTTGCTCAAAACTAAACACTTTTTTTAAAGATTTATTTGAGAGAGAGAACGAGCAGGTGTGCAGAGGGAGAGAGAATCTCAAGCACACTCCTCGCTGAGTGCAGAGCCTGACGTAGGACTTGATCCCACAGCCCTGAGATCCGACTCTTAACCAACTGAGCCACCCAGGCGCCTCCCCCAAAACACTTTTTAAATGTAACTGTCAGCAGTATCATTACTACACGATTCTTCTGTTTTTTTTTTTTTTTTAAGATTTTATTTACTTATTTAACAGAGAGAGATCACAAGTAAGCAGAGAGAGAGAGGGAAGCAGGCTCCCCGCTGAGCAGAGAGCCCGATGTGGGGCTCGATCCCAGGACCCTGAGATCATGACCTGAGCCGAAGACAGAGGCTTTAACCCACTGAGCCACCCAGGTGCCCTCATTACTACACGATTAAACATCCTTCCTTGTCCATTGTTTTGAAAAACGAGGCACCAAAGAACCTCTTTACAAGTGAAACCCCCTTCCACAGGTGAAAAGAGCCCATAAAGTTTTGTCTTTACATTGTTGCCATGTTGTTTTTATTTTAAGATCAGTTAATTCAAATCTAGTTCTCTGACTGGGATTTTCCAATTTATATCGTAAAATCTCCCACTTCAGCGCAGTTTTCTATATGATAGGCATTTTTTTTCCCTCTGAGACCTCGTCTGCCTAAGGAACTACAACTAATTCTTCAGGACCGCTGGCAGGCTTCTTCCCTGAAAACTCTGCCGCTGTGTCATATTGATGCACCAATTTCTCCCCCGTGCCCCGGGGCATCTCATTCATTTCCAGGATAGCACTCCTCTGACTCATATGCATCTGCAACTACAATGGCAACAGGGATTTTAGTTTATGTAGCATTGCTGGCCCAGCTCTTAGCAAAGTGCCTCACACCTACACGGTGTGAAATACAAGAATGCTATGGAAATAAATCATTTTCAACATCAGCTGTCATTTCTCCGAATGGGAGATTTCGCCCCTGTGGCAGATGGGTCTAAATGGGTGGGAGGCAGCCCCAGGAGAGATTTCAGAATGAAATGGCATTTCTGAAGGACAGCAGACTCAGTCTTTATTTGGTTTCGCTTGCCCTCCACGTGGGTATTTTCATCCAGGCACTGTGTCATCCCCAATGACATACTCATGGGGGTCACTCCAGAAACCTGCAGCGCTGCAGCAGCAAAGACTGTACAGATCCACCATGTTTTAAAGCACAGATCTGACTGTGTCTTGGACCAATCCTCACGTCTACACCGGGGTTGTACCAGATCAGCACCCCGGAGAGGATCCAGGTGTCCACGTGAGCTTAGCGGCAACTGGAGCATTCAGATCCTACCCAGGCAGGAGGACTGTATCCCACGTGCCTTCTTCCTCCCTGAGCCGGAACTAATCACCTCTTGGAGACCAGGTGAGCACGGTTCCCTGAGCCAGAGGGCTGGCCTGCAAGTCTGGAGAAGGCAGTCTCGCGTATACGGAGCCTGAGTACCCATGCGGGTAGCAGGAGCATAAAGTAGGTATCCCCACTCGCTCCCAGTGCAGGGCTGGGAAGGGCTGGAAGACTGCCTGTGGGATGCTAATTCAGACCTGCTGACACTGCTCATGCTTCACGTCTGCAAAGGTCCACGGCCAAGGGGAATTCTGATGGCTGCCTAGCAGAGAATTCTATACACGTTTCTGCAAGTCCAGCTTATTAGCAGAGCAATAAATGCTTCCTATTTATGAGATGAATCAACAAACCTACTATGCGCCAGGCCTGTTTCAGGAACCACATTTCCCAGGTGGTCGGCTTGGGTATGGATTTTTGATATGTTTTAAATTAAGTTTTTTCTGGTATTTTCTTGCTTCAAGTAGTTACAGCCTGAATATCAACATGCTACGGTTCAGGTAGGTCTGGACCTCTCCTATCTTCGTATCATTTAGGATCGCACATGCCTCTAGGTTCTATTCACATTCTTTGTCACGTTTCATAGAATGACTCCTAATCGAGATATCATCCCCTTTCATCAAAGCTAAGCTTTTCTAAAGCGAGAGAGGCGGAAATGAGAAGCTTTTCCATGACGTTCTGTTTGGACCTGGGGAATAAGGGGGGGCACCTGCTGGCTCCATGCTCAATAGGGACGGTCTGCTGGCTCCCCGACAGCTTCCGGTGCTGCTCTCTGTCCCCCGGAAACCCGACACCTTCACCCGGCATTCCAGTTAGAACCTTGGCCAGTTCTCCGGGGATGCTTCTCATCCCTGCTCTTCTTGGCCACGGAAAAGGCAAAGTCCTCCATCTCTTCTTGCCTCGTCTGTCATCCGATCTGGCTCTGCATGTCCTTCCTCCCTGACTCCATCCAATAAAAAAGACTCTTCCGATTTCAAGTATGAGAAAATGCATAATCAATGTAGCAACTTGCTATGAAAAGGCTCATTTGAGCTTTGAATAATAATGATAACAGCTATTATTGTCATTATTATTATTTTGGTTACATTGCAAAAATAACCAGGTGGCAGCTCAGCACCTCGGAATATCTTAGAAATAATTACCTAGATTAATCAGATATGCTTATCCACCCACTTAAATCCTCCATTTACTGCAGCACTAACCAGCTGAGAACTAACATACAAAGAGAATACGTTATTATGTTACTACAAACATCCTCTAAATGGTATGATAAAAAAAAAAAAGTAAATGCAAACCTACTTCCTGGGCACAAAGGGGCATATTTGAAAATTTATAATAAGGGGAAGAAACAAAAATGTCTTCAATCAGATTAATTACCATTATCCACAACAGATATGCTAATGAATTTGCTCATCCGATGTGCAGACTTCTCTAGAGATACAAACACAGAGTATCTAGCAGTGCTATTAATTTGATCTCCTTCCTATTCTTACAAAACTTTGTGAACATCCATCATCCTTGCACAACAACGACAACAAAAAAAGACAAAACCCCTCTAATTTCAAACCTCTGTGTCGCTGGGTTATGTAAATACTCTATGAGGAGCTCCCCCAGAGATCCAGCAAACTAGGGCAGTGGCTCCAGGCTCCAAGCTCTGAAAAGGACTCACGGACATCCATTCAATTATGTTGCCAAATACCAAAGAACGAAGGCGGAGGTTGGGGACCGGGCTGTTTGTCCTACGGCGAAAGATTTGAGAGCTTTCCATGGATACATGCACTCAGGACAGAGACCCCAGCATCGTCAACATCAAGTAATACAGGACACCTCTCAGCAGGTCCTTTAATGACGGGCCGTTAAGTCATGCTGTTTCAGAGGTGTGTGTGCAGGTGTGCTTGTGTGCATGTGTGTGCACGTGCGTGTGACAGGGGTGCTGGGGGAAGAGAGAGAGGGAGGATGGAGATATATATATATTGCTAAACCTGGCCCCATCACAAATTCCGTTGTCTCCAAGGGCAGAGGAGGAGGACAGGAGAGGCCCAATGCAGGGAGGGAGAGAGCTGGAGGAAGAAGCAGTTCACAACAAGCGGGTCACTGGCTCAGAACTTCACGGCAAGTGGTGGAGCCTGGACTTGAGGTCTAGGCCACTGGGCGTTAAAGCCTTCACTCTGAACCTACCCCACGCACGCCATGACTTTGGGTTTTCCAACATGACGTCAGTGAACGCAAGCACAAGAGCATTCTTAACACCCAAAATGTACCCTTCCTGGGTGACTTTGCTACGTGCTCGGAGGACAGAACGGTGCTGACCGGACCGCGTGTCCTCTCCCATGGAGCACCCCTCACAGGTGTCACCTAGAACGGACCCTGTTGGTGTGTGGGAGGTACTCATTAAATCACCATGTGATAAACACCTCGACTGGGGTTCAAGGCCACCCCGCGGAAGTGCTGAGGAACATACAGGAGGAATTAAACTTCCAAGCCTTCTGTGGACAGACGCCTGATGCCCTTGAGCAGGACACGGGAACCAGGACGGAACTAGTCGCCACGCAAGGTGGACGGACGCGTTCCTGATACCTTCACAGACAGGGACCCGCCGTCAAAATGTCCACACGGTATCCGGACGAGACAGGCACGGCGCCTTCTACAACTGAGGTTTAATTTCCAAGGAAGTATTTTGGATTTGACGAGCTTAGAATACTGTATTCATAAAGTAAAAGACGCAAAGAAAAAAAGAACCAGGTAAAAGAGAAGTGAATGGAGGAAGGGAAGGAAATAAGACAAGGGCCACCACTCGGGAACAACAGCCGTGACCCCGTCTCCAATATTGTCACAGCCACTCCTGTAAATGTTGCCTCTCTGTACACTGCACATTCTGATTTTCACTTCAAACGGAGGCATGTTACACAATTTAACACACACAATTATTTACGCTGCAGATTAATGGAACCTGAAGTTGACGTAAAACGTAATTACTGGGGCACTGTTGCTACATTGCAAATGTGCATTTCTTCACCTTATTCAGCTTTAACAAACTATCCTTCCAAACTCACGCCTCAATAAAGGTTTAGATTTTTAGAAAGTGTTTCACATTAAAAAATTCTCATCATGGGGAAGAGGATTTTAAATTACTTACAAACATTTCGTTCTTACAACAAACTAGTCTAAGAACTGGCAAAGAAATATAAATAAAACAAGAATAGCCTATAAAACTTACAATTGGCTTTTTAAAAATGTATCAAAAAATTAACTGGCAATGAAAAATCCCTCATTGCCACTCATTACTTAACCAAATCCAGCATTGTAGAAGATATTCAAAATGCAAGAGTAAAGCTTAATGTGGGGTGATTCCTTGTTCCAACTTCATCAAGGTAATGAGAACCGT
>CM052884.1:1346430-1370547 GCA_028534135.1 Potos flavus
AAGAATTTTATTTATTCAGGGGCGCCTGGGTGGCTCAGTTGGTTAAGCGTCTGCCTTCAGCTTAGGTCATGATCCTGGAGTCCCGGGATCGAGTCCCGCATCAGGCTCCCTGCTCAGCAGGGAGTCTGCTTCTCCCTCTCACCCTCCCCCCCTCATCCTTTCTCTCTCTCTCTCATTCTCTCTCTCAAATGAATAAATGAAATTTTCAAAAAAGATTTCATTTATTCATTTGACAGGGCATAAGCAGAGGGAGTGACAGGCAGAAGGAGAAGGAGAAGCAGGCTCACAGGGAGCCCGATGCGGGACTTGATCCCAGGACCTTGGGATCATGATCTGAGCCGAAAGCAGATGCTTAACGGACTGAGCCACCCAGACACCCCCTATATATACATTTTTACATATATAAAGTTGAAAAAATATATATATTTTACATATATAAAGTTACTGAAACATAAAGAAGCAGGAGCAGCATGCCCATTTTAAATGGGTGGGGGGAATGACTACTTTTTGTACCGGAATGCTATACCCTCCCCACCTTCTACATCCCAACAGGAATGTAAGCCATGTTTGTTAAAATCACCCAAAATCCTTTCTCCAGGGCTCTCTACCACCACCATAAAATGCATTTTAAAGACACTGAAAATAAGAGAACCCAGTAGAACTGAATTGGATAATATGTTTTTTCATACATAATCTCAGAGTTTATGAATGATCAGATACTTCCGTCAATAAAAAGGTGCTAACAACATATTTCTTTCAGGAATCTGCGCTGGGTCAAGTCTTATTCCTGTAAAATCTAAAGAACGAGCACCCAGTCAAACCTCTGAGCGAGATGACGGAAATCCTGGGAAGAAGCTCGCAGACAAGGAGAGAGAAATACGCCAGCACATCCTAGCCAATAAACTCCTTGAACCAACAGTCAGAGCTAACACAGTATAAGGCACAAAGCTGGATACAGTCATACCTGTTAGATTCTTCAGAGTTGAGAGAGGAATGTTGAGGGTATTTAGAACACAGTTTTAAGCATATCTCAGAAGGAAGTAAGATAAAATGTCTACTGTCACCCTATAAAATTATAAAGTACTTAAAAATATACAGCCACATTACTGATTGATCCCAGACGGTATTTACATAGCTCCTACGATCAAATCTCACTCCATCTTGGAGGATTTCCTGCAATATTCCCCTTTCTTAAAATCTGGAAGGGAAAGTACCCGTACTACTGAATTCCAGGAGAGTTTCTTTGCCTATCTCCAAATGCTTAGTCTTTCCGCTAAGTTGTATATTCTAATTCTTTGCATAGTTATTGAGGACAAAAAAAGCCCAGGCAGCGTGCTAAGTTCCGGTAGGCAAGAATATATGCCGAATATATATCTGTGTTGGAAATGAAATGCGTGCTTTGGGGTCATGTCAGCTTCTGTGATTACATACGCACGTTTAAACATTTCTCCAGAGATTTAAAAAAAAAAAAAAATCCCTTGAGGTAAGGGAGATATTTCTCTGTGTAGACGTTCTGGAAAGTGTAATAGATTTTTTTTTTTGAGGCAAGATCTAAAAAGACTTACAGTGTTCTCAATTACACTTTGAAAATCATTTCTTTTCAAATAGGAAGTACCTGCTCAGTGAGTCTTAATGGCTTGAATAATTACTCTCACGATATTAAAACAGCCCGCTGAAAGGGGGACCAAGCCGTTTTTCTTGTTTCACATGTATTAAGGAGCAAAGGTACTTCCAAATTTAAAATCTTTTTTTACTGGAATTCGACCAAATTACATACACACACATACAGGCGTATACCTTTCAGTTCTGTTCAGAGTGTTAGCGATGTACCATAGGAAGTCTCCTGTTTCCCACTGGTAGGAAGGGAGGCTGAAAGGAGCAGGGAGATCAGCCAGGCGCACTGTCTCCTCCAGTAAGTCATGACAGTTCTGAAGAATATTAGATTCAAGTAGAAAAGCAGAAATTTTAAGATATGTTGAAGGATAAATGGCCTTTGCTCATGTCTACAGCCTAAGTAGAACTAAATGAATTTCTAGCTTTGAATTCCCTGCGGTCTCCTTTCTCTGATCAACGAAAAGATTCTAAATACCCAGAGCATGTCTGCTCATCTCGTATCTGCGGCAAAGGCAGATAAGGAAGACGTATTAAACCTGAGTTAATTAAAATGCTTTTGCTTTATTTCTGTGGTGGTTTCATGGGAATAATGCTAGTAAGATTCCAGGGGAGACAGAATTCTATGTGCAAAAAAGCCAAGAAAATTCCAGTTGATGGAGAATCATGTACAGTCACACACGTAAATGCTAACACGTAAAAGAATAAGTTTCTTTCCCAAGTAATTGTTACTAATATGTGAGATCAGAAAGCAACTGGTTTGACTGTATCACTTTCCATCTAGAAAACTGACGGGTGACAATCATGGCAATGCTGTGCTCCGGTAAGTGGCCTTGCTGAACCACAGCCACGTCCCACGCGCTAGAGGTCAAAGCCTGCGTTTCAGAGCCAAGTACAGAAGTAGGATTTGAACCCACATCTGTCTGGCTTCAGAGGTTTGTAACCAACCACCAACCTGCTTTGTTTCTGCCTACTTTGCACAGTCAGTGGGCACATGCTTAACCCCACAGGAGTGGATTTTCATTAAAATATAATCAAAGCGAATGATTATTTTCTTCATTGGCTGTGACGATCTTTCCTCATGTAGCTTTTATAATTTCGAATTAAAAAAAATGTCTCAGGACTTCATTGTGTATATAGCTTCGATCTTGTTTCCAAAGAGGGGATAGATTCAGAGTACAATTTTAAATATCCCTCTTAAGTTCCCAATACAACAATAGCATAAACATCTTAGGATATTTATTGATAAAGCATTAACTATACTCAGATTATGGTTTACTGAAGTGTAGGACCTTCAAAAATCTTCTAGTGATGACTTAACAAAGGCAGATAGCCACTAATCCCACTGAATGCATCTGGAAAAAAAACAAAAACAAAAACATATGGCTTCAGCAAATACAGGATCTAGGGAAAGATCTGCCTTCCCTACTTATACAAAGTCTCTTCACTGAAAAAGCAGAAAAAGGCCAAGACTTGGGATGCTACCTAAATTGGGCCCAACCAAAATCCCACTCTTCAGTTTAATATTGCTGGCAATTAGTAAATAGATATCACATCTATTATACAGTTTTCTCATGTTATTGGGTGTAAATTGGGCTTGGACAATACTGGTTAATTCATTAAACATGTTTATGAGAAATGGAAAATCATCTACTTTATATTTGTGGATCACTTTTTAAAATATTTGGATATAACTTGAAAATGATAACAGTACAAAGAATTTATGAATATCCTTCATAGAGATTTTAACATTTTCATGACAGTTGATTGACCCTTTTTTCTTTCTTTTCCCTTTTTACCTTATGTGCATGTGTGTATTTTCCCCCCAAACTCTTTCAGAGTACATTGCAGACGTGATCAACTACTATTGCAATGTGTATTTTCTAAAAGCAAGGAATTCTCTTGCATAACCATAGTGCAATCGTTATAATCAGGAAACTGACATTGATACAATACTGTTATCTAATCTGCAGATACGACCTTATTCAATTTCTAAACTGCCCCAATAATGTCAAGAGCAAATGAAAATCCAAGATAATGCAATGCATTGCTGTCTTTCCTCTTTAGCGCCTTCTGATGGGAAATAGTTTCTGAGTCTTCTCTTTCATGACACCACATCTTTGATGAGCAAGGCCAATTAGTTTGCAGGATACCATCAGCTGGGTTTGCTGTGGCTTCTTCATGATTAGACTCAGTTCGCGTCCTTCTGGCAGGAATACCACAGGGGTTCTGTGCGTCCTTCCATGCATACTTCTCAGGAAGCCCAGGCTAAGTGTTTGTACCTGAAGGTCCTTATTTTACCTTTTGTTGTAAATACAGATCTGCTGACAGATATTCTGAGACTACGTAAGTCTTCCGTTACTTCTGAAACTTTCACCCACTTCTTTAAGCATCCACTGATGTTTCTCCTCTAAATCAAATTATTATCATGATGGCGGACAAATGGTGGTTTTCAGATTCCATCGTCCCTTCTACATTTATCAGATGGCTTTCTACTGAAACGAAAACCTCTTCAGATGGGCTCATAGACTTTAACTTTATTTAATAGTTGTAATCCTCCAATATCACCATTTTGACATTTTTATCCTCGGTTTAGACAGTGAGAACTCCTTCCTGTTGATCCCTGTGTCCTTTTGACGTGTCCTCATTTGTTCTTTGAACACTTCCTAACCATTTGGCACACAAGATTTTCCTGGCTAATCTTGGACTTCCTCTGCCCCAGCCCTGGAATTGGCCATTTCTTCAAGGAACCTTGGTCCTCTTTAGCGGAGAATGGTATGTAGAAACCAAGAACTAGGTACTAAGTGTGTTCATTCCTGGTATAGTGTCAAGGGTTCTAGACCTTCTCAGAGAACAGAGCTAGGGATGCATGTAATCATTAATGCAATCCATTAGTTCAAATTGATACCCGAAAGACGAATCCAAAAACGCAGGGTTTGTTCTCTCTCTGTTTCTATATTTATAATACCCTTCTCCACAGTCAGAAACCTGACTCCCAATATCTACCATATATTTACTTATTTGCTCCTAGAATGAATAGAAAGTACTTTCATCAGGTAAATGACAACTACTACCTGACTAAAGAGCATGAGTGGCAGACTCACTGCCTTACTGGCCACAACCTCCAATCCACACTTCTAGCATGGGCTTTTTGAATGAACCTTGATAATGTGATCAGAAAATTTAAATATGTAAATAAGGAGTCATAAATACACCTGAAAAGCAGGTATGAAGGCTGGAAAAGGCAATGATGAGAAGGAGGTTGAAGATGCTGATTATCTTGGCTGGAGGAAGCAGGTGGATAGAGAAATCATATGGTTAAATGTAGGTCATTACAAAACTTCTATTTTGTTCTGTTTTGTTTTTTGGGAGAGTGAGGCTCTGAGTGCAAATGGGGCTGGGGGAGGGGCAAAGGGCTAGGGAGAGGGAATCTTAAGCAGACTCCATGTAGGGTCCGGAGCCTGATGCAGAGCTTGGTCTCAAGACCTGGAGATCATGACCTGAGCCAAAACTAAGAGAGGCTTTATGTACTGAGCCACCTAGGCACCCTTCTAGCATTTGTTTTGGTGGGTTCATAAATTCTTATTACACCACTGAAAACCTAAATGAACTAATTTAAAGGAAACAGCTAAGACAGAAGCAGTCCACACACGGACCAACGGTGCTCTGCTATAGGAAAGCTGGTAAATGTGCGACAACTTTCAACACATATTGGCTACCATCTAACTTTCTCTTTAATGTATGACCCAGGGTCATCAGTTTGTGATGTAGTTACATGACACGAAACATGAAAATACAGTTGCAAATATGGCGGGGATAGAATGGTCACTGGTCATTGGAAGTACTGTTATTTGCACTTTTTAAAGGGAGTCCATATATCTTGGCCATTTCTTTCCCACAAACAGATAATCAAATGGAGCATGCTATTGATGGATTTGCAAATCTCATTGTTCTAATGACACCTTAGCTGTATTTAGCTCTAAAAGCCTTTGGCAAGATACACTAAGTCTATCTGAATTCACCATTTGATTTTTCAGCTTTTTTTTTTTTTTTTTTTTGATCCACACTGTGTCTGAGGGACACATTTTCCCCTTTCTTCCCAGTTGTTATCTAATAAGAGATGTGCGTATGTGGCAGAATAATTTTGATGCTTTGAAAAACCTTGGTACACATTCCCAAGCTGACTTGTCTGCCACCCGCTCCTCCCTGGGATGCTGTCATCATGCCTGATAATGTTTCTCTCCCCACTAATTGCCAGGCACTGTGACTGTCTCTCTTTTCTCCTAGACTAGATCTACGACGGCTTCTCATGGCTCATCTATCTTTATATCAGGAATGTTTAGCACCTAGATGATTGCTAAAGCCTCTTAGCAGACCCTCTTCCTGATGGCTCTGTGCTCTCTTCATCCATGGTTACAACTATTCCCAGAATTACTATTGATTATTATTATCAATAATTAGTGTGATCACAGCACTCTTCAGCTTAAAACCTTCCAATGTTTCCCACGAGAGGACAGAATGTGTTTCTCCAGCTTCCTGCATGAATGAGTCTCAGGGCTCCGCAAGTTCTCTATAAGAATGCTTGAATTGTGTGTTTTAATTTCAGGTTCATCTTTGAAAAAAAAAAAAAAAACTTATTCTGAATTATCTAGATAATTTTTTTAACTTTGCATCATACTGGAATTTCTAAGGAGGCTTTGAAAAAATGTCAATCCACGGAGATTCACACCTCGATGTATTCTGACATATTTGTTCTGAAAAAAGGGATGTATCAAGCTTAGGAATTTGGACTATATGTTCTCTAGGTGATGGACTGTCTCAGAAAAATCCTTAAGATTTTTAAGGAAGAGGCACAACAAAGGTATATCTACATTTGAAAAGGCATTCCACAGGGTGCCTGGGTAGCTCAGTGGGTTAAAACCTCTGCCTTCAGCTCAGGTCATGATCTCAGGGTCCTGGGATCAAGCCCTGAATCTGGCTCTCTGCTCAGCAGGAAGCCTGCTTCCCCCTCTCTCTCTGCCTGCTTCTCTGCCTAATTGTGATCTCTCTCTGTCAAATAAATAAATAAAATCTTAAAAAAAAAAAAAGAAAGAAAGAAAAAAGAAAAGGCATTCCAGGGGCACTGACTGGCTCAGTTGATTAAACGTCTGCCTTCAGCTCAGGTCACGATCCCAGGGTCCTGAGATCGAATCCTGTGTCGGGCTCCCTGCTCAATGGGGAGCCTGCTTCTCCCTCTGCCTCTGCCTTTACCCTCTACCTCTGCTCTAGCTCTGGCTCATGCTCTCTCTCAAATAAATAAATAATCTTAAAAAAAAAAAAAAAAAAAGGCAATGAAAAGGCCCTCCTAGCAGCTCTGTGAATGAGGCTTACTGGTGACAAGGCTGGAGGCTGGGGGCCATGAAGGTGGCAGTGAGGACAGCCAGGTGGGAGATGAAGAGTGCCGGATTTAAGGCCATGCAAGTGGGAACTGTGAGTATATTAGGAGGGAGATGTGAAGGAGTGAAGACAACAGACTTGGGAGGACTCTGGTTGGGACAACAGGGGGTGTCATTTCCCCCAACAAGAGAACAGCGGAATAAGCGGGGACCTGGACTTGGCATCATCTCTGTGTCTCTCGTGCTCGCTGGCCCGGCCCTTCGCCACCAGGGAGCCGGCCCACTAAGCAGGCTCTGGTGCCGAGCCACAGGGATGAGTGCACAACGCAGGGCCCCGTCCAACCAGCCAAACAGCAGCACCGATACGAGCCAGGTTTATGGCTACCTTCTTCCATTAGGGCTTCACCAAGGCTTTTGAGATGTTAAACAGGGTCCCTTGAAAGGCTGATGCACCCAAACTCTGTGTCCCAGGAAACCAGCCAAGTACCCAATTTTCTCAGATTCCTCCTTTCCTAGGCTGGCGACTTCTAAGCAGACGGTCTCCCCTACCTCTTCTTTCTCACTCACTCCCTTACCCCACTCCTTTCTCCCACTCTCCCTGACTCGGACTTTCTTTGACCTCCCTCTGTGTCTCAGAGGGGCTCCCCATATTTGCCTCCTTCCCCAGGTGGTGTTTTCCCTCCTCACTCCCCGGAGCCACACTGTGCCTGGGGGACAGGTGCACAAAGTAACTTGCCTCTTGAGGGAGAGAGCCTGGGAGGTATTGCAAACGTTTCAAATACACTTACTGTCCTCACAACTTTATAAGGTAAGCATTTGAATCTTCAATTGAATCTTCCATTGACAGATGAAGAAAGGGGGATGCAACACGGCTAAGGAAGTCCCCACTTCTTCAGGGCAGAAGTTTCAGAAATAAAACCAGGTGCGGTAGATTTCAAAGGTGATTTATTCCCGCTGCATCCCGAGGGGTCTGGGGGGGCAAGGAAGGAGGACATGGCTCGCTGGGCTGCTGCAGCTCCACACGTGACTGCACACGGAGGGGGACACGGCAGCTCCCAAAGGGTTTGATCATGGCACGTGGCCTTCCTTCCTCCAGGCCCATCTGCTGCCCACAGGCGGGAGAGATGCTCCATGCCTTCCCGGTCCTGGTATCTTAGGAGCGCCTGCTCTCTCTCTGGACCACTGCTCTCTATTTCAGAAGTATCGATTTCTTAGTTCTCTTTTGCTGGGTCACTTAACGACGCATTTCTTTTTTTTTTTTTTTTTTTTTTTTAAGATTTATTTATTGACAGAGAGAGAGAGAGAGAGAGAGAACACAAGCAGGGGGAGAGGGAGAGGCAGGATTCCCGCTGAGCAGGGAGCCTGATGTGGGGCTCGATCCCAGGACCCTGAGATCATGACCTGAGCCGAAGGCAGACGCTTAATGACTGAGCCACCCGGGTGCCCCCTTAACGACGCATTTCATGTAGTTTAGCTCAATCTGAAAGTCTGATAAAATCTCACCCAAGATGCTTTTGAGTGTGTTCGTGTGGACTGGTCCATATAATTCATGTTGACTTTGGAAGCGGCCCACCAAAATATTATTTCATTTTAGTAAGCTGATTATATTTTGACCCCCAAAAAGGCCTTTAAAATAATTATGTCCATGTTATATATTCAATATTTAGGCAATCAGCTGTTTACCAACAAGCAGAAATATTACAAAAAGTCATATCATTTATTCACCTTATATACTTTATGTTTCTTAAATAAACATGAGATTTAACATTGTCTGGGCTTGCTTGTACTTTAAGAAAGCTCTCACTTGGGGCACCTGGGTGGCTCAGTGGGTAAAGCCTCTGCCTTCGGCTCAGGTCATGATCTCAGGGTTGTGGGATCGAGCCCCACATCGGGCTCTCTGCTCAGCAGGGAGCCTGCTTCCCCCTCTCTCTGCCTGCCTCTGCCTACTTGTGATCTCTCTCTCTGTCGAATAAATAAATAAGATCTTTAAAAAAAAAAAGCTTTCACTTAGCAATTGGCATCCTAAGCAATGTTTTTTCTCCGTGTGATGCTTCTTAAGGTCTACGTTGCATACTGCTTAAAAATAATTGGTTGAACTGCTATTTTCACTTTAGTAGATAGCATTATTTAATTTTTCTCAGTTCTGACAATATCAAGCACAGATCAAAAATCTGAAAAGAACTCATCCACTGAATTAAAGACAATGTAGATGCATTAGTGAATAATTCAGGCTCCACTATCCAGGCAAACAGAGTAAGTAGTCTGCCCTAGTATCTTCCTATCTTTAATTACCTTAGCACAATGTGTAGGTGACAGCATTTACTCAAGAAAGATCTATGGCACTTCAATAAGCCTATTGGTCACCTCACTATTCTGCTAAAATTATCAGGTTGGTACACTGTGAATCCTTGAACTGATATGCTAATTCTAGACTAAGGGCCACTTTCAAACACTGTTGACAATTCCCTTTATGAGTGCTCTGTCTAGGTTATCCAACACATGTATGGGAATAGAGTAGCTATAATCTGAAAAATTCATCTTTACCTAAATACCTATATATTACCACATCCATGAATGAATTATTAATAGCAAGCAAGGATATAGAGAAAAAGGCTGAAAATATGATTTAACGGCATATATGCATAGTATAAAAACAGATATGCACATTTCTGAGCCGAGCAATGAACCTCTAAAAATTTATACATTTTGTACATGCTTTGAAGTATATGTCATACTCTTTGGATTAAAAGATAATAGTGCTGACACTATCACCATCGATGCATACAAACGTGGGCTGAGGAGTCCAATGAGTTACTCTTCATTTTCCCCACTAATTCTACAGTAAGTGGGACTAAATGAGGTGAAAGGAGGGACTGGTACAGTGTGTCCTCTGCCAAGAGAAAAGCGAGCACTTTTTATATCTGAATCATTAAAATCCGTTCTTAGCACTACCCTCACTTGCGAGCAGAATTTCCAAAGACTGAGATTCATTACATCTTTGATCTTCTAACACTGTAACCTTTTGCCATTACCAACAAGGGAATAAGTTATGCCACGTGTGCTTATCAACAGGAAGTAACTAATGCATAAGCCAAAAAAAAAAAAAGAAGAAGAAAAAAAAGACCCTTAAAGTAATATCAACCATAACCAGATTTGAATAGGTAAGAAATACAAGTACTTGAAAATCACACAAGGCAAAATGATAATAATAAAATGAAATCACAAATGACATTCAGTAATTCAACTATTGTGTACGAGCCATCTAATTCATTCATTGGACAAATATCTATCAACATTTGCTTCATTCGGACACTGTATGAGAGGTCAGGAATATATATGTTGACCAAAAGTATAGCGTTTGTCCTGAAGAAGCTTACAGACTCCTGTGCTTCCAAAACTGAAGCAAGTTCTACACTACAAAGGGCCAACTGTGACCCTAAATTGTTCACCTTACATAAGAATGGGAGGGAGGCATGGAGGGAGGAGGAGAGATAGCAGGGAGAGGAGCTGATCTGAATGAAGCCATTGAAATGAAACAGAAACAAGCCTTTAGCAAGGGAAGTAAACTCTTTTGGAAGTTCAAAACTTGTGCAAATTAATCAACAAAAATGTACTCTATTTGTGGCTTCAGGGAGTCTAAAGAATAACTTTGACTCATATTTTATTGTTTAATTAGGAAACCCAGAATTATTCAAGGCATATATTCATATTAACTCTTAAACGGGTGGTACAAGCATCGAGCTCTACAACAAATAACAGAGAGTGATCACTGGTGTTCTTTTCTCATAGTAATTCCAACAGTATGACTCATACTTCTGTCAATGAAAGCCATAATGCCAAGGATTCTAGGAAAATGAAGAACCAGGGCAGCAAATCTTAAATGTATTAAAACCAATTACACTCTAAACTAAGATCAATGAATGACAAACGGTGGAGTTGAACTTTGTAATCCGTGAGTTTTCTCTTCTGCAAAGAGAATTCACAGAAGCACAGACATGAAAGGTCTAACTTTCGTGTCAAGATCGCTCACCAGTAAGGTAACAACCAGAGTACCTTATGGACCGAACACAGACTTATGTCATCCCATTCATTCCACAAACCATCTCTGAACCTCTGGGTGTGACTGCAACATTGTAACGTGGGTATTAGGAACGCATGCGGAAGGGGCCACAAAAAAGCTACAGGACGGATCTCTGACAAGCTTGCTGTTACTTCTAATTTACCACCAACCTCCCTCTCACAACTCTATTCAAAGCCATGGTCCCCACCCCACGCAGAGGGGACAGGAATTGGTAGGCAAGAGGGGGTTATGGAGGCCAGATGGAAAGGCTTTGTGGAAAATAAAGCTTTTGATCATGGTTCTGAAATACGGAAGTAGCTGCACATAGGTAGATGGGAAGTGAATGCTAAGAAATTGGGCATATAGAAGCACCAAAAACCAAAAACCTCAAGATGCAGAGGGAGCGTATGTAAGACTAAAGCATAACAAGGAAAGGTCTGACGTTGAAGCTTTTTAATTTGGATATTTAGGATGAGGTATGTGGCCAAACTGTCCAAGGGATGTTTCCTAAAGGAAGGGACTTCTCAAATTTCCCTACCAAGAGCCATGGAAGTGAGAGGAGAGATGTCCGGGAAGCCTGACCTAAATCTGGTCTTTTTTCAAAGTCTCCTGGAAATCTCATTTAAACTTTAAATTTGACTCCATACTGTATCAATTCTGTCTTAATATTAAAGTCACGGCTTAAATACCTTCTGGAAAAGAAACAGACATTGTGACATCATTTTGCTTAATATGCAAGATACAACTTTACACTGAGGTGGGAACTGGGCTGAACTGAAGAGATCTGACGTTCACTACCTCTCACTTTCAGCACGTCGACCGTTTCTTGTCGCCGCAGTGGTATCACAATACTTCAGGAACATACTCTGACGTGCGTTAGAGTAGCCTCCGACAGGGCCGTCCACCGCGATCCCTGCTCGCCTCTTGCGAGGTACCTGCACACATTGAATGAGGGCAACCTCTATGACCCACACATGTCGAGGAAGTGATGGTGTGTGACTTGTGAGAAGATGCCATCGAAGACACCGCAGCTCCTGTACGGGCCTCTGGGATTGCTTGCTGGGGGGTGGGGGAGGGCAGCTGACATGTCATGAGGCCCCTGACACAACCCTGTGGAGAACCCATGTGGGGAAAAACTGAGGTCTCCAGTCAATAACCAGCACCAACTTGCCAGTTATGCGAGTCGGTCAACGTGAAGATAGCCTCATGCCCTTCAGAGGATCACAGCCCCGAGTAATGTCTTCACTGCAATTTCATAAAAGAATCAGAGTTAAAAATGCCCAGCAAAGCCATTCCAAACAGAAGAATTTTTATGAGACAGAGAGAGAGCACGCATGCATTGCGAGGGGAGCGGAGGGGCCGAGGAAGAGAGAGAATCCCAAGCAGGCTCCACGCTCAGCACAGAGCCCAATGCCGGGCTCAATCTTATCAGATCATGACCTGAGCCAAAATCAAGAGTCGGATGCCTAATCGACTGAGTCACTCAGGTGTCCCTGAGTCATTCCAAACCCTTGACTTAAAAAAATTCCAGGAGATAATACATGGTTCTCATTTTTTTAAGCCACCAAGTTTTGGGATATTTTGTTATGCACGACAGATAAATAATACACAAGTGAATACAGATGGCAAATTATTTTACTTCTTCATGACACTATGTCAAGGCATTACCTGAAAAGAAGTGTGTGCAGCCCTAGCAATAAGCTGGTAGAGTTCTATTTTCAAGCTACTATTGACAGAAAATTCATTGAGTTAATCTTCTTGGTAAGAGGTAACTTTGGTTCTTTTATGTGACTGATTGAAATACTGTCTGAATCACTGTTCACTTTGTTTTTTTAATGCCTTGGAAAAATAAGTCATCAAAAGCTATTTTTCTTTCACCAAAAAACCTATAATTTCTGTCAAATCCAAATGAAGCAAGAGCCACAAAGAACATGTCATCCATATGATCAAATTTCTTCATCCAACTATAAAATTCCACTTCCATTATACTAATGTTGATAGAAACAGTAAAAAACAAAAAACAAAACAAAAAAAACACCACTTCAGTTTGGTAATTGCAGCTGTTGATAATAATATTCAGCTACAAAAATATGCAAAATAAGCCAGATTTATGAGAACAAGATCAGTCACTGATTCAGGTCTTTGTCTTTTGTCATGATGCCCCATACTCTCCTTTCCAAAAAAAAAAAAAAAAGGCACAATTCAAACTCAAGTCTGAGCATTTTAACAATCTTTCTCACCTTGAAATATATATTCACAGAAGAAGCTTTTGAATTCATCTTGCAATTCACCATAAATTTGTCTAAAATGATAGCTATTTGTAGCACTTGATTTTCTAAAATAGTATTTTTTAATGATCCCATTGAAAACACACAGAAAGCCATGGGCCAAAGTCAATGAGGTAGTCAATTCTTTTTTTGTTTTGTTTTTGTTTTTTTGGGGTTTTTTGAGGTAGTCAATTCTTAATAAATGTAACAATGTCCTGGATAGAGTTTATTGAGTTCCCAATGTTTTGCTTTTCATAGAAATGTCAATAATATTTTTTTATTTTTATTTTTTTTTTAGAAATGTCAATTATTGATAAACTTTGTCCCAGTTGCTGGCCGACCAGGGAATATAAAGTTTAATGTGTTTTTCCTAATGACATTACATATATGAACAAAGCTCATTAAAGTGTTAATTTTAATAGTTCTAAAATTGTATCATTATAAGGGCAAGAAGTCAACCTCTCAAGCAGCTGTTTCGGGATACAATCTCTGATGGCTTCAGAGAACGATGCTTTTCTAAGTGGCTACCTCTTTTTGACCCAGAAAAATGTCAGTCTTATCCATGGAAAACTTTCACAACATTCCTCCATTATGTAAATCCCACTTTCAAAGATCTAAAATTAGTCTTGAAGAAAATTCCAAGAAAAATATTATTTCCTTGGCTGGGTTGTATTTTTTACCATATAGATTATACTTATGATTTTTTTTTTTTCATTTTAGTTACCAAAAACACTAGTGACGATTGTTCAAAATTTGTGTCCTTAAATTGTTGGTTCGCCTATTTTAAAGATCAGTTCAAAACACTAAGGTTTCAGCTTATTTGTGTTATCACATAAAATTTAAGTTTTAAGAACATCCTACCACTGTCTCAATATAAATACACTAGTGATGACCAACTGCAAACATCTTCAGGGTCCTCTTCCTGTTAGTCATGACCCTGTATATTTCAGGTTGCTGTAAATTGCCCATATGGTGTATTGGTTTCATAATATATTGGCTTCATATTTGTATTCTAGTAGAAAATGAAATCCATTAAATTCTTAAGACTTAAAGAATGCTATAAAATTTATAAAAGTATCTTGGTATATTGGTCATTTGTTAACCAACCACAGGGAAAAGTAGAAAAAATAGATGATGGTTTTCATACAAAATATTGGATCTGGTCAAAGGTGGGGAAATGCTGAAATGATGTGTGGAAGAAATATTTTTAACAGAAAGTTTGAAGTACCTGGCCTATAAGAAACAAACATAATTCAAAAGCTGTCTTTGAAGGTTTCTGAGGACATTTTAAGAAATGGAGCATTCCATAATGAACAGAAGTCCCATTATCTTTCATTTTCCTGAGCCCTGGTTGCTTTTACTCTATAGCTTGTGTTAAGACCACTAGATTACCTGATACAACAAAAGTATCAAATTTTCCAATCTCTAATTACACAGAAAATTTGTCTATTCTCTAGGCTTTCAAACAAAAATTGAAATTAAAATTAAATAAAATATGACATTGTCCCAAAAGAGAAAAACTGGATTGTACTGATTTAATTAGAGCATGCACATAACAAAATCTGGTAAGACTGCTTAGGGATGAGCACTGGGCGTTGTGTGTAAGTGATGAATCACTAAATGGTACTCCTGAAACCAGTATTACACTACATGTTAACTAACTAGAATTTAAGAAAAACTTGAAACAAACAAAAACATATCCTCAACTTCTAATAAAGCATTGAGAGTGCAGGAAGAAACGTCACAGTGTTCTGAATTTTATACTGCCTGCTGCTCAGGCACGCTGGTCCATCTCACTTGGAGAAGAATGAGCATAAAGTAAACTGTCCTCTGGGTAGTGCCGTTAGATAAAATACAGGACAGTTAAATTTTAACTTCAGATAAGCAATAAGCAATGAAGTATGTTTAAGTATATACGAAATACTGCATGGGACATATTTATACTAAAAATTACTACTGATGTGAAATTTAAATTAGTCCATGTGATGGCTGATTTTATGTGTCAACGTAACCCATACTTATTTTAAGTATGTCTGTGAGTGTGTTTTTGGGTGACATTACAGTTGAATCTGTTGCCTGAGCAAACCAGATTGTGTTCCCTAATGTGGGAGGCCTGCACCCAGTCAGTAGAAGGCTGAAGGAGAAAAAAAAGCCTGACATTCCAGCTGGTAAGAAGGAGCTGCTCCTTCCTGTCTTCCAGCTGAAGCCACTGGTCTTCACAGGTCATCCAGTTGAAGGCACTGGTCTCCACTGGTCATCCAGCCAAAGGCACTGGTCTTCACAGGTCATCCAGTTGAAGGCACTGGTCTTCACAGGTCATCCAGCCGAAGGCACTGTTCTTCACAGGTCATCCAGTTGAAGGCACTGTTCTTCACAGGTCATCCACTTGAAGGCACTGGTCTTCACAGGTCATCCAGTTGAAGGCACTGTTCTTCACAGGTCATCAGTTGAAGGCACTGGTCTTCACAGGTCATCCAGTTGAAGGCACTGGTCTCCATTGTTGTCCCATATGAAGCCACTGGTCTTCACTGGTCTTACTTGCCTTCAGACTCAAACTGAAACATAGACTTTTCTTGGAACTCAGGCCTTTGGATTCAGAGGAGAATTACACCACTGGCTCTCCTAGGTCTTTTTTTTTTTTTTTTTTTTTTTTGGCTCTCCTAGGCCTTAAAGCTTCCTGATTGCAGATCTTGGGACTCAGTCTTCATAATCACGTGAGCCAATCCTTATAATAAATCTCTCTATATGTATAGATAACCTGTTGGTTCTATTTCTCTGGAGAACACTAACACTGCATTTTTATTTGCTAAATCTTGCAACTTTACCTCTTGGTTAGCAGGATTCGATTAACAATGACTACACTGAAACCATTTTAAAACGTGCTTTGTCTCAAAATTTAATGTTTTCAATGTCGTGGTGTTTATCATAATCAACCCTGAAGGAAACTTGTGTGACACCAGGTATAAGGGTGAGTAGTGACCTGGCTGAGACTGACAGATGTGAACCTAGCTGTGTGAATTTATTACTGCACAGAGACTGCTAATTTATTTCCACTTGGAGTGTCGCATAACTTAAATTAAGATCTTTAATTACTGTATAATATATTCAAATAAATTACTCTCTAATCTAGCACAGAAGTAAAAGACAAGCCCATTAAAAGCAACAGAACATGTCAAATCTCACGGAATTAGTCAGTGGAATCTGAAAACTAGAAGAGATAGGTCTGAGTAATTTATAGATCAAAGAAAAGATGTATTATTCAACCACCAGACTTTTTTTTTTATCAAAACTTTACAGATTATTTTCAAAGTAATTGTGTTTTCTGCCAGGCATATCTAATTACAGTTACAATACAGACAATAAAACCCACAAATCTAATCTGGGATCCTAATTTGGACACCCAGGGAACCTGACCCACAGATACATGTTATCTTTCCCTGCACAGTCTTTTCTAAATATTTAAATTACTTAGAAATATTCTAAAATTGATAGATTTCAACAGAATTCTAGATTATTGGGCCTCATGTATGATCTGGCCATTAACGATTGCTTCCATGTGGTGACTCTGACCCAGCTGTCCTGTGCCCAACCCTGAAAAGTCCTCTCAGTTAACACAGACTGCCCGGGTCCCACAGGCATTTGGGTTTGTAGTTCTTGGTTTTACAAGGGAGGAAATGCTGCTAAGGCTTCAGAATTTTTCAATGTGCTTCCAAAGGACACCGTCAATTCTGATGGTGCCAAAGAGATCCAGATCCCACACTCAGGCCGGGTCACTGCAAGCTCATCTAGTGACCCCCGCAGACATAAAGCTCCATGGGAAGGAAGCCTGACCCTGAACTCTGAGATGCTAGTGAAGAAGAAGACACCTGCAGGAGCACATCCACTCACCAAGGGTGCCCGTGGTTCCCGTGCTAGTCCACGCACTCCTCTGCGCACTGGGAAGAGCCGCGGTGGACGCTCAGAGGACATGCCTGCACTACAGGGCCCACACGGAGCTCACGGGCGACAGACAAATCTGTCAGCAAGACGGGTCGGGTGGCGGAAGCTTTTCGGGTAAAGACCAAGGAGTAGAGAGCACAGGGTGTGACCAGGAAACTATCTCACGCTGCACCATCAGGGAAGCTCTGAGAAAATGAGGCTTCAGCAGAGACTGAAAGACAGGACAGACTGGCCTGGAAGAGATCTGGGGTGTGATTGCCAGGGAGAAGCCCTGAGCTCGGTATAATGAAGGGACAGAAGGAAGAGGAGTGCAGGTGAGATGTAACAAGCAGAGGGAGGAAAGGTCTGAAAGGCAGGCTGGGGGCAGATTATTTATGGCAAAGCTTCTCAAAGATTTTGTTCTAAGGCTCCTCTGTGCATTTAAAAAAATAAACTTTATATATAAAATATATACTATGTGAACAATATATTTTATATTATACATTGATAATATAGAAATAATATATAAGTAATCTATAACAGTAATATAATAATATATAACATTATATATATCCATATATATATACACTATTACATATACATACGGTCCCCTTCCCTCAGCTTCCATTCAATGATGGTAACCTCCACAACCAGAGTACATTTCAAAACAAGGAAACTGATATTACTAGAATACTATTCACTCAGATTTATTCATATTCCCCCTGTTTGCTCTTTGGGGGATATACTTCTTTCTTCTGTTATTGTCCAAACACAGATCAGAACTAAGTACAGACTTTTACAGGCAGTTCTGTAACAACTTTTGTTAACTAAAAACGCACAAATGTTTAATGATTCCATTTGCCTCTCCACATTGTTGGAACCTTAGTTAGAAACAAACACAGCAGAATGCAGACCAGAGGATATTAACTTTAGGTATACCTATCACCCAAACACTGTAATAATACTCACTTTTTTCCCCAGATACTCATCTTGCTCAATTCTTTCAGAGGATACTATATAAACAAAATTATTGTATTCAAGTGAAGACCGAGGCATATGTTTAGGCCTAAATGTAAACAGAGATTCCTCAGTATCAGGAACAGATAATGAGAACATCCCTTTCGTGCCAAGTAATGTTCTTATAACAATTTCCAAGTCATGGGAGAAGCAGTGTCTAAATCCTTTCAGAATAAATTATAAACACAAGGCTAGAATTAGTGGTCTTTAGTTTATAATGCAGTGCCCATACTGAGTTGATACAGCAGAGAGAGAGAGAGAGAGAGAGGGAGAGAAAGAGAAGCCCCTCTTTTTTTCTCAGCCCTTAGGCCTCCTTTTATGCCTTTATGTTTTCAGTGTCACTGACACATAATATTAAAAAACAAAATCTTTTCCTGCTACCTTATAGTCGCAGAGACTCCAATGGCAAGCCACCAGCCCACAGAGTCCTTGTTGCTCTCGGCTTCCTTATCTCCGCCCCCAACAAACGTTCCATAGATCTTAGGTTCAGAGTGCCCAGGGGCGACGTTTGAAACATTTTACCCCCAACACAAAGAAACGTGGCTTCTAGTCAGAGTTTGGATGAGGCCTTAGTGCTGCGCCCCAGGCAGGTAGGTATTAATGACCCATTAAGAAAATAGCCTACCATGTTTTCATTTGGAGTAATGGGTGAAGAGACCCGGATTAAATCAGAACAGAGTTCCATGACGTGGCTTACGTATTCGGGGGTCCAGTCAGACTGAACAACAGCCCCTTGCACTTGCTCAATGGAATCTTGTTTGTCCATCTTAAGGAAACGGAAGCTTCACATTTTTTGTGAAGGCATCTCAGTAGAATTAACCATTTTCTTTATGGGCTTTCATGACATTGTACTAACAACTGTCTCTTAACTGTATTCAAATGAGCAGAGTGAGTGGAGTGAGCTCCTCTGTGGAGGGCCCGTGTCTCGTTTCTCTCTGTGGTACCTACAGCTATGACAAGCTCCTCTACATGATGGCGGCTCAGAACATTTTCTACTAAAACCCACACACAGAGGAAATTTTGCAGAGCGATGGTGACATTTAAATAAATAATTGCAAGTTTACCTGCTTATTCTGCCTTACTGAATGTTCTTCAGAGGTGAGAATTCTAGAAAACAGGTCTACACATACCCCATGGGGCTCAATACATGACTTATTTATTCAGTGTTTTATAATTTGCTTCAAGCCCTCAGTTCATTTCTTCATACTGAGAACCTTCATCACCTAGAACAACGCAAAGGGCAAAAGCATACATACACAGAAGCACGACATAAAAGATTTCTGAAATATAAGAGATACCATGCTTTCTAAATACGACGTTCAAAAATGAAAATTTTTGAGTCTGGACTCCTTGTCTGGATATTACAACTTGGGAGAAGCTCTGCGTTATCAGACAACTTTTCTGTGGGAGAAAGAAAGGCAGACAGTGATGGAGAGAGGGGGACCTTCCTGGAACAACAGCCAGGTCAGGCATGTCCGCCTGCACAGGATAAGTGAGGCCTTGACTTGGCACAGCGGCCAGAGGGCTCTCTCAGCTGGGGAAGTGCTCTTAGAACTCACTGATCCCCAACCCTCCCCTCTGCATCCAGAAAAGTTCCAGGGACGCAACTGGCCATCAGCAACTTCGCGTAAGCATGAGCGTCAAAGTGGAATAAAAAACTACAGAGAAAAAAAAAAAAATCCATCAGGAAGGGAAAGAAAAGAACGATAAGATCCTATCTGTGTCTTTAAGGGACTTCAAACAAAAGCTCAAGTCACAAAGGCAAGAACAAATCGGCTACTTTGAGGGCCATCAATGTGTGAATCCATAAATGGCAAACTGGTAAATTGCAAATCAAAGACTGTCTTCAAACCGGAGGCAGGAAACAGACTGTGGAGTCATCAGAGAGTATTTCACGGAGACACTCGGTTTGGAAAATGACCCCGCACGACAGGAACAATTGAAGAGATGATCACAATCAGGGCTCACTTGTGGGTCAGACAAAATTAATTGACACTGGATTTGAAACCACAGGAATTAGGAGAAAGAAGAGTCTAGAGAGTGTCTTCTCTCCTCGGAGGGGCACACAGAGCTCGAAGCGCTACGAGGCAGTCATCGCACTATCCAAGCCAGAATGGTTCAAAGCCACACGGGAAAGCAGTAATTCACAGGTGGGTCCAATATTTTTGATTTTCTAGATACGGAGGTTTATGCCCTTTCTAAACGGGTTTGAAGTTAGAAATCTCAAGTTCATACGAGGTAAAAATTCGATTGTAAGAATAAAATAGTATCACAAAACTTTAATGACATCAGCTGAGATGTTAGAGATTACTGAGTCCTACTGCAAGAATTACATTAATTGATTTTCACCAACCCTCACAGTAACTTATCATCCCTACTTTCCAGGTGAGGAAACGGGTCCTGGGAAGGTTAGAAGTGTTGTCTGTGGTTGGCCAGCCAAGCAGAGCACCTGGACTTGCATTTGGAGTCATATTCTAGCATAAGATACAGGCTTCTTAACTTTAAGACTTTACCCAAGTTGCTTTAAATAAAAGCCTCCCTTGTGAAGCATAATCCATCTGTCATAACAAAGTTAATAACCTACCAGTAACATGCCTGTCAAAATACAGCAAAGGAAGCAAAAATGGTACAGTTTCTATTGGAGTCGCCCACTCTCCGTCAAGGCAGAGATTGAGGACTTGGTTCATTGCCTCAGACCCAGACAGGAGAGAGTAAACATACAACTCCTCACCCCCAACTTAACGAAGATCAACAATGAAAAACTATGAACGTCCCTATCGATCAAGACCCTGATACGGTTTTTAAAACACTGACTGGAGTGCCATCTCTTCCCTCGAAGACAGAAGTGGAAGGTAGAAGGAAAAGAAGAAATCTTAATTATATTTCTTCTCTTTTTTCCCCTCAAAACACTTTCCTTGGAACCGTATTATAACATCAACAAGATTAAAAAGCTATGAATCTTCCAGAAATTGATTCGCCATTTTTAACACTGAGGTTTGCGGCTTCCGCGTCTGCCCCAAATTTCCCCCTGAAACTCAGCATTTGGGAGATCAACCTTAGTGCTCGGTCAAGGCTAAAAACTGAGGTCCGACAGAGCAAGGCACTGTGGGAAAATCCGCATTCACTGCAAAGAAGGAACATCCACAGTACTATTTTCACAAAGACAGTGTTTCAAGGATCATTGGTCTACAACGGACAAAGACAGCAAAATGGAATAAATGACTCTGTTTTTCTGCTTGTGTCCCGTGTCCGAGGCAGGCCCCGCAGCTAAGAACGTGCTTCCCCCAACTCTGCCCAGAACCTGCCGCATTATTGATCTCCCTGGCCGCTCTCGGGAGCAGCCACTCTGCCTGTGATGCAGTGGATATTAGAGCAGATGGAGTGATGTGGCCTGCAGCTCCTCTCACAGAAGCCCCTCAGGCAAGAGACTGGGTCTCATGCTGAAACCCTAACGCATTCCCCAGCACCTCCAGGCCAACCCGAACAAGATGACGGACCCAGATTTACAGCTGATGGCTTCAGAGCATTGTGGATTAGAGTCTCTGACCATCTCTACCCAAAACCACGCTTGCTTTTATGTGTATGAGCAGTAAAAACGGTTCCATAAGTAATTTCTAAGTTGAACATATTTAAACATCAAAATCATGGTGATCATTTATTTTTTCCTTTCTTGAAAAGAACTGCTTAGTACTGTAGAATCAACCACGAAACGCCCTTTTATTTTAAGGGATAGACATGCTACGGTCCTTAGTTTGCGTCTAAGGGGGAGAAGCTCCCTCTGTTCCATACATCTCCGTATTGGAGCCCCTCTCTGCTTCTGCGTGACCCAGATAGAGCGAAGTCCCAGAAAACATGTCACCCCGTACGATGCAGCTCACAGCCTCGGGAGTGGATATTGGAAGACCAAGTCACAGTTTATTCCCTCCTGTGACAGTGCTCTAAGGTATGGCGTTGTGGGCTGGCAGGAGAAAGGTTGACCAGCTGTCCCTAACGAGTCCGCTTCCACGGTGTGATGAAGAGCAGGACTCCCCGACTGTGCCCTTCGAGGAGAAGCAAGCTAAGACCCGACTACTCAGGGGTCAGATTTTATGTGCGCAGAGCAGAGCCTACACCGTTTATGTAACAAATAATAACGATGGCCATTATACAACTCACCGTTTCATACTCTTGATTTTGACTGGTTCCAAAATCTACACTTCATTGCAACAAGGACCGAACCCTTGGGGACTTGGAGGAGCGGCAGACCGTGAGAACGCACTAAGCTGTCAGAAATAACGTCAGTCCTGTCTGTCGGGATTGGAAACCAGTCTGGCTGGCAGGGAAGGACGGGGAGAGGTGGCGTAAGCGCCCCCAGCACGTCTTACCCAGAACCTTCTATATGAGGCCTTTCCAGTATTTTCTACACATTATCCCAAGTAATTGTCATATCAGCCCTATGGAAGAAAGGGGACTACTTCTAGTTCAAAAGCAAAGAAAGGGAAGCCTGGAGAAAATGTGGGCTCTCCAAGCCAGTAAGACGAAGCAAGCCCACAAGACTCAGAGAGCAAGGTGACATTGCTAGGATTGCACACCCAGTAAACGCCAGCACCAGCACTTGAAACCCTATAAATCTGACTCAGAGACAATGAGTTTTTGGCTACAACATGTGGCCCTCAAGAAGAAGTCTGTAGCTTCACAGGCTTACACTAGTTTATGACTCCTGCTTACCAGGCGAAGCTCTCAGTGTTTTTAGAGTTTTGCTCCCTCAATCCTCAGAATAAACTCAGGACGGTGGTAGTTTCATTGGCACATTTTACAGAGGAGGAAAGAGAGGTGCCTATGACCACGCCCAGCAGATCGCCCTACACCAGCCCCTATGCTATCCTGGACAAAACACACCGTGCGTTTGACACAGCACTCTGTTCATTTTAGAGTCAGTTAGAATGATATTCTAACAAATAAGAGCTTTTCCCACCAATTAGAAAATGTCATTGCCAGGGGTGCCTGGGTGAATCAGTCAGTTAAGCATCCAGCTCTTGGTTTTGGCTCCGGTCAGGATCTCAGAGTCATGAGATCAAGCCCCACGTCAGACTCGACGCTCAGTGCGGAGTCACCTTGGGATTCTCTTTCCCTCTCCCTCGGCCCCAACCCCCAACTTTATTATCTCTCTCAGATAAATAAATGAATCTTAAAAAAAGAAAAGAAAAGAAAATGTCATTGCCAAAGGACCTGTTTGTATAATTAAAACATGTCTCCCCCCTCCAAAAAAAAATGTACTAGCTCTGATCTTCTTGAAGGAAACAACTGCATATTATACAGAGTTAGAGCATAGACACATGAGCAAGTAACGATCAAAATTTTGAGAAACATAATCTCCCTTTTAAAAAAGTATACCCAATGCTGTTGGCTTTTCTGACATGAGCAAATGTGCTAAATGACACAAAAAGTAGAAAATCAATAGTGATTATATGGAAAAAGTAGAAAATGCTCATCCTGGGGTTTTAAAAATTTGTCCGGCATTTTTCACTCCTTCTCATATTCTGAAGGCTGACCCAGGAAGAGAAGGGGTCATTCAACAGGTGGGCTGAAAACATGCCAGATCCAACATTTTCCTGTGACCTTAAACAGCAGCCTAGGACAACAAGCACCATCAAGCACAGAACTATAAAGCAGATGGAGTCTGCCGTGACTCTTCCTCCACCTGCTTTCTGAGCACCCCTCCCTCCCCTGTGGGGTCCCCCCGGCTTGCCTTGGGTCAGCTGAAGCCAAAATGCTTCCAAGTTGTACAAGCCAGTAGCTCTTCAAGGAGAATGTGATTTTTCACTGGAAATCCAGTGTGCCTTCAAGAGGAAAAGATAAGTTTGAGTGCTAAAGGTTTCGGGAAAGGCGA
>CM052884.1:1371047-1393367 GCA_028534135.1 Potos flavus
GGGGGGGGGGGGGGTTACGAGCTCCCGTTTCCACCCTCAGTAATGCTCTGCCACCCGTGCCTAAAATCCCCATTATAACATCTATTTCCTGTTGCTGCCTCACTAACTGTGTAAGATGGAAAAAATGAGAGGAGCAGGAGAAAGAGGTGGGGAAAGGAGAAAAAGATTTACTATTTGTAGCTGAAGCCCACTGGCTATGTAAGAAATATTCTCCCCATTCTCCTTTCAGATTGGGTCTATCAAACAGGCCTCATAGAAAAGCCTACCATCTCTGTAATGAACACTTGCACACGCGATCCCCATTACTGTTAATGTTCACAAAGGCCAAATATACAGCTCCCATCCTTAGAAGGGAGCACCCTACAAACTCTAGCACCATATTTATCTCTTCGTATCTTTCACACTAGAAATGAAATCGCTCTTCCTGATATACGAGGAAATAAAAACGCGGGTTAGCTCTATTAGTCTGGAGCAGATTCTTCCACAGCCCGTGCTTTGAAGCAATAACTCATTCAATACTCCCCCAGCAGCACGAAAGTATTAATGCAATCTGCAGATCTGCCTAAACACATTCCCAAGAGAATCACCTAGGCACGTGGAGAATGGGACATTACATTCTGTTTCCTGTTATTACAGTTGAATTTTCTGGAATGTGTTCCCCGAAAAGATAATAATTGCAATCTAAAAATATGAATTGAAGTTTATGAAGGGAGCCACAATTTGAGATTTCTCTAAGCACTTGTTCAGGAAGTCAAGTGTCCAATAACTGTCTCATTTTTCCTGCAAAGAAAAAAAAAAGAGCTACATGGTTGCAAAAAAAAAAAAAAAAAGTCTCTTATCTATACTTATCGTAATGTGGGTATTGGTCAAAATATCGGGAATTCTGGAAAAACAGCCATGAAGAGCATTGCGTGTACTGTGCAATTTAAAGCTAAATGTTAGTGAAGATCACCAGATGTGAATAGTGTATTTATTCACCTCTGGATTTCATCCTAGAATGAGGGGAAAAAAGAAGTAAAGGACAAATTACGGTCACCAATAGTCCCCAAAGTCTGTTTTTTTATTCAGCAAACATTTTTGTAGACTGGACTCCGCTTGCAGTAAGAGGAATAGAGGATCCACAGATCCTTTCATCCCATGTGCATCAGGCCCGCAGTCGTTCAGAAGGCATCTCTGGGAGGTCCAGGATTCCAGGGATGGGGTGAATATGTCACAGGGAAGAAAGGTACAGCGCAGGGCACATGGTCAATGGGATGGCGACAGCACTGTATGGGGACCGGTGAGAGGACACCTGCGGTGAGCACGGCATCGGGTGCAGAGAGGTGAATGACTACACTGCACACCTGAAACTACCCTAACATTGCGTGCCGATTCTACGTCAACTAAAAAGAGAGAAGGGGGAGAAAGCCCTTGTCCTACAAGTGTCATTCTGAAGGGGTTTCTGGGCTCACTGAGTGGTCTCATCTAGGTGTGGCCAATATTTACCATCTTGGACACAATTCAAACCAGCATGGGTATCCCGTCTGTACGTGGGACGCGCACAGGACGTAAAGATGAGGGAAGCGCGGGGTACAACGAGGTCCGGCGGTCTAAAGCTCCTTCTCCAAAGGGTGCAGAATTTCAGCTGAGCTAAGGGGTGGCTGTGATCAGGCCGGATAGAAGGAGATGCATGAGGCAGTTAGGTTTTGAATAACCTCAAGCTGACTTCAGTGAAGGCACTATTTATGTCCTCTTATCTTAACACCGCTTTTCATACTAAATAGTTTTGTTCTTCAATATGTCAGGCCTTACAATGTTCTGGAAGTCATCACTCCTCTGTTCTTGGACGAGAAGGCCAGCGAGGTCAAGAGGTTTGCCCCAGACCTCAGCAAGAGCCGCACGCTCAGCGGAGCTGCTGACAATCTGTGCAAGGCTGACACGATGAACCCACACGGCTTCCAAACAGGGTTCGGCACACCCGGCCGTGTACCCCAACCAAGCGCGCTGTACGTGTCAAGGCCTTTATCACGGTGTTGGCACGTCAAACTGCTTATATCCCAGCAATTACAAAGAAAACTGTATTGTATTCTTGCAAGAAACTTCATCTGTCGCATATGCAGGCATTTCCCAACCTCTAAACTCCAGTCGTCAGATGGGAGCACTTTCCTCCTAACCAGAAACAGAGAGGTTGCTTCCCTCTGTCCCTACAGCTCACCTATGACTAGGAGACGACAGCCGCTCCCAGGCAGGGTCCTGGGGGAAGAACACGAAGCATCTGGAACAATGCCTGGTCCATAGGAGGGAGTCAGCAAATGGCTGGGATCCCGTACAAGCTAATGTTACACTATATAGAAACTGCTCGGACACTTTAGTAACAATATGAACAATATGTGTAGAGCAGTGATGGTGGCCTTCCATTGTGCCACGTGCTGTAGGCAGATTTTCCTAAGAATGCCAATGCCAACTCCATCATTATCCTTATTTTACAAATGAGGAAACTGGGGCTTGGGACACTAAGCAATCTCTCACCAGGTAAACAATGGGGCTTCCACCTACACCAGGTCTGAATCTCCTGTTCTTACTTTAAACCTAACCCTAGTGCCTCCTCCAAGCACAAGCCACTTCTAAGTGGGGCCTCTGGTGAGTCTGCAGCAAGTTTCAGACGCTAAATATAGTGGGTCCAAATATAGTGGGTCCTTAGAACTCCAACCTTGCACTCCTAAAGCCCTTCTTCCTGCATAAAGATCAAGGTCAACTGTAAGAAAAGGGAATCTGCCCCTTAAAATGACACCCCAAAAATACTTTGCATGAAAATATTTTTATCCTCGTTGAGATGGGTCACCAACCTGAACTTGAAAACACATCATTTGTTTGAACTTGTCCCTATATAAATACCCACCTAGTGCGACGACACGGTTGGCTTTGGGCAGAGCTTTTGTAGGGGAAGAGAAAAGCAAAGAGTAGACATGGTGGCTATTCCTGTTCAATTCTCTGCCTCTTCACTGGGCTTGAGCTCTCTGAGATGCCAAGGAATGTGGACCTTCCACAAGGGGGGCAGTGCAGAGAGACCATGGTGTGTCTGGGAGAGGAGGCTGTTCCCTTTAATCTACACTTTGACCTTCCCCTATGAGAAGCATTTGCCAATTCCAAGCAGTCTAAAAGGCTGCAAAACATATATCTAAAGGGGAAAGACTTTTCCTCTATTTTTCTTCATTTTAGTCAATATGAAAAAGAAGGAAAAAGCAGTATGGGACACAGATAGGGGCGAGTGCCACGAAAAATTATAAAATCTGTTGGAGATCTTTGTCTCATTTTTGAAAAAGTAGATGAAATCCCTCATGTAAATTATCGAGTGGTTTCTTAAAATGATCTTAATAAGAACAGCTGAAGACACCGAAAATTAAGTAAAATAATAACACCTAAGTTCTGCTGGGGGCTTATTCAGAGCCATTTCTCACAAGAACATTGGGACATGGATGCGTGAGCCCATGTATCACACCAAAAAAACCCAGATGCTCAACCGACGAGCCCATGGGAACCCGGGCCATCCCAACCTGCGGTCTTCACCAATTTCTGAAGGACAGCTTGCTTCTTAATTCACATCATCTTAAACAACATGAATAAATAACCACATAGACCAAAAAAAAAAAAAAAAAAAATTAGAACTCTGGGTACCATCTGGGGGAAAGAAAGTGAACTACGGATTTTATAAGCTGTCAAATTTTCCTTCTGAATGTTCTTTCCCTTCGAAGTTCTATCATAAAGAAACAAATTATCAAAAAAAAAAAATAGGAAACAATAGGAAAATCATGTGGTGGCTCAAGCTCAAAGTCTGTCAAATATTTAGAAATTTGAACCAGCCCCGTCCTTTGCCCACAGCAAGACCATAAATGGGGGTTGACACACAGTATGTCTAAATATTTAAGTTCTAAATCGAGCGACCACATTGTTTAATGAAACATATTTCATCTTTCTACCTTGAAAACAGAGCTTAAATTGCTTTATGGATATTGGAAATTTTAATTAAATCATTAAATCTTCATAATTATTATAAAAATAAGACTACGTGTAAATCTGGTATTTCAAATCCAGCTAGCTGTCCATTGTCTCCCGCATGTTAGGCCTGCATTCATCTGCACCTTTTTAAGAGTAACATGAATTATTTTGCAAACTGCTAATTAGCATGTTTTGAATATCACACTAGATGGTTAATACCTTTCAAAGCACAAGACAGGAGCATGAAGACAATCAGGAAAACGGATGCACACAATGACTAGAGAACAAAGCTTTTATCAATGTAAAATCTACAGCACGCCGACCGTCTGAGCAGAAGCGTTTGACAGGGGAATTAGTCTTCTCCCTTCCTTGAGCATTTCCATCACTTAAACCTCAGAGACCGTGTCCCTCCACCACCGGCAGCCCACACACTTGGGGACATTCCGATGCACAGGCCTTGCTGTGGACAAGAAATGCCCCAGAGGGGTCCTGGGGCTGAGCAAGCGGCAGGCCACATGGGCAGCACCCAGGACAGCACCCTGAGGGACCACATGCTCCTGGGCAAGTTCCCGTGGTTTTCTCCCTGCGTCTATGTGTGTGATTAGCAGCGCCCACCAAAATATGGGTCCTAGGGTGGGGGTCTCTATGGCTTCGATCTAAGGAGGGACTTTTGTGAAATCTATGAACTAGCATGTTGGCTAAAAGCAAAGGTTCCGGAGACACACAAGGTTTCGAATCCCAGCTCCTCACGTATCGGTCATGTGACCACACACAAGTCACTTTATTCTGTGCCTTAGTTTCCTTGTTTGCAAAATGGCAATATTAATAGCATCCACCTCCCAGAGTTGTTTGATGAAGAGTAAATCAATGAATACATGGGAGGTGTTGACATGAGCGCTGGCATATTTTAACGGCGTAGAAATATTACCCTTTTTTCTTTATAAATACAACCATCTCTTTGGGTTTGTTTTTTTTTTTTTTCTGTGTGTTTCTTTCTTTCTTTTCTTTCCTTTCTTTCCTTCCTTCCTTTTTCTTTTACTTTTTTGTCTGCTCTGTAAATCTGATCAAGTCCCATTTGTAAGTATCCATTTGTATTTAACCTTTCACCTGAACCAATTTCTCTCCCTTTCTCAATAACCAAAATATCCAAATAAAAATAGAAAACTGTGTCTGTGTATGAAGAAATCTATCCAATATTACGAAAATAATTCATTAATGACTTACTGCACACCTACACAGAACCTCCCCAAAGAAGTGTGCTAAGTCTCTAAGCGCTATGCGTCACTGGAAACATGTGGACTTATTCATAAGGACCACGTAAAGCAGCTGTTTTCCCCTCTAACACTTACACCATATGCAGATCTACACAGATCGAAAGCAACACTACAAAGGGAAACTGTTATTTTTCGCTAATAAGGACTTCCTTTTTGCGGTTTGCCCCAGATAGCAGTATTGCACCAGATAAAATGTAATTACAAGAAGAGTAAAGAGGTCAGTGAAATGTATTACGTGCCTATCATGTGAGAAGTACTTTGCATACGTTACTCATGTGAGACGCATAGCAACCCCACAAGGGGACCCCATGGTGATCATTTTACAAGACAGGGAAGCAGAGACGAAGACCATCTACGCGATGATTTGTCAGACATTACACAGACAGCTAGCAGCTGGGCTGGTATTGGAACCCAGGTCTCTGCGCCCCCATAAGCAGCTACAGCAAAAGGGAAAAGCAGACGTCATGCTTACAAACTTTAGTTCTCGTTATGATCCACTATCCACTGTATTCTGTTGGTTAGCAACAGTTTTCTCAAGTTACCTGAGCTAACTACCCAATCACAGGCACGAATCAAACACCTGCTGGATAAAGTCGACCGACTTAGACTAAGAGTTCAGAGCTGAGAACTAACCATGGGAAGAAGAAAACATCCACCCTGTTTATATGGATAAACGAAAGTCTTTGGTCAGTTATTCAGCTAACCCACAGAAGATCATTCTTGTAAAAGAAAAATGGTGTTTGTAGCTCCAAGTATTCAAGCTGTCTTGTTGTAAATGTCCTCATATTTTCGAAGTGCTCGTTCAGCTTTGCATGCCATTTTCTCTACGTGGAGTCAGAGATGGTCTGTTTGGAGGCGCTGGTTCATAGAATCCAGCCACACACACACACAGCTTCCAAATGACAGTGGGACAATAACGTCACAGGAAAATAAAGGAGAGGGAGAGTGGATGAGGGACAAAGTTATCACATCAAAGTGTTGCCAGGAACTCTCGCTGAGCTTTGATGGAGAATTTTCATACTTCTCCAAAGAAAAAGTGAAGTTCTAAGTTCGTTACCTGTTTGTAATACCAGGAATTAGGGGAAAGAACTTAAATTTGAGACCAGACTACAAGGAAGTCCAGAATGGGATGTGTGTTTGTCAGAAGTTCCTGACACAGTGATTGCGGGCGGGAAAAAGTATAATATTTATAACAGAGGAATTTTAGAAGTATTATTAAATCTCCACTTAAAAAACTAAGCCAGTACCACAGGGTACGGTAAATCACACATGTATTAGAAACGTACATTTGGTACTGAGGAGTAGAAAAAAACTAGCTGACTTGAGAGCATTCCGACAGAATGCCTTAGTAAACTGTGTAATCTCCAATTTCCATGCAGTCCGGTTGAAAACAAGATGAAGTAATTCCAATTTTTCAACACTTTGGCACTGTTTGTTCGCAAAGTTCCTCATGAACCCACTAATTGATAGCATATGCTTTCATTTTTCATCTCTGAAGAATGTTATCATACCACCAAGGAACACAGCCAGACTTCTAGCACAGCACACACTGTTTCTTTTTTTGTTTGTTTCAAGGACAAAAATCACTACCTCTGCATTAGCACATATTCCAAACTGGGATAGCAGAGACCATTGTTTTTGTTCTAAAAATAAGCATAATTTATATTAATATAGATTACATGCTAGTAGGGAGTCTGGGTGAGATGCTAGGATTGACACATAAAAGATAAGAACCCCACACACTCAGCCATTCAGCTAATACTGATTGCCTATTCTGTGCAAGGCATACTGCCGCATACTGCAAGGTGAAACAAAGAGTTAGCTGGGGTGCCTGGCTGCCTCAGTTGGTAGAGCATCCAACTCTTGATCTCAGGGTCATGAGTTCAGGCCCCACGTAGGGTATATAGATTACTAAAACTTTAAAAGAAACAACAAAGACGGTTAGTTCCAGGCCTTTCTCAAGCTTAAGGTAGAGTGGTAGAGATGAAACAATTCCTCGTTATTATAATTTGTGGTAGCCAGAATTCCAAGGTGACCCCTTAGGACCCATACCTTTGCATGACCCCTTCCCATGAGTGGGGGCAGGGCCAGTGACGATGAGGGGATATCACTCCCATGATTAGGTTACACAATATGATAAAGCCAAAATAATTCTGCAGATGTAATGACGGTTCCTAATCACTGACTTTAGATTATCCCTTAAAAGACTAAATCAGGTGAGCCCTTTATAAAAGGTCTAAAGTTAAGACATGCGAAGCAGCAGGGGCATCCTCTTGCTGGTCTTGAAGAAGCCAATTGCCATTTTAGGGAGAAGGTCATGTGGCTGGGAATGGTGGGTGGCCTCTGGTTGCTGAAGACCTCAGCCTGACAACCACCAAGAGCCAAATTCCGCTGACTACCTGTGAGCTTGGAAGAGAACCCCAAACCTCAGATGGGACTCCAGCCCCAGCTGATGCCTTAATCTGCGTTTGAGCAGAAGACCCAGCCAAACCACATTCGGGCTCTTGAGCTGCCGAAGCTTTTAGATAATGAACAGGTGTTTCCTTGATCTGCTAAACTGGAGGTTATTTTGCAGAAATACGAAATGAATACGTCAGTCAGTGTGCATTAAATATGCCCTAGAAAAGATAAAGTCTTGCGAATTTCAGAATGAATCGAATCTTGTTTTTTCTCCAATCACAAAATTCACTGCACTTACAGTAAGGCACTCTGGAGTGAGTTACTAGCTGGGTGACCTTTGGCAAGTGACTCAACCTCAGTTTCCTCTCCTACGAAATGGGGAACGATACATAGAGTTTGTGCGGGTTCAGTGAGAGAACAGCATGTCAATGCTAATGCCAGCCCCTGTCAAAGAGGAAGCTCTCCATAAAATCTGTGATCACTCCTGTTACGGCTATAATCATTATCACCACCGTTATTAACGAGATTACAGCAAACACGCCTGGGTCATCCACTACACACCCGATGTCTAGCCCAGGCTGAAAAGTATGAATGGTTGAAAAAATGAGTGCATGAACTTGGGAAGGGCTTCATGGAGATTGTAGATGACTGTGGACCTGACAGTCAGCAATATGTTTTAATCATTTATTCATTGAAACACAATTATTGAGCCCTTCGGAATGATCTTCCCTAGAGTGCCCAGGGCAGGTCCTCCTCAGTGGGAACCGTCAGAGCTGGAGAAGAAACATACACACGGTACTCGAACCAGAGACAGGCAAGAGACAAGAAGTTCAGGGAAGCCTGAGACAGTTTGAGAGGACTCCACGACAGCTGCATCATGGTTTTAGTGGGCGCCGGAAACCATGACCCACAGGCCCCATGCTGCGTCTTTTCCCCAAGCCCTGACCTGCTGCCCTCTAACATTCACACTCTTACTTGAAAAGCTGATGTCTGAGTGTCGGGCTTCTCCGTTAGCATGAATCTAGGGGAGACTGTGATCCTCCGCAGAGACCAGAGAAGTTGGCCAACAGCTGCCTTGTCCTCACCCTAGCCCAATCCAAGTCACCAGGATCTCCTTGGAAGGACACCTGTCTGGGGCCCCAGCTTTTGAGGCTGCCATCTAAGGGAGGAGCCCCCGATCTCCTGGCTCTGCCAACGGGGCTTGCATTCAAGAGTCCCACAGGACCACAGCAAACAAAGAAGAAGATCTCAACCGTCTAAAGAGCACCCTTGTACAGATATACACCTGGGCCCAGTGAAGAGGGAGTACACAAAAATGGCCATCTCCCTGGAAGGGTCCTAACTGCATCCTTCCCCTGCTGCTGCCCGAGGGTCCAGCCCTCAGCCAGGCTGCATGTAGGTACTAACTGCAATGCCCCTCTTTGGAAAGCCGAAGGGTCTCGGCACACCCCCACCTACTGGGAGCCACTAAGAACAAAGAAGTAAGTTTGGACAATTGGACGAGATACAACAAAGCATAAGGTCAATGGGGAGCATAGGCTGGGTTGATTGACAAGGTCCATCTCCCATACAAGCCCACTCCGTCACGGCTGGGAGAGCGGGCCGCACAGTTTTATCTAAGACACAGAGACCAATGCCGAGAGTCAAGGAAAATGAAGAAACAGGAATATGTTTCAAACATGAGAAAGAGTTAAAATCCTAGACAAAGAAGCTAGTGAAAGAGACGTAAGTGATGTATCTGACAGAGAATTCAAAGTACTGTTCTTCAAGATATTCCCTGAAGTCAGGAGACAATGTAGGAACCAAGTGAGAATTTCAACAACGAGAGTATTTCCGAAGTACCAAACAGAAATCAGAGGCCAAAGAATAGAATAATTAAACTGAAAAAAATATCAGCATAAGGGTTTAATAGCAGACTAGATCAAGCAGAAACAAAGATGAGTAAAGTGGAAGATGGGGCAGTGGAATTCATACGAGGGGGAAAAAGAGTGAAGAGACCCTTATGGGACACAATAAAGTGCTCCAATACACACATCACAGGGCCCAAGAAGGAAAAGAGAGAGAGAGGGGGGAAGAAAGCTTATTCGAAGAAATAATGTTAGAAAACTTACTTAATCTGGGGAAAGAAATAGATATTCAGACCCAGGAAATACAGTTTCAAGTAAGATGAATTCAAAGAGACCCATATTGAGACACATTGTAATTAAATCGGTAAAAGTTAAAGACAAGGAGAGAATGTTAAAAGCAGCAAGAGAAAACCAACTTGTTACATACAAGGAACCCCCTCCCCCAATAAGACCATCTGCAGCTCTTTCTTTGTCAAAAAAGGTAAGAGATAACAAGGACTGTGAAGCATGTGGAGCTAAGGGAATCCTTGTGTGCTGTTGGTGGAAATGCAAAGTGGTACAGTCACTACGGAAAACAGTATGGGGACTCCTCTAAAAATTAAAAATAGAACTACCATATGATCCAGCAATCCCACTTCTGGATATGTATCCAAAGGGAATGAAAACAGGACCGCAAAAAGACACCTGCATTTTCATATTCACTGCAGCATTATTTACAACAGCCAAGATATGGAAACAACCTAAGTGCTCATCAATAAATGAATGGATAAATGAATGGATAAAGAAAATACATAATATACATATATAATATATATATATACATATAATATATAACATATATATGTATGTGTATATATGTGTATGTATATGTGTGTATATATGCATTTATGTATATGTGTGTGCATATAAAGGTGTGCAAATAAATAAATATATATACATATATGTAACATTTTCTTTATCCACTCATCTGTTTATGGATGCATATGTATATAGAGTATATAGAGTGAAATATTCAGCCATGAGAAACAAGAAAAGCCTGGCATTTATAACAACATGGTCCTTGAGGGCATTAATCCTAAGTGCAATAAGTTGGAGAAAGACCACACTGCGTATCATCTACGTGTAGAATCTGAAACACTCAATGCAGAATGTAGAATGGGGAGAAGGGGACATAAGAAGATGTTGGTCTAAGAGTACAAAATTCTAGAGATCAGATGAATAAATTCCGAGGATCCATGTACATTATGATGATTATAATTAGTAATACTGCATTATATACTTGAATGTATCATATACTCACATAAGACTTGCTCAGATAGTAAATCTTAAACGTTCTCAACACACACAAAAAAAACAGTAAATATGTGATATGCAAATGCTGCGGTGGCAATCATTTTACAACAGATCAGTTTCTTAAAACGACACATTGTACACCTTAAACTTACACGATGTTTTATGTCAAATATATCTCAAAAAAGATGAAAAAAATAAAATAGAATTCCCTGCAGTGATGTTACAAAACTCTGATGATGGCTGAGTGCGGGCAATGTCTCTGAGGTTAAGTGTTGCATTTGTATTTTTGTCTCCCTTCTCAATGTTAAGATTAGGAGAGTTTTAGGGAAGATTCCAAGAATAACTAAAATCTTAGGATAAAATATTTTGAAAGCCACTGGAAGTAAAGAAGGTATAAAAGTAAAAAAAAGAAATTCTCCTAAACCTTAAAGAAACCTCCTAAACCTAAAAGAAACCTCCTAAACCATTTTGCATCTACCAAAAGGCTTTTTTATCCTAGTGCAAATAGTTTTCACTTAAGGAAAATAAAGCTTCTGTTTATTGAGTGAAATTCTACAGGAGGAAAATGTTCCCAGGGTGTTTATTATTAAAAGTACAAGAATTCGAGGTATTTATTAACATAACAAAAACAATGACTATAACCACATAAACAACAGGATTCCTAATAGACTGAATGTTTATTTCCTACTTTTCTCCAGTTCTTAAAATTCCCATTCAGGAAAACTAAAATTATACACACAAACAGCATTTGTTAACAATCCCATCCTTTAATAAAATCTGTTTATTGATTATTTCTTCTTGAACAATTCACTCCCATTCTCCACCATTCTTGGTTCTGGATATCTTTGGGCAATATTCGATTGAAAGAAACTCAGGTTGGGAAAACATAAATGCTGATGATGCTGAGTACAGGGCAATCTTAGACATCTGCTCACTCTACAGTTTAGATGAATTATCCTTTTTAGGAGACACAGGGAAGAAGCGTAAAGAATAAGTGACTTCTTAAAATATACAGATCCAATATGGATCTGGAACTGTAAGATCCATAATTAACTGGGAATTATAAAGTTAAGTATGGTTATAAGTCATGGTAAAACAACTGAGGTTTAAACATCTATTATTACTACATCTAAACCTACTCCAAGAGATAGTTTGTAACCTGTATAACTTATTACAGAAATATGCTTCCATAAATTTCAAGTCTTCAGGCTAAGGATTTCATTCATACCAGTCTCAAATAAGAATGTAAGACTAATGTGGATTTTAAAAATTTTTTGTTATCTCCATCATAATGTCTATCATTTCAAAAATTAGAAATGCAAAGTAGTTTATTACATTTCTAATGAATTCAATGATAAAAGAAACTGTAAAGCAGAATTAGTAAGATGAGAACCAATGATGTGCTTTTAAAAATTAAGAATAGGACCAGTAACTGAAGGAGAACCCTCTTCAGTTGGAATGTTTGGCTGGCCTTGACATCATCGTTTAGTAAGAGCAACTTTAAAAATGAATTTTATGGTGGGTGGGGGTTTGAGGGAATGTTTACACCCAAGGTTGTAAGTTCCTCAGAAATCAAGAAGGTACTATTAACTCATTTTCTTTTTTCTCTAAATTTTTTAAATTTTTTAAATGAACATATAATGTATTATTTGCTTCGGGGGTACAGATCTGTGATTCATCAGTCTTACACAGCACCCAGTGCTCATTTGCAATCATTACAAACACTGAGCACCTCTTTTTTGCTTGATACTGTAGGGGGCACTGGGAACGCAGCCATGTCCAAGCCAACACAAAGCCTACACCTTACTAGGAGAGCCGATAAGAGATTAAGATAAAGTGATACATATAATATGGAAAAATTACACAAGATGCAAGTTTGCGGAGTGAAGGGTGACTGGGAAGGAGCTGGGTAGGAAAACAGTGGTTGGGCAAGACCCATCCAAGAAGACACTAAACCCCATAAATAACTAAGTTACATGCAATCCTACAGATCATGTGTCAACGACGCCATTAAATGACTTAACTTTGGGTATAATTTAAAATGATTCGACAAAAAATCTTTGGCCAAACTGGTTAATATGAACCTTGCAGCACTATACCTACTAATGCTAGGTGGCAAGAATCACCATTAACTTGAAGAGTTGTCAGACTAGAGAAGAACACTGATTTTTAAACTAATTATTTTATAAATCCAGAAGCACACCAGAGATTTAAGAATAAAAAAGAAGTGGGGCACCAGGGTGCTGTCATCGGTGGAGCATGTGACACTTGGAATCCGCTCAGGTCTGATCTCTGGGTCCTGAGATCGAGCCCAGCATCAGGCTCCACGTTCGGTACACATCCTGTTTAAGTTTCTCTCCCTCTGCCCCTCTCTGCCTCCCCCCACTCTAAAATAAAAAAATAAATATATATATTTTTAAAGAATAAAATAGAAGTATAATTCAACTCAATTAGTCTATTTTATTAGGGCAGACATTTTGGTCTGTTTGGTTCACTATGTCCCCAGTGCTTAGAACAGTGCCTGGAAAAGAGGGTCAGTATTTGTTGACTATTTGTCGAATGAATGCAACACACAAAAAACTGAGTATGTTGTAGTTATACCAAACACCAAGGATAAGGCCAAAAAAAAAAGTACAGGAAACCGTTCTTTCCATCCTCGCGTAACTTACTGGCCGCTCAGGAGAAGCCAAGTCATTTCTAAAACATGGCAGAAGCCAGTAAGGAGAGTTCTTTGCAAGCACAGTGAGAGAGGAAGAGAGAGGGAGGAAAGGCGAGCGATGGATTGATTCCAGTGGGGAAAACAGGAATGACTTTAAGAAGGAAGTAACGTTCCCGCAGACTGTGGAACTGGAAAAGGCTGGAGGAATGACAAAGGCTACGTCAAAGACACTCGACCGAAGGATTCTGTCTTTAACAGGAATTACACACACAACAAAAGGAGTTTAAAAGCACAGAGAAAACAAAGAGCAAGTCCTACAGAGGGGAGCCTGGAGTCAGCTCGGAGGGGAGTGAACACCCTCCGTGAGCAGGGGGAGAGGGGCCACGGAGGCCTTCCAGGCTGCCTCGGTCATCCAATACCGAGATTGAGGAGAATTCTAACCCAGAGCTGCTCCGCGTCCTCTCGCGAGTCCACCAAGGCAGAGTAAGTTCTCAACTCAAACGGGCATGACATACATGCTTAAGACCGGTTTCTCACAAAGCACATTTCCGAGCACGTGCGGCTGCGCCCTACTGAAGGAGGACAGGGGCATTCGTGATGTGACAAGAACCGATCTGTTTTGCACTGAAGCTACAACACAGTCTAGAAAAATCATGTCTAAGTGATAACTGCACATCTTGCTCTCATCTAGAGGCTTCCAACATTTTGTACCCTAAAGACTGCCAAATATTCCTGCGGTTTCCCCTTGCCCCACATCGCCCATCTACCAGTAAATAAATCTTTCCAAAGCTTGTCACCAAATTTGGGAAATCCTATCTGCAAGAATTAAAAATCCAATTAATTGATGGTTTGTACATACTACAAACAAATACAGGAATATTTACAGATACTGCAAAAAGCTCTATAAATCCAGAGGAAAAATACCTATTCAGAAATGATGGAGCACTTTCTTCTCTGGGCCTCATCCCCCTTAGCAGTGAAAGGCAGGAACCATTCCCGATGTTCTTGAAGGTACCACCCGGCCAAGTGAGTCACCAGTCCTGTGAAACTTTCCAGCCGTGGCTCAATGAAAGCTCTGATCCTTCCCTCCTGCTTTCATTAGCAATACAGCTGCATGATTTTGTTTTTCATTCCAGGTAACGATGTTCTCTACTCTTCCTTCATATTGGAAGAAAGTTCTGATGCTTAAATTTAGCTAAATGACAGATGGGTAGGAATGTGTAAAATGACCTTTTTTAAACAAACCGTGGCTACAATAAAATGGACCAAAAAACTCCAAAAAACCAAAAAAAAAACCCAAAACCAAAAAACAAACAAACAAACAAAAAACCCCAAAGCAAAGAAAGACACCTGTTTTAAGGATGTCTCCCTTGGTCAAATCCAGAGAAAGCACACAAGAGAGCTTCTTCAGGGAAAACAAACAAATAAACCAAAAAAACCAGGTCTGCAAACTTTATCCTTCTATAAAGCTAAGGCTTCCAAGGTCAAGGAAGGCATCCTATGGGAATAAATGTTTTGACCATAGCATATGATCCATGTTTCTCAGTTACTTCTATATTTGGAATTTCAAAATCATGGGTTGGAAAACTTCAAAAACAAAAATTACAAAATCCTGCCAGTGTATGAAATAATGTCCTATCACAGATGTTTTTATCTGAGAAACTGACAAAGCTTTAGGATTCCTCCCTTGCCAAGGGCTCCCTGCAAGGTACGGGGAGAGGTGCCAGCAATGTGGTTACCACGTCATATGTTTTAGTAAATTTTGCAAAAGTAAGGTATTTCAAAGGCAATCAATTAAGACCATTGTCTCCTTCCATTCTTTACATGCTCCATCAGGACCCCTCGTGTCAAACGGTGATGGGGAGCCCTGCTAAAGAAAGCTGAGCTTGGTTTGCATTTAATGGGCTACGTTCTGTGTCTCATGGCCACACCCTTGTATAGTCAAGTCTTCTCTACTCTCCTGGTGCACGAATGTCTTCCAGAAATATCCTACCACCTACCATGCTGACCCCCCACGCACCTGCTGTCAGGACATGGAATTGCAAAGCCAGAGGTTCTGCAGAGCCCAGACTAGGTCCTCTGGTGCTTGTTACTAGAAGAACACAAGTAGTGGAAGAGGAGCAAGGTTTGAAATGTATGGAGTCAGTAGCTGGACTGTGGAAAAACCTTCTAAACCTTCCCACTCGAATATGAAAGACACTCGATTGGTAACAATCTCAAGAAAATACCGGAATCACTAGTAACAAGTTGTGATGCTAAGAGAAACCTTTCCAAACTATTAATAAAAGCAAAGAAAAAAAATTGATTAGCCAAGCTAGCAGAGACTTGCACGAGCTTTCTGTTCTCTTTACAGGAAATGAAATGACACAGTCATGGTCATAAGAAGAAATAATCCAAGAGTACGTAGTCAAAAAATATAGAGAAAGCATTATAAAGACATGTCAGTCATAATATATGTATTTATAGTTTGTGGACATCAGTGGTACTTATTAGCATTTTTGTCTGTCATCTGTTGTTATTCATTCTCTCATCTTAAATATATATGCACAGTCATACCTAAATTTCTATTTTTTCCTTTTCCCCAAAATTGTATAAGCTTACGCCCATATAAAACTTGGATTACTCCTTGTCCACAGGTCGATTTATAGTTCATCTCTCCCCATGACTTCACACGACAAAATCTGATAGGTGATTTACAAAACAATTGCTAATTCATACACATAGAGCAGTGCGAGACAGGGAGAGATTCGTGCCTTTCCGCTGCTCTCCATCCATGACAGATGAATTAAGGACCACTCTGGGAAGAGAGCATCATTCCTGAGCCTGGGGTTGGGGGTCCAACTCCAGGTGGGGCTGGTGTGGCCGTGCTGGAGGCCAGGGAGAGGGAAGCCACAGAACCCGCCGTGTCCGGCAAATGCCTGCCTTGATCAGTTTTCCACGGCGGCTACATACATTGCCCTGAACCTTGTAGCTGACTACGGATTCATGATCTCACAGTTCTCGAGGTGAGAAGTCCAAACTGAGCCTCGCAGAGCTAAAATCAAGGTGCTGCAGAGTGACATCCTTTGGGTGACCAGCTCCTTGAGGCCCTCCTCCATCCCTCGGGTCCTGGCCCCCTTCTAGCACCTTCGAGGTCAGCCTGGATTCCCCCCATGCGGTTGTGGCTCCGATTCTCACTATTCTGCCTCCTTCTCCCACTTATGAGGACCCCGATGATCACGCTGGACCCATCGGATCCTCCAGAAAAGGTCTCCCTCTCTCTCAAAGACAGCAGATTAGCAACCTTAATTTCAATTTAAATTCTACGAAGTGGTGTTTGTGGGAAGTGAATGATTTCCTTTTGAATCTAAGAAAGCAACTGATGAGTCAGAGTGACAGCGCACATCCCCCCGTCTTTGGTACCCTCCTGCCGCTTTTCATCCAAACAGAACCCGGAATCCAAGCAGATTTGATTTTGAAGAACAAATAGGGAGTTTAATTTGACTGTCGACAATGCAGACCCATGGTTCTTTTCCTCAGGCACTTACAACGCCCGCTATAATGCAGGTGACAATATGAATAAATATGGGGTACGTATTCGGAATTTTAATTTAGTGAAGCAATTCTCACCAAATGACATGTTTTCAAAACATCTATATCTGGTGCGAGTACCTTTCACAGTTCCCTGAAGAAAACTGTAGAGTTTATCCAGAAATACAGAAATTGAGAGCTAGAAGGAATAGCTCAGAGATCATTTGGTCCAGCGCTCAAACCACCTGGGGTGAAGGACAGTTTTGTTTTGTTTTTTTTAATGTTCAATCTGTCGTTGACTAGTGATTTTGTAAACCATAATAAAAATTAATTATTTAAAAATGAAATTAAAAAAATGAAATAATAAAAAAATAAAGTATTTAGTTCTGTGGTTTAATTATTAGAATCATAGCAATCTCTAATTTTTTTGAGCATTGGTTATATACCCAGAATTGCTCTAGAGTCTTCGCATAATTTATTTTATTTAGTCTTCAGAAAATCCTTTTTGATAGAAAAAGGATAGAAAAATCCTTTTTCTTACGGTTGAAAAAAATGGATATCCATAAACTAGGACACATCTGAGAACATAGTTACAAACCCAGGGACATCCAAGTACCTTTCTTCCGATCCTACCTGATCCCTGAAACACAACCTCCCATAAACGTGTATTCCTTTCTCCGGCTAATCAAAGGGTCATGAAAGGAAACATAAATGTGCCTTTCATTTCCATTTTTAGAGTGCCAGTCTCGGAATTTGTACAGCTTGGAACTGTACCTTGATCTTGCTGATTGCGTGTGTGTATAAGGCCAACATGGAACATAAGATTAGATGGAGAAAAACCTCATACGAAAACGAAAAATTATGAGGCCAAGCCTGGGCACGTAATGACAACAGTTGTTGCTAGAGGACCCTGGATCTCCTACACACTATACACAGCTGTGTTTACATTTTTTCCCTACTAACATTAATCCCGACAAATTAAAACACTGGGGAGTTTGGGGAATTTTGTTATTTTTCTCTTTTTTCCAAAGAATGTTTTCCTGGGAACTTCCACGGTAGTAAATATCTTATCTATTAAATATGGTATCCCATATGAGAAATAATTCACTGTTTCTTCTAAAAAACCAGAAATATAAACAAATACAAACGTAAGTAAAATGCTAGCTGCATTGCATTTTTAAAACTTCTGACCATAAAAGTGATTAAAAGTAATGCCCAGATCCTAATGACCAGCCTAGGTGCTGTTTTTGAACGAGGAGCTATTTTTCTCCTTTCTTTAAAAAAGAAAACTTTATATTCTACCTCTTTGTATATGAAAAGCAAACAGGGCACCAGAGTAATTATCTAGAAAATTCAAGTAAAAAGTTCTTGAAATGTCTAGTTAATTGCCTCAAACCACTGCTTTATTTGTCTATGAAGATGAAAACCATAGTTGCTTAGTGACTGTTAAGTAAGGAGTAGAAGCATCTATTATTAATAAGCGTTCTATCAATTTTTAAACCTAGTAAGCTATGAGTCAATAACATCCTGAAGCCATGAATTAAACTAATTAAATATGTTTAAAGTGGCATTCATTTGTCTTTACTTTGAATTCATGAATTCAAAGGCAAAATAAATAACTTGTTAGCAAAGCTTGCAATTTTAATGCAGACTTTAAGATTTCTCAAATGCCCTTTGCTTTGTACACACCTGCATTCCTTTGTGTTCTTTTCCTCCTGGGGTTTGGGATTTCTCTAATAGGACTTTTTTCTTCTCTTTTACCTGTTTTAGTATCTGGTGTAGTCATTGGTGTTGACTCCAGATAATGAAGAAAAGTCAATAAAAATCAATTAAAAATTTGCTTCTAACTAGCAAAGGCCCAATTAGCACAGTCCTTCTGTAGCTCATCACTGTATTAGGTTTTGTGGTCTTCTCTCCTGTTTGCACAGCTAAGACCAAACCGACACAGCCAGGCTTAGTTTGGAGGCTGGTCCCTTCTGTATTCGCAGAGTCCCTGACTGTGTCCTCCATCTCAAACTCCCTGCTGGGGAAACGATGGTGAAAAGGTTGTCCTTAACTCATGGACCTGACAGTTTTGTTGGTTTGGCTTTTTTCCTAGGAAGCCACTGCCATTGTGGAAGGAGGTTAAGGGTCTCCTAAGGACAGCCCACGCAAGACAGAGGTTTCCTGCAGGAGGAAGCGTGCATGAGAGATCCAAGTCAGAAATGAACAGGCACTATTCAAAGAGGTGGAAGGCCTCATTGGCAGCCGGCATGAAGGGACCGGAGAACAGAGCCCGGGATGGATGCTTCAGGACCCACGGGGCTGCGAGCTACAGGTCACGGGGCGCAGACGGGATGGTTGCCGTAGGGATGGAGACAGGAAACTGTGGACGCTCTGAAGGAGGTGAAACAGAGGTTTTAGGTAAGATCCAGAGAGGGAAGAAGGCAGCACGGCTCTCCAACATCGGGCTCAAGGAGCTAACTTGCAGCGCCATTCAGTACGATACACAGGAGGAAGAATGTATTTGGCAGGGAAAAGATGATTGGTTTTTTTGTCACGTTGAATTGGCACAACATGGTGACATTTCTACAGTATCGGCGAAATATGCAAGAAGAGACGCCCAGGCAGTGAGATATAGAAGCCCGGCGGAGGAGGAACACGTAGGAATCAGCAACGAACGTGGGGATTTGGCTGGAATGAGCACGTAGGAGATCACTCCCAATGAAACTACGCAGAGTGGGGAGAGAACAGGACGTAGAATCCTGGACAGTGACCTTGCACGTATCCCCCCTTTGTCCCTGCTGTGATAAGAGTGCTATCAAGTGTAGCACACCAGGCTCCACATGTGGCTCGAGCCCAGACTCGTTGTCTGTGGGCTGCAGCCAGTGCAAGTCCTTCCCACCCTCCTCCCCTCCCGTCTCAGCTCCAGGGGACCTCCATGCCTGCACGTCTTCTCCAGCACAAACAGAGCAAGTATAAAGGGCAAAGAACAAAATAAATACCAAAATATGTTGAGAGTTCTCAAGACGGGGGCACCTGGGGGGCTCAGTCATTAAGCGTCTGCCTTCGGCTCAGCTCATGATCCCAGGGTCCTGGGCTCGAGCCCTGCATCGGGCTCCCTGCTCAGAGAGGAGCCTGCTTCTCCCTCTTCCACCTCCCCCACTTGGGTTCCCTCTCTCGTTGTCATTTTGTACATTTAGCTGTTAAGTCAGTGCAACGTGGGGACATTTCTAGGAGGCTGACTCCACTTTAAGGCACAAAAGAACTTTCTTACTACTGAGTCCATGGCCGTGAAAGGGCTATACGGTACGGTGGTGAGTCCCCCTTACTGGAAATCCTGTAACAGCATCCCAGACGAGATGTCTCTGAGCAGAAGACTAGCAGATCATCTTTAAGGCCCTCATCCTCACTATGGATAATAATTATAAATGCTTATGTTCATTGGTTTCTCATTCATTCAGAACAGACACATAAAATTCATTTTCTCAAAGTGGCTAGAAAAAGTTCAGATGTTTTTTTTACCAGTTTATAGTGGAGCAATGCTCTGAAAGGCAAATTTAAGTGTTTTAACGATGCAATGAACCTTTCTCAGTGTTGCTACCAGTCCAAACCATCCCCTTTCCTGAAGACCCTATGAAAATGAGGTTTCCCTTCCCCAGAAAAGCTGCAATCTACATTCAGACTTTCCTGTTCACATAAACTGTTAAGAATTTAAAATAAAGGATCTTAGAGAATCCAGATGAATCTGTAAAGTAGCTTTTTATACATCGTCAAGTAGCAAATAGTGTATTTAAACAATCATGTAGCTAGCATTTCTTTTAAACCAGATGAGTCAGAAACGCTAATTTTTAGACTTAATTGTCTTTTACTATGAAAATTGCTACAACAAAGACATTCTCCAATCATGCCCATCTTCATTACCAAGCTCTTTGTTTTGTTTTGTTTTTTAAAGATTTTATTTATTTATTTGACAGAGATCACAAGTAGGCAGAGGGAGAGGGGGAAGTAGGCTCCCTGCTGAGCAGGGAGCCCGATGCAGGGCTCGATCCCAGGACCCTGAGATCATGACCTGAACTGAAGGCAGAGGCTTTAACCCACTGAGCCGCTCAGGTGCCCCCCAAGTTCTTTGTTTTGAATTCCAGCTTCATCTGTGGGCAGCTCTGCTCAGTTTTGGGAAGAGCTGGAACTTTGCAAGCAGTAATGGGGAAGAAGGGTAGGTATGAACGTAGTGGGTCATTCAGGTCTCAGGGATGGTTCGGAAACATTTCTCTTTCACAGCATGATGTCAAGAAACATGTGATCTGGAGTCTGAATTTCCTGCTTAGTAGCTCTCTGACCTTGACCAAGTTAATCAAACTCTCTAAATTTACTTATCTGATAAGAGGGCCAAAAATACACCTCACAGAGTTGTTTTCTGGATCAAGTAAAATAATACATATAAAGGGCTTTACATAACCAGAAAACATGAGCACTCTCTTTTTATTATTACTATTACTTTATACTGAGACAATTTCCATCTTAATGTGTTTTTGAGTGATCTCAATTTCAGATTTTGAACTTGTTCATGTATAAGTTATCAGGGACATATTTACTTCAAAATGGAAATTATAGATGATAGATTATCAGACCTAAGTTGAATAAAACCACATGAAATTAGCCCAAAATACTTCCTGTTTACAGATTCTCAAGAATATCTCACTCTTAACACATTAAAAGTGCAAGTGCATGTTATTACACTATTGCATATTTATCAATGACTCTTCTCATAAAAGCATGAAAAATTCCCATAAATTTACTTGCAAAAATATAAAACTCCCTATCATTCTATTAGCAAATAGGTGGCATAAGTACTCCTCATGCTAACGTTAGGCAGTGAGTAAAGTTGTTCATACTATAACCAAGAGTGACAAGGTACAGGGTGTTCATTTCAAGCCCAGAATAACGATGACACGACCACAGAGAGCAGGCATCCTTAATCTCATACATATCATATGATGAAAACCCAAACTCAAATACAGAGGGCACAGCCCCACTGAGTGACCAAGTGTGGTCACTGTGGCAGTGCAGGTTCAGGGGAAGAATCCCTTCCCACGTGGCTAGAGGTCCATGAGCATATCCCCGGCTCTCAACACTCCCTTGTTTAAACTCCAAGAAAGGTGACTAGGTCGACACTCAGTGAGTTTAGAATGAAAAGTGGGGCATGAATAATCCTCCCTGTCCTGAATAGAGTTCTCTGCAGCAGGTCATGGGAAGGCCCCTGTCAGCCTGGCAGTGCTGGGATCTAAGGCTGGGATTCCGTCGGCAGTAAGAAAACGCACACATAAAATGACATCCTCCAGTCCCACCTGTACTAGGATCATCTGCCTCGTCCTTTGGCTTA
>CM052884.1:1393867-1420504 GCA_028534135.1 Potos flavus
GGGATTCTTATAGACCATCAGGGGCCCAGGCCCCTCTAGCAGCAAGCACCCCATGCCCACCTCCACACTAGCTCGGTTTTTTCCCATTTTCCACAAAGGGCTTTCACAGAGTAGTTCCTCTGAAAATGAAGACAGCCGAAGAAGATAAAAGAACATGATGTAAGAATCTCTGGGGGCGGGGGGGGGGGTGTGGCAAGTGCTGAGGCCAGGGCTGGAGGCAGGAGGTGGGAGACGGAGACCAGACGAGGGGGCCTACCATCCTGTGGGCGAGGGTCTCCCAATCCTGCTGCATACCAGAACTGCCTGGGCACCTCCGGAAGATGTCATGCCTGGATCCCACCCACAGACATTCTGATTTAATTAGTACAACTGCGATCTGGACTGTGAGATTTTTTTAAGTGTCCAGGAGATTCCAACGTGCAGCAAGGGACACAGCCAATGACACAGACAAAATGGGAAGGAAGTGACAAAACCAGATACATTTTTCAAAGAGGTCAGATGGTGTTGTGTGGAAGCCTAGATTCTGATATGGTTCTAATAAGCACTGAACATGAAATATGTGTTATGTTCTAAACTATCTGGGCACCTGAGGGGCTCAGTCGGTTAAGAGTCTGCCTTCAGCTCAGGTCATGATCTCAGGGTCCTGAGATCGAGCCCCACATCGGGCTCCGTGCTCAGCGGGGAGTCTGCCTCTCCCTCTGCCCCTCCTCCCCACTTGTGTGCTCTCTTCCTCACTCCCTCTCTCTCTCTCTCTCTCTCTCACAAAAATAAATAAATAAAATCTTTAAAAATATATATATAAATTCTAAACTATTTAATTCAAAGGTGACCACACAAAATAGCTTTTAGTGTCACATTCCAGCTCTGGTACATGTGTATAGCAACCCAAGTTTTGTTTGCTGGTTTTCTAAGCAATGAAAATTATTAAGGTTCAATTAAAAAAATGTATGTGTGTGTATATGTGGTATGTATATGTAGATTTCATGTATGTGTGTGTGTGTGTGTGTTTATATGTATGTAGCTTTTATCTACATCAGAGAGAGCTTTATCAGAGGTGGCTTGGAAACGAAAAAGAATATGAACGATGAACCAATGCCAAGAGCAGGATCCACAGAAGGTCTTACAACCTCAACACAAAAACTCACGGACCTTCTCCTTGTCACTAGCACCGCCATTTAGTCCGTTTTAGCATCAGTATTAGTATTTGGTGTTCTGATGCATATAGTCCCTGGGCCTCCCTCTACTCCAGTCACAAACACCGAGGAGAAGGTTATTAGCCGAGCGTGGGCACAGGAACGTCCATGGATCTATTGGTCACGGCTGGGAGCTGTCTTCAGAGAAGTGCTGCGAGCTGTGCGGGCTCCAGCCTCCTGACCCCCCCCACCCCCAGTTTGTCCTCCACCAGGTGGTCGGTGTGCAGTCCACACCGCTCTAGGTCTAAGAGTCATGGGAATGTCTCACTGAGGAAACATGGTGTGGGTGGATCCCACCTCAGCCATGGCTGTGACATCCGGAATACAGAAGAGAGGAGACCCATAAATGATGGTCTACACAGAAATGGACTAACCTATCAAAAAGCGCTGCAGAATGGAATTTAAAATTTGTGCCCACCCCAGTATCATGTGATGGTCCTTTTGCATCTGTCCTTCCAACCCTTCTTGGATGAACAAAGCCTGACCCATTTTCAAGGGAATGATTGTGCTTCTCCCCGGGTTGGCCAGTGGTCTTGGACAGTCAGGTTTCTGAGTGATTTCCTACAGTGTTGGTTCCTCCCTCCAAGGAGGGAAGCGATGACCACCATCCCAGGAATTCTCAAATGCCCAAACACAGCTCTAACCAGAGAGCAGATGCCCTTATCCTTGGCATGTCTACTAAATGCCAGAGGTCCCCTCCACTCCCCACGGCAACCAAAACGACCCTCGTGTTTCTAAACATCTCTAGGACAGCACTGTCATCCCCGGTTGATCCCCGTGAGCTACAGGAAAAGCCTGGCACATACACATGACTCCGTGCCCAAGAACCTATTTCTCTTTTCTTTGTCAGCCTGCCATAAACAATAAATGAGAGACGCTGACTATAAAAAGTGCTGATTCAGGAGAGGCAGTATAGAATTGTTTTGCAATGACAAAAACGTATTTTGAAACTTGGGCTTCTCTGGGGAAATCGAATTTATTGAACCATAAAACGAGAGCAAAGATCATATGTGCTTGGAGGATTTCCGGGGAGGATTAAATGAGATAATGCACACAGATAATGTGCACAGAGCCCTTGGCATTGTCCCAGCACGCTGAGATATGCTTGTCGAATGATGCTGATTATTTTTACCGTTGCTACCACTCTTGCTCATAATTCTTAATTACAATACTGCATTCAGAAATTATCCTCACGGAGACCTAGAAATGCAAGGTCCGAACATACCATGATTCAGCGGAGTCTCCAAATAAATGCCGTGGCCCCCAGTTTCATGGTCCACATTGCCAACGTTCTGCAGGGGCATTCTGAAAGTTGTGGAATAGACTGGAAACCTGTGTGAGTCTTAGAAACGTAAGAAACACAGCAAACCGCAAAGGACGTGGCGGTGCGCATGCCGAGAGCCCCTCCGGTGTGAGCTCTCTATTTGCCCAACAACGAAGGTTGCACTCTGTGCCTACCATTTTCTTGTTTTTCTCTTCTTCTTTGGCAACATCAAAAAAGATTTTTTTTTTTTAATCTTTCCAGGTAGCACTGCGTGGCCACTATTCGGGCACCCTGGGGATGGTTTAATGAGGAGGAACATCTCCCTTCTGTACTCTGAAAACTATGCAGCATTCCTTGTCAACTTTCCCCTTCACCTGCAACGTTTCCTCCTGTGATCTTCCCAAGTCAAGAGTAGACCCATGGAAAGAAACCAGGCCTTCCCAGTCATGTCTCTCAGAACGCACTCTTTTTCTTTTTTACTTAAAACGAAGAGGAAAGGGAAAACAAAGATAGCATAAAGCTTGCTACCGTGGTTGCTGGGAGCCTTGCACACCAACCTCAGATGCTTCCTTGAAGCCCTAAGGTACAGAATTTATCATCTTAAAAGTTGGCACGGGAGATCCTCTTAAAGAAGAAACTTCAAGTTAACCTCGATCCATTTCTTGAAGGCAGAAAGTGAGGCATGAAGGCAAGAGTGGAAAGGAGACAATAAAAGGAAGGAACAGCTAACGTGCTCAGCATAGAAAATTAAAGAGGGGCCTGCAGGTGGTGCCCTGGCACGGAAGACAGAGAATGGGGGGTCTGGGGGGGCTGCCGAAAAACACAATGGGAGGCAGTCTACACAAATTCAGGTGCACGGAGGCTCATGAAGGGTATGTGATGAGGCAGAAAGACCCTTGATATCGTAAGTGCTTTCTCAGCTCCCCCTTTCTCCACCGAAACTCTGAGCGAGGTCTAAGGCAACCGTCCATTTTGCGAGCCAGGGCTGGGAAGGAAGGCCAGGCATCATCGTGGAGAACAGTGGCTGCACTGTAGCCCCTGGTGATGGGCAGCCGTTTGGGTCTCTGGGCGCTGACCTGCTCCAAAGGCCATGGCCGTGCTCGGAGGAGCACTGAGAAACAGCAGAATGGACTCGAGGTGGGCATGAGATGAACCCACTTTTCTCCAGATGCCCAGAGAGGCGACCTGACCTTCTAGGGGAAGGGCAAGGTCTGAGTTACACCAGTTAACATTGATGGTCTCTGAAACAAGCAACAGAAGATACAAGCACTCTTACGCCAGCCTGATATTTTTTGGTTTATTAATTGTTATGTCCTGAATCCAAGAGGCCATCAAGTACAAGATGTACTACTATTATTTGGTGTATTCCTAACAAAGCAAGATGCTGCCAATTAAACCAAGGCACATGATTTTCTTAACGTTTTGAATTCCGATTATATATTTAATGGAAAGTTGTTCTTTTAGATTTAGTGAGACATTGATTCTTATTATATGTCACTCTTTCACAAACACGAACAGGAAGATATAAATGAGAGAGGCTGTCCGTTGTTTTGCAGTTAAATACAAAGTCATAGTCATTCTGCCAAAAATGAATGTTTGCTTCATTATCATGAATTTCAGTCTGTTTCTGGTCTTCCTGCAGCAAAAATAACTTTTTGCTTTAAAGTCAAATATACTGTAATCGCCTGAAAAAGATTTTAAATGGCAACCAAACTCAACCTGTGGACATGTAATGCAACTCGACTGGCCACAGTATGGCCATCTTTTGACAAGTTTGGGCAGAAGCAGGAAAGGACCGCTACCTCAGACGGCTGCCTGGTCCACAGTGGGAAACACACCTTTAACTGTGAGTCACGTCTGACTTCCAAATTGCTAAAATGTGAAACAGAATATGTATCTTAGAACCAGCACAATAAGCTCATTGATCATATACCATCTTGAAAATGTAAGCTTTAGGAGAGCAAAAACCTTGCCTATAGTCCCCGACAGCCTAGAACACGGGAGGTACTCCAAACGTGTTTAATTCAAAGAACGCGATGCGTTCTCTCTCTGAGATAACACTACCATCCAGAGTGATGATGCCATGGTGGGTAACAGCTACGAAGGCCATTTCTCTGTCAGCTTCACAACAGCTGGCATTTCTGGTCTGGTTTAGTCATTGTGCCTTAAAGATTTGCTGCCACCACCAATGCCAAAAACAGGGACACTGTCCTGGTGTTTTCTCCTAAGCATCTGAGATTGCAGTGAATGGTAAAAACATCTCGGTGATCTACTCTCTGATGGGATAACCTCTAGGCTGAAATTCTCCTTTGCAGAAGCCAGGAAAAGCAGAGAGGAAACTGACAAGTGACACCAGGATGAATCTTTGGAGGCACGTATCACTGAGGCTCCTTTAAAAACCTACTATCACCTTCAGGTTCAAGAAATCTGGAGATCTGAACATCCCCTGCCTATGGCAAGCAGGCCAAAGGACAGGAAAGTATCAGACATCAAGGCAGGGTTAGATAAAACTCATCCTTTCATCCCACTGCATGATTTAATTCACATCACTCATTCTTACGGCACTTTCTTGTTTTCTTTGATGTTCTCTCTTTGCAGTTTGCTCAAACTGAACAGATCAGGGTTCTAATAAAATTCAACGAAAAACAAACATCTTTTTTTCAAAAATGCTGCACAAGTAACACAATCTTGACATGGCATATGCAGACGAACCTAAGGTATGACTTTAAGAACATCTTGTTTCTTTTTTTTCTAGTTTGTACAAAGATGAAACAATATGCTTCGCCACTTTCCTACAGCTAGACAGAAAATGTTCGCTGTCTGCAATTTGGGTTCCCCGGAACCTCTTTTGAAACCTCTTTTCACAGAGGTCCCTCCTCCCTGGTGATTTCTCCCCGGCATCTACTAGTTGTGTCATCTTTTCAGTTCTCCCGTGTTCTCCTATTCTAACATGAGTAGGGCAGGCTCATAAAACCACTGAGTAAGGAAAGGAGTCTAGTGAGCTCCTTACTACACACCACATACTCCTGCACAACATCAGTTTAAAGAATTCTTTAAACTACGAGCATTGATGCTTTTGTTGAGACCACGGTCTTCTCATTCAATCAATGATTACTCTTACACGGAGATTAATAAGAGGACAATGAGCTGGTGTGTCAAAATCAAACATACTTCCTTAAAAACTAACGCCACCTTCCCATGATGACCTGAAAATAATCACGTGAACAACGTTGACTGCATCCTCTATCACGCAGTGAGGGTATTAGTCAGGGTAAGACCATGGCCATGGTAACAAAACAATCTTGACCTCTCAGCAGCCCAACTCTAAGTCCCTTTCTCATGCCCATTCAGTCCAAAGCGCTCCGGGTGGCCCTCTGGTGGCCACGCCATCTGGAACTCCAAGGTTGCTATAGTAGGGAAAGCTGATGCAAGAGACACAGATTCCACACCCCCCCCCCCCCCCGCCTCTGCCCCGAGTTGGTAAAGGTCATTTCAACAACCACCGGTGACCCAGAATTAGTTACGAAGGCTCCATAAAGAAATAGCTCATTACCCAAGGCCTCCCCTTAGCTCAAGAGTCTCAACATAATCACAGCTGCGAACACCTTCCAGATTAAGACCTGATAGCCCTGGGTGGACATCAGCGTATCTTCCTGTTCTTTTGCACTTTGTTCCCACTGCCTGGGATGCTCCTTCTCCCAACCTTCACGAAGTTGATTCCTTGCCATCATTCTGTCTCACGTCAAATGTCCTGAGAGTTTATTTCTCTGCAATCCCACCTAATATCACCATCTATCCACCCAACTCACTGTTAAAGTTCTCGGTTTTATTTTACTTGTAACTTTTGGAGACCATCCTGATTATTTATTAATGCCCTTTACCTCTCCCTCCCCAACCCCCCCAGGAAGCTAATTCCATGACAATAGGGATTTAACCTTTTCTGGCCATTAGCATATACCCAGGACCTTGAAGCCAGCACTATGATAAGCACTTAACTGTTTGTTGAACAGATGGAAGATTAAATGGCGGCCAGAATTCAATAAAATGGCACCAAAGAGGACTTTTTTTGTTGTTTTGACTGATATTCTGAATCTTTATAAATCATGAATAACGAAATAGGAATTCTAAATAATTTCATCAATATTGTAGCAGGATTTTACAAGCTAAGGCAGTTTTTAAAAGTTGGAGAAACTTCCATCGTGAGACTTCTTCGGGGCTATTTCTTGAAAGTCCTAACGATAAGGGCAGTTTCAAAGTTCTCACTACACTTCCAGCTTCCCTGCTAAAGAGAACACAGCAAGGACGCCCCAACATATGTACACAGTCGGGGCTGTCTAGCAGACGTGCTGGAGATGCTCTAGCTTATGCAGGCGTGGTGTGTTATCTGGGACAAGCGCTCTGGCTCTCTGCAAATGCCATCTTCATTTAGAACCTTACTGACATGTGTCACTATGGGCATCCTACCTTTGATTCATAGGAATGAATTATTTCATATATTTTTATATAAGTTATCACTAACATAATTAAATATAATAATATATTAATATTGTTAATATTAATACATAATAAATATAATATATAATTAAATATAGTATACTTATCACTAATATCTACTGGGATCTACTATGTCATATAATGCACTAGATAAGAGACTCTATAAACGAGTCCTATAAAGCACGAATGCAAGATCAGGCTTATGCGTTCTACTCTATTGATTAAAAAACAAACTGAAACCACAACAGGAAAAGCGAGGCTCAAAGAGGCTGTGTGACCTCTCGTGTGACAGAGAGCTGAGCCCTGGTATATCCAGCATCCAGTGTCTACACATATCATCCACCAGGGATATGATAGCGTCACCCTGAAGGTACCGAGCAGCCACCAGATGGTACCTCTTACTAATATGGCCCCGCGTTAGGGTAGACATCTGCACGATCACTCCCAAGCTCACTCCTTGTTTCACCTGATAAATCTCCGACAACCGCAGGCATCACTGGAACATTCATCACTCCTATCACCCACAAAGGAAATATACAGGAAGCATCGAAGAAGGCATTACACTTCTTCAGAGTTTCGTTTTCCTGACCTTTGCAAATACAAACCCAGCTGTGTGTATGTGAATGTGTGTTCAGAGGTTACACACACACACTCACACACACGTATGCTGATACACACACAGTATCATCGCTGCAGTACTAGGTACCAGGTAACTGTTGTCAAATCCACACTGATTACACACATTAAACACTAGCCTTAGTTTTTTTGTTTTCTTTTTTTTTTTAATTTTATTTATTCGAGAGAGAGAGCATGAGCATGGGGAGGGGCAGGGGGAGAGGGGGAATCCCAAGCAGACTCTGCATCAAGCAGAGAGCCCCACACAGGACCCCCCATGATCCCAGGACCCCAAGATCATAACTGGAGCTGAAGTCAGACACTCAACCGACTGAGACACCCAGGTGCCTCCGTGGTTTTGTTTTCAGATGCTAAGCCTCTCTAAGGAAAGACATCCCATTTATCATAGTTAGAACATCCTAAGTATACTATTAAAAGAGATTATTGTACTGGATTGGAAAATTTATCACATATACGAAATGCAATTCTATACGGGAATAATAAAGCCTCATAAAAAGCCCAATTAATTTAAGTGCTACAACCCCAGGGACACTGGCTGTGGAGTCGCACCATGGCCTTGGCCATCTGAGGGCACCCAGTCCCCAGGACAGGCTGGTTCCATCCATTGATGAAGACCCTCCAGTGCACCAGGCCTCATGCTAAGTTCCCAGAACCCTCCCTCCGTGTCCTTACAAGGCTCACAGTCAATATTTTGGTTAAGATCGATATCTTAATTAAGAATACTTTGGTTTCGAGCAGCAAGGTAGCTTGGGTAAAAAGAGGAACTTGCGGCAGGCACAGAGAGGCTCCCGAAACCCAAAGCAGCATGTTTACTCAGACCTCCTGAGGGGCCGAAACCCATAACTCAACGCCAGACACAGGTCCGCTCGCTGCGTCCGCAGCCCCCACGGGTGCACAGCTGCAGTCGCCTTCCTCTTCTCTGATCGGCTTTCTGCACTTCTGAATGCACGGCAAGTCAGCAGTCACTCCTCCCTTGAGAATTCAATGACCTCATACCTCAGTAGAGTCTTTGAGCCCAAATTCAAGCTTTCTGCAAGGGGGAAGCTGGTCGACCAGGCTGAGTCAAGCGTCTGTCCGTGCCCAATGTCCTGAGGCCTCTCAGCAGGGACTGTGGTTAATCCCCAGAGAAGGGCCACGAGTGAAGAGGAAAACTAACCACGAAGCCTCTTATATTAATAATTAGACAATCACGTTCAGATGGCATAATATCCCTAAAACATTTAGTATAATCCCTTGAACAAATAAGTCCTAAATAAATAGTAGTGACACTTCTCAGGGTTTTTTGCATCCCATGGCGTTAGGTGTTAGGGGAGAGTAACCCAGAGACCAGGGGCAGCCCAATACGGCGACTCCCACCTCAGCTGCGAGGGCCCCAGAAAGGCTTGTGGGCTGAGCTGGAGAAGGAGGACGAATTACAAAGTGATGAGGGACGTGTGTGTCACAGGCCGGGGAGGGGGGATTCCAGAATGCTACAGCATATATAAAATCCCAGAGGAGAGACAGAGCACGTGCTCTTCCAGAAACTCCAAGTGGTTTAGCGCACCAGAAACTCAGAGCACATGTGTGTGCAAAGGCAGGAGGAGGTGAGGCCGGCCGGGCCCGAAGCCAGAACCTGAGCCTTACTCAGAAGCGGCACTGAAGAATCTTAGAAAGGGAGGGACCTGATGTGACGTCCACCTGCTCCTTAGAGCGTGAGGACTGTGGATTAGCTGACAGCAAGATGGGAGTGGGGATCTCAGTCAACAGGAGTTCCGTTCACTATTCATACAGAACACCCAAGGGAAAGCTACTTTAGAAAACGCTGCGATGAGTTTAGGTCTGTGCTCAATGAATTTGAGGCACCTGCAAGACGGCTATGAGGTGTCTATAGGAAAATGAAGGTAAGGGTCCTGCTCAAGAGGGAGGTCTAGGAAATGGATGGAGGGAGAATGAGAAGACCTATAAACCACATGCACCAAGAGTTGTGGGAAATCGGGCATGGAAGCATCCACTCTCGGGAAGGCTGCGAAGGGTTCTCAGCAGAAGGTCAGGTAACAGTGGATTTGAGTTGCAAGGAGCAGAAGCGGGGTCTCCAAGTAGACTGATGCAATGGGGTACAGAGGGGAAGAGAGGCATCCTCAGGAAAGGGGAGCATAAATGCAAGTCTGTGAGCCTCATCTTTGGAATTTGAGACAGGAGGTTACTGGGCACCACTGAGCTCTCAATACACAGGGAAAGACCTAGAACTGTCTCATGATTCAGTCTTTAGAGAATGGACAGCCAAGAGAGCCAAGGTTATATGTGACTTAATGATCGAGCTACTATTCGGCAGAAACAAAAATAGGACATCTCTAAAATCACATTTGCAGGCTACCAGTGAAGCATGTCGAATTGAGCAAGCATGTTTGCCTTCCCTTCCTCAAAAAGCCCACAAAACATCACCTTCCGGTGTCAAAATAAACTAATGTCTAAAATTGACAGATCTAGAAGATGCAAAGATAAAAGAAAACAAACGCCAAGTAAAGTGAAACACCGGAGTCGGCTGGGATTTAGGACTGGAAGGACCACCGTTCATTATTATAAACCCAGAGAGATGTCTGTTTCGTTTCAACTACAGACATGTATCACTCGGGCAAAAATACACATTTTATGAACTAGAACATCAACACCATGAGAATGAGATTCAGGCTGCATGTAACTTTTCACAAGTACACCTTTTCCAGTAATAAATCACATGAGAAGTGCGCTCGTGCCTTACTAAATCTACATCAACGTGTGCTCTGCCGGGCGCATTCACCCCGCACCAACGCTTACCCATCACCGCTTTTATGCTTTATTACAGATAAAATAGAGAGAATTATCCTGCCTGCCAGACCAAGTCCTTTTAAGAAACACTCAGAAACATTCGGGTCAACTCCCTAAAAGACTTCACACTCGTATTTCACTTACGAATATCATATGATATAGAACGAGAAGGGGCTTTGAGTGGAACGAATCCGACGTCCTCACCTTGCATCAGGAGAAGAGCCCTGAACGAGGGACCTGCTGGAGGTCAGACAAGGATGCGGAGTCCCGCCTTTCCATTCTTTCTTCCACCGACCCCACATTTCTCAAGCTCTGGTCTACGGACCACCAGGTCCGCTATACCCGATGGCTGCACAAAATATTAACCTCATTGTCAGTACTGAGAGCGTTTAAAAATCTGTCTGTTGTTTAGAATTTCTGTAACAAATAGGGATCTTTGAACACTGGACTGATACAGAATCCCATCCTAAACGCACACAATGCTTCAGAATTCTCCTTCCGACAGAGCTGTGAATAAGAAAGTTGCGGGGTCCAGGTGCACGGTAGTGGGAGACGGGGGAGGCAGAGGAAGAGTGTAAGAAAGCGTGGTGATGACGCTACAACACTTCACAGGAACTGGAAGATTCTGCAAAGCCCGCAAATCACAACTATGCCTCCACATACAAAGTTTCCAGCACTCTTTCTAGAGAGTTCAAGTAGAGCTTACTTGGTCAATTTTATCATTGGTCCAAGACAAAGTTAGAACGCTCCCGGAAGTACTGAACCCATCCTTTATTAAGGATGGGATATGGGCTGATGGGGTCCCTGACAGCATGCGCTGGCTGACTTCCAGGTCACAAAGTCCCTGATGGTAGACCGTGATCTTCCACATACCTCCAATTATTCTGCTAGCAATACACATCACCTTCTGGTGCCTTCTCACTTACTGGATGTCGGGAAGGCTCTGTCTGCAATTCTGCCCTGCCCAGGAGGCCCACACGCTGGCCTGTTATGGAGATGAACCTTCTCTTATTGAGAACAAAGGGTATAAATCCATACCTATGATAATGTACTGTGATAATTCTATGTGTTAAAGAAAACAGTGAAATGGGGTACCTTACACCTAAAATGATATTTATGGAATCGAGAAAAAATTGATAACAGATTCCAATTTAAACCTTAACTCTTTTTTTCATTACAAAAATAAATCTACTTTTAGGAAAACCCAACGAGGAAATCCACATTTACAAAGCAGTTATTTTAGGTAGAGATTTCCACGACGAGAGACATCGTGATAAAGCTCTTCTAAACCACAAAATCCTAAAAATGGTAAACAAATAGCAAAATCCCTAAACTAATTTTGTTTTGCAGCTTTTAAAATGGTTTGATTCTCTCATTGGGTTAGAAAAGTTTTTAGGTTTCCTCCCAGCCCCGTGTGTATTATTGACAATACATCTGGGTCAGGGCCTCTGGGGGTCTCAGTCAGTTAAGCATCTGCCTTCAGCTCAGGTTATGATCCCAGAGTCCTGGGATCAAGTCCCACATCGGGCTCCCCACTCAGCGGGGAGTCTGCTTCTCCCTCTGCTCTTCACCCTGCTTGTGCTCGCACGCCCGCTCTCTCTCTCTCTCAAATAAATAAATAAAATATGTAAAAAAAATGCATCTGGGTCTACCAGGGATAGAGACTTACAGGTATATACTTTAAAATTCTTCTATTCGATTAGAGAGCAGCCAGCACTTAACCCCGTTAGTTCCTTGCTACTAAACATGTGGTCAGCAAATAGGAGCAGCAGGGATGCCAGGAGGAACCCCTGAGATGCAGACCGTGAGGCTCACCACAGACACCCCAAATCTGCAGCACCTGCCTTTCAGCATGATGGGCAGGTATTGGTACCCACAATCCCCTCCAAGAAGCAGGACTTGGGCTCTCGTGCCTTTCCTTCTTTGTGGTCTGGGTGTTGTCACTTGGAAACAAAATAACTAAATAGCGATAGTATGAAACACACAGAGTTATGCCATGTCTTTTAACGCACTTTGAATCTTTCCAGAATATGTTTAAATACCCGTGGTTCCCATCCATTCTTCCGTTACCTGCTCTAACACCTCTAGAGAATCGTACTCTTCCCAACTTGGCCGATGACCCAGAAGAGAGAGCTGGTGACCAAGTGTAGGACAGCTACTTCCTGCTGCAGGGATCTTACCTCAGAGCGTGTTATACAGTGAGGAGAGAAGAAATATAACCAGTAATGCAAGTGGCTGAGAAGTCCAGTGAGACAATAACGGGGAGAAGGGGAGCCCCAGATGCCCCAGGAGAAATTACTATCTGTTAAGTGTTGACAGAACAAGTTTGTATGGGTCTGAACTGAACTGGAAATAAGCTGCTGGGACAACCATCCAAACACAAACCTAGACACTAAAGATGGACGGCAACGTTAAGTGTGGAAGCTACTCCTTTCGCTTGGACAAAGGATAATCGGTGGTTTTCACCTAAAACAACAACTTCACATACAACCACATAATTGGAATCAACTGCGCCTTTCTTTGGTTCATAAAGCAAACTCTCTTCCCTAAAAACCGGCATTATCTCGGCACGCACGGGCAAAGCTTTGGGCCCGTGCCACGTCTTAATACACAACATTCCCCGAACCGAGAAAGCAAAAGGAGTATCAGCATAGACTGCTCAGGCTGGTGTGCAAATTAAATCCCAATTAAGCCATTTGAATATCAGAACAAATATAGCCCCAAATTGTAATGCCAATTAGCATTTTGTTTATCAGTCATTACCATAAAACAAAGAGCAAATATAACCATGTTATTTTAATAAGGTCATAATTAGGCTAAATTACGCTAGCAAAAAATGCAAAGACTCACAGCAAGATTCATATGCCCTCATTTCAGTAGAGATGACATTAAGAGATTGAGCTCACTTACAACCCGTGAGCGCACCAAAAATCCTGGAAATTCAATAATCCTCTGGCTCAAAACATAGAGAAACACGAGGTTAGTCCTCTTTTTCTCTCCTAACCTCTATGGAAGGAGTCCTCCAAGCCTGTAATACCTTGGACACGTTCTCTTCTTCCCCTTCTCTTTCTTCCCATTGGAGCCTCGCCTTTTGGGGCAGAGAACTCCAATGCCAGCCCCTCTCTGGAGACCAAGTCGACATTCTAATTGCCTCCCCCTCTGCATATGGCAACTGAGACAACACATCCAAACCCAAGCATTCCTACCCTCTAATTTCCCCACTGTTGTTAATGTCCTAGCCCTTTCCCAGTCATCCAAGCATTTGGAGTTCTCTTTTGTGGAACCAAACCCAAGGTGTTGCAAACTCTATTTATTGATTTTACTGCCGAAATACCTCCTTTCCTGGGACGCCTGGGTGGCTCAGTCAGTGAAGTATCTGCCTTCGGCTCAGGTCATGATCCCAGGGTCCTGGGATCGAGTCTTGCATCGAGCTCCCTGCTCAGTGGGGAATCTGCTTCTGCCTCTCCCTCTGCCCCTCCCTCTCCCCCTGCTTGCGCTTGCTCTCTCTCTCTCTCCAACAAATAAGTCTTTCTAAAAAAAGAAAGAAAAGAAATACCTCCTTTCCTTTCTATTCCCATAGCTAATAGCTACTTGTAGGCTTTGGCGATGTCTCACCTGGGCTACGGTAATACCTTCCTATCTGGTCCTCATTCGTTCTCCCATTCATTTGAACATGGCTGCCCTCGAGCAAAGGGCTGCCATGGCTTGGCCCCACCTGAACCTTGTTTGCGTCTCTCCCTTGTCTCCACTGAGGCACCTGCTCCCTGATGCTCCTCCTTGGTACTCAACGTGCCTTCTTCTTCCTAGAGAAGAGATGTCCCTATGTCTTTGCTTGGTCTAGTTTCTCAACCTGTAATGCTCTTCCCGAATTCAGCTTTTGAAAAGGTTCTCACCTACGGCGGGTTCACTGGGGACTCGTCCCCAAAAGATAGGTCTACACTTTCATTTCAAACACTTGTGAATATTACCTTAGATGGCAAAAGGTGTGCGTAACTTCGGGATCTCGAGACGAAGAGCTTTCCTCGGTTACGCACGTGAGTCCTACATACAATCTCAAGTACCCGTAAGCCAAGGGCCAGCTGACACACCGGAGAGGAGAAGGCAATGTGGCCACGGAAGCAGAGACGGAAGCAGAGACTGAGGGCAGCTGTTCCCTAGAGCCTCTGCAGGGTGTGTAGTCCTGCTAGCACGTCGATTTTGGACGTCTGACCTCCAGAACTGCGAAAGAATAAGTTTCCGTTGTTTGAAGCCACCAAGCTTGTGTAATCGCCTATACATACGTACATAAGCCATCATCACGCATCTGGGTGTGTGGGTACGTACGAACAGACACATAATATAACTATCCTTAGCCGATGCCATCGTGTTTTTCACATCTCCGTCTTGTTGACCCAGCATCGTACTTTAATAACAACAGATGCCCAGTACACATTCGTCCAATAAATCAATGGGTTTTCAAGTCTTCTGTGGCTTTCCTAATAAGAGAAGTCTCTAGGTTTTTGACACAGTTCCATGAGAGTCTACAATGTGACGGACCATGCATTAGAAATATCTAAGGTCCCAAAGAACTTCTTTGTGACCAGAACAAGAGTGAGGTTTCCAGGAAGAGATGACGGTTCTGCTAAAACCCTCTAGAAAATGTAGAATGTTCCTAAGTGACCCTGCCGCGGCCAGAGCCTTCTGGGGAATTCAGCATTAGGAAGCATCAAGGGGCCGCAGTGTGGGCCTGGCTACTGCACGTCCAGCATGGCTGCTAAACCACGTGGTCTTGGCGTGTCCCGGGTGAGGCCAGGACGTCAGGCCTGGAACTACTGGGAATGCTCCAGGAAAGACAGCTCTGAAAGCAAAATGCCTCGGGCTTCCTCCATGGCACAGAGGTCACACTGCTCCACGGCTCCCCGAAAGATGATGGCCTCGTTTTTAGGGAGCTGCGGCAAGCTTCCTGATTGGGCTCATTTCAAGAACAGGGCTTTATGGGGTTTTATCATGAGTAATATTTTATAAGGAAAAGGAATTGTTTTCCCTATTTAACACAGAGTTTCAAAAGGTCTGCTCTACTTTGTTAAAGACTTTATTGAGAGGAGACAGAGAGAGCACAAGCAGAGGGGAGCGGCAGAGGGAGAGGGAGAAGCAGACTCCCTGCTGAGCAGGGAGCCTGACGTAGGGCTCGATCCCAGGACTCTGGGATGGTGACCTGAGCCCAAGGCAGATGCTTAACTGACTGAGCCACCCAGATGCCCCAAAATGTCTGCATATTTTTATATGTAATTTTTTTTTTTTATAGAAACCTGTAACTTCCTCTTTGGTGTTAGGAACTCCTCTAGATCAAGAATTCTTTGCTGGGGCTATTTTAGAAAATTATTAATTTGATAGTAAGATTTATACTAAAATATCTATGTGTAGCCTCCACATCTCTGAATGTGCTAGAGGGGAGCAAACACGGGTGAGAAAGGGTTCTTAAACCAACGCTTGTTGAATAAAGCAGAAAACCTCATGCTCTTGGAATTCTTATTTGATTTTGGCCGCCACGAAAACACAAAACTGGCAACTGATTAGATGGCAAAGGTTTGGTTGAGTCTATTTTTATCCTTGAGGGCATCATTTACATTTTATGGCCAATCGAAGCTCTCTAGGGAAGAGATCTTGGGGGCCCACCCTTGCCGTGGTTCTAGGATAGAGGTCCCCCTCGGTACTCCCCTGGCATGCCTTCACTCTGGGGCAGAAATCTATTGGCCTCAAGGGTCTCCCCACCCAACAGGCCACTCGGTTGGACAATCACGTGCCTCTTACAACCACACCTGTAACAGCTCCAGTGCTTGGCACAGAGTAGACGCATCACATGACTGATGAATCAACCAAAACTCACACCGGAAGGGCTGGATTTACATGATTTTCCTTGGTTATATTATAAAACTGATTTGTCTACTTTTCGAACCCAGTGACGATTATGTAAAAGCAGCTTAAGTTTCTGTGCTTTTCCTCAAGACTAGTTTGTATTTGCATACATATTGCTTCGAGACGTTAAGGAAAACATACTCGGAAATGGATTTCCTGACTTCCATCCTGATTGAGATTCATGACTTTGTATACACAAAGCAGATTGCTAGAGTCCAGCGTCTCCTGAAGAGGCTGCAAACTGGCTTGATCTACAGCTTTGGCTCGAATACACCGCAGTAAACTGAACGCTGAAGGTTAGGATTATAAATAAAATCCACAACAAAAAAGATAGAGCCACAAGTTCTTGATTCTTACGACAACTCTTTAGTTCAAAACGTTCAATACGGCCGTCGTATTTTCCACAAAGAAGCCCGAAGGGAACACGACTTGGGAGGGGAGAAGGTGGGTACATTGGTGACACAGCCGGTCATCCTGCCACCATCTCTCCTGAGACTGGCGCTCGCCAGACCGAACGGGAGGAGTCATCTGCGCTACCGCAGAAAAAGCAACAGATTAGTAGTCGGACAATGTGTTCTTGAACCTGGACCCTGGCTATGATCTACTGTGTGACTTTGGGCAGGTCGCTGCACCTCTCTGTGCCATGTTTTATCAACGGTACAGCAAGAAGATGGCCTGGACTACCCCAAAGAGGGCTTCCAGGGCTAAAATTCCCCGAGTCTACGAAGTCATCACAGAAACAGCCATTACTACTACTTGTAGGAGCTACGACTCTTTTCATGGAAGATATTCTCTGAAAGAAATGTTGAGCCACAAAGACAAAAACCTGACAAACAGAGGGCGCCTGGGGGGCTCAGTCGGTGAAACCTCTGCCTTTGGCTCAGGTCATGATCCCAGGGTCCTGGGATACAGTCCCACGTCCAGCTCCTTGCTCAGCGGGGAGCCTGCTTCTCCCTCTGCCTCTGCTGCTCCCCGCTGCTCTCTCTCTCCCTCCCAAATAAATAAAATCCTAAAAAAAAAAAACAAAAACAAAACACCTGACAAACAACTGAATCCAGACACCTAAATGCCCCATCTTTCTTAAGTGTTGTTTCTCCAACATCATGTTAAGAGCTTTACATATGGTCATTATTTACATTCACCTTCTTACAGTGTTTTTATTTTGTTTTGTTTTGGTTTATTTTGTGTTTTTTTTTTTTTTTTTTCCTTGGTTTTTGCTTTCAATATCCAAGGTGCCCAGGTGGGTGAGGGTTGAGCCCTTTCCCAAGAATACTTAGCTAGCAAGTGGTAGAGGCAGCATTTCAGCTGAGATCTTGTTACTCTTAATCATTTTTCCACACAGCCTCCCAAAAGCCAGACTTCCTTACTTCCTTCATTAACATACATTCATTGACCTCTGTTGGCATAAACCGGATGCTCGGTTACACAGTACACGTGTCCCTTTAGGACATTACTCTCCCATGCACACTTGTTTGAAACCACCCTACCCAACACAGTTCAAACAGTCCTAGCTGACCAATGTAAAATGCCCGTGAAAATGGGAGTTTTACCTTTTATTTAGCTTAAAACCTAAATGTGCATTCCTGTGAGAAGGTTCTGATGAAGTACAAAGATCTTTTCTCTGAGTACGTCTCATACTGATAAAATTCTTTCTGATCTTTCCTATACACGCATGTCCATAACATATCCATAATTTCCAATTTCTCTGTCTCAAAAGTAGAGAAAAACTTAGAGACACACACAAAGCCATTTATACATGGAGCCCTTCAGGCTTTTCAGATTTATTTATTTTCACTCTTTGTAAAACAGTTGAGTTGTCTCACTGATATCTAACTCAATGACATCTTTTAAAGCAACTCACCATTAAAGTTTGGATTTTCAATTAAATATTTACTGTAATAAATAATAAACCCTCTTGACTACACTCATGTTTTGTTGTGCCACATGACATTTAGCTGAATTGTGTAATTATATCAACATGTACAACTGGAAGACGGATGTTTGGGCACAAATATAACAGATCCTTGGGATGTGTCTATCTCAATGGTGGAAGCCGAAATCCATTCAGGGTAGTAACATGAGCACTACAATCGTGGGTGTTGATGTGGCAAACAAAGGCGGAAGAGAAATTATTAAATTCCCTTACTACCTACAGCCCATTGACAAGTCCTTGAAACAGGTGGAGTGACCTTCCTCTAGGAACTCAACTACCTGGGTGTTGACACTTTGCTAAAGGCCGAAAGCAACCCTAGCCCAACCCCCCGCCCCCAACCAGGATCCTGTAAGTCTACTTTAACATATAAAAATTCTTTTGGAAACTTCCTTTATCTTTAAAGCCCCCAAGATATATGTTGGCAATCACCCCCCAAGCATATGGCCCACTGATATACATCTGAAGGGTCTCATGACTCAGGGTTTTACTAAAGGGTAATAAGTGACCTTCTCCCAACAACAGCTAACCCCTCAGGGTCCTGGAAACCTTGCTTCCAAATTCCTTAGAGACACACTCTCCCTAACCCCCTCCCAAATTGGATGTATACAGTGGGCCACTCCTCAGGACCCCAGTGCAGCTCATTCTGCCCACAGGTCCTGTCACCAAGGCTTTAATAAAACCCTCTTTTTGCATCAAAGACATCTCAAGAATTCTTTCTTGGCCATTGGCTTCGAACCCTGGTGTCTTCCCTACATCAGGTACCAGGCAGTCAAAGGTTTTCCATTAACACTAGACCATACGGTCAATCCACCTTTTTGGGGTAAAAATCCTCCTTCGGCATTAATTTGTTCACCTGGTGGAGGACATCTTCATATTTCTGCAGAGCAAATCTCACATGACCACGAGAAATGTGCCTGAATACCCGGGAGGGACCCAGATTTTGTGGGACATGATTCTTCTACAATTTGAGATGCTCTCTTTAAGAAAAAGAAAACCAGATTATAAATATAAACTTAGGTTAACAGGGCCTCGGCAGGGACCTGGTGAGGGAGGGGGCCTGCAGCTTAAGTTTCCTCAGCTCTCAGTCAGGCCATGGCTGCCACCCAGAGCCCTTCCTCTTGCTACCGAGCTGGGCTTCCCCGGACCTGCACTCCGCGGACATTCGCTCAATCATTGAGCCAATGTTTACTGAGTGCCCCGTCCACACCGGGTGCGACGCCAAGAGCCAAGGCTACAGCAGGGAATACGAGAGACCGAGCGTCCATCCTCGCAGCTCAGGTCCTTGGAAGGAGACAGGACATGCACAAATAAAAATAAGCGGCCTCACTTCAGGTAGAGGGGAGTGGGGATCGGCTCGAAAGGCATTGTTTTTAAAACCACTTCTCTGGAAACGAAAAGTGCCTCGTGAACAAAATGTTTTCGCAGGAGTCGAGTCGTGCTATGTCCTGACATACACACGGCTGTTGAAGAAATTCGGGGCTTATGAAGTCGTTCCTTCCTCAGAACAAACCTCCTCCACCCTGGGTGTTGGTCTGGAACGCCAAGGGCACCGTGCTGAGGTCCTCCACGGGCTGAGACCTCCGCCTGAGACCCCGGGTGAGGGGGCGGGAGCCCTCCGCCCCCGGAAGAAACCCATTCTGCGACTGCACAGGTCACGCAGGGCGCTGTTACAGGGTACAGATGAGCGTCTCACAGGAACGCCATCCAAGGAGATGGTTCCAGAGTCAGTTACCGAAACACCAGACACCCCACCAGCCGCATTCACGTGACAGAATGCATTTGCTTGCCCAGATTATTAACAAACTGAAACGCCACCCCGACACACAGCCAAGCAAATGTTTGGTAGAAATGCCTAACTGAACAAAAAGGGAGAATGATTTACAGTTCTGTAATCATTTTCATCGATCCCCTTTCCACTGTGGACCACAGAGTTACTGGTAGATCTGAGATTTTAAAATGCAAAACATCAGCGCTCGTAACCTTTCATTTTCCTTTAAAAAGGCAGACTCCCAACAGATGCTGCCCAAGGCCCCTAAGTCCAGGGAGATATGGGTTATTTAATAAAAAGCCATATCAGATTTCTAGTAGGTCAAAGCCTCCCTCCGCACATGGCAAGACTTGGTTTTTCACAAATCTTTCACTGGTCAGCCAGAAAGAGTCATTTTTAAAAACGGTCAAGTGATAAAAGAGAATGTTATCATTACCGAAGTCAAATTATGTTGTAAATGAAAAAGAATACCAAAGCTGGCTAAACACAGATTTTTCCATCCATGACAGAGAAATGAAGTACCAGCTGCTGTTTGCGTAAGCAGCTTCTCAAATATCAAAAAATGTCGCACCTGCCACAAAAAAATGAGGGGTCTGGCTGACTGCATATCTTTTAGCTGACTGTAAGTTCTTTTTTAAACAAAGAGAATATAGGAAAGCAACCAGAAACATCAAATGTATCCATGTTGATAGACTAAGAAAGCAAAATAGAAACCATATAAAACGTGCCCATATTAGATTATTAATTCCCCTAAAAAGTGACTCAGTCAACTTCAACACATTGCAGAAAAAGAGCTAGTGAGAAAGCTTGCATGAATTATTTTTTATTTTGGAAAAAGACCGATGATAACTGGGTTAGCCTAAATAAATGACGTAAATGTCCTGAAACGGTGCTGTTCCAATTGATAATGACTAGCCACATCTTAGTACTGAGTATCTGAAATGTCTCTAGTCTGAAATAGGGCGTGTTGTAAGTGTAAAATGCATATCCCATTTTGAGGACTCAACGTGATAAAAAGAGCATGAAGAGATATCTCATTATTTTAAAAGATTTATTGGCCATTGAAATGATAATATTTGGATATAGATTGGGTTAAATAAAATATATTAATAAAATTAGTTTCACGCATTTCTTTTTTATTTTTTTATGTGGCTACTACAATTTTTTAAATGGCATAGACTTGCATTATAGTTCTGTTGGGCGATGATACTCTAGAGTGGCAAGTGCTGGTTTAATTCCAGCGAATGGAACTGGGCTCAGAAATTCAAGTAGAATTCTCTCATTCTGCCCTAAGCTCCAAATTTCCAACAACCCTAATACCTGCAAAGATCTCACTGAGATCAATCTCTTCAATGTCCCAACCCCTATCATATAATATCACCATTGCCCTAACGCATAGTATGTCACATCCGCACAGTCTCCCTAAGAGTTAAGTACTCTGGGTGGTAACCATTATCACACAGCTAATTAACAAAGTCGTTATCATCATATTACTTTCAACACTGTTGCCCTCGAATCCAGTCTAGAAACTAGCACACTGACCTCACAATAAAAGTTTGTGGAACGAACAAACGAATACACATGAGCCAATAAAACCATAAATGACACAAGACGGGTTACGAGGGTGAATTTTAAAAATCGATGAAACTATAACGGAAAAGGAACACGGCCCTTTTGATCATGTCAGGATTTCATCTGAGCTGAGAAACAGATAAGAGTTGAAGCCAGGATTTTTAAGATGCTCTGATATGGAACTGGGGCAAAAGTAAGGCTCGTCTTACTAGAGGATTCTCAAAGGCAGAGTTCAAAAGGCACCATTAAACTGTCAATATCGATTTCCTGGCCAGTGAAATGTATACATGATTAGGAAGCTGAGCTCAACAAATAGTTCAACTATTCATCCTTCACATCGAAAGATCTTTCATACCCTTTATTAGTCTCCTGTAGGTGCTGCAACAAATTGGCCCAGACTGACTGGCTTAAAACAACACACATTTATTCTCTTACGGTTCTAGAGGCCAGACGTCTGAGATCGGTGCCATGATCCAAAATCAAGGTAAAGGCAGGGTCATGCTCCCTCTGGATGCTCTAGGGAAGAATCCATCGTCTGCCTCTTCTATCTTCCGGTGAATCCCGGCATTCCATGGTATGTGTCCGCATCATTCCAGTCTCTGCTTCTGTGGTCACACTGCTCTCTCTTCTCTCCCTGTGTCAGAGCTCCCTTGGTCTCTCTCCTATAAGGATGCTTGTGATCGCATCAGGCCCACTGGGAAAATCCAGTCGATCATCCGCATCTCAAGATCCTTAGCTAAATCACGCCTGCAAGTTCTTTGCCACTAAAGCATCATTTAGAGATGCCAGAATTAGTGCACACAATCTTTGAGGGCCATGGGTCCGCAGAAGACAGACTCAAACACATAGCTTTCCAATCTGCCCTACAGTATTCACTAAAAATGGTCAGTTTTGTATGCCACTTTGCAATCTCAGTGAAAGCCGGATGGACGCGACCAAACTTATTTTTATATAGCAATTATGTGTTATTGCATGCCCATGACTGACTACTGTTCCCACCGTGGGAGGGAGTGGCAGGTCTCACACTTCTGGGCTTTACGTGCTCACCACTCTGCCTGTGTCTCCTCAGGATCTCACGCACGCGAGGATTCTGAGATGACGACTTTTCACTTCCGATACGATCGTAATGCTTTTGTCCCTCTGAATAACTCAATTCTGATAAATGCCTGGCAAGTCACGAGGAGTCTCCAGGGAGTTTCTCCAAGTCTAGGGTGGCCGGCTAGCTGATGTTGTGCTCAAAGGAACCTGATGGGCTGAGGGCCGTGCGCCTGCAGACGTCGTTCAGAAAATAATGTGCAACTCATCAATGTTTCCAAATTCTATTTTCATGAATTTTAGGCATGCCTGCAAGCTGGTGTGTAAATGGCACCAAGCAATACAAGAGTTCTATAACTGATTCAACTTTTTAAAGCATATCTAAAATTTACTGAGATCGCATAGATGAGAACGGTTGTATATGAATGACAGATTACCATTATTGTTCATTTTTTCTCCAATGTATTTGAAAAGTATTTAATTTCCCTAGTTTAACTCACATTCCCAAGGGAGGGAGTAAAAAAAATATAAGGCATAAAGCTGTCTTTTTCCTACTGCCATCCAGTGGTCAAATAATCATATTGCATGTTACGCAGTGAAAAAGTTCAGAAGCAAGCATTAAAAAGTTAATGTGGGTTGCTAAGAGAGCCCATGGTTTTTGCTTTGTGGTTCAGGAATATTTAGGCTAATATCTAAACCCACAAAAGAGTAAATCAAGAGAAGACGACTCCCAGTTCTACAATCAAAAGTTCCTTTTCCGCTCGAATTTTAATGAATAGAATAGTGATAACCCATGAGGGAGCTGTTTTCCAACCTTTGAAGAATCCTGTGCTCAACAATGGCTTGACCAATATCATTTTCTTCTAAACTAACTATTAGGAGAGACGATGCATGGTTACACTTCAGGATGGACTGCCTAGAACACGGAATGGCGGCCCCCAGATGAACAGGGCCTTGTGCTTATTCACAGAGATGTTTTATACCTTTGGTCAAAGTATAAGCTTTAAGAGACAGTGCCTTGGGCTTCCCTGTTTCTACCTCAACGCGTCATTCAGAAGTCTGCAAGCAAGCAGCCCTCGACAAACATCTGCTGAGTGAGTGAGTAGCATTCATGTTTATTGGAACGGGGATTGGTGAAAAGCATTAATCTACAGAACTGACTCAAAACAATACTAAGCCACGGCAGTTCTTCTCAGGGTATTTAAATAATCCTCCCAAGATGCTGTATTTAAACGAAATTCCAAATAGCTCTCACTTCATGCTTTTCTTTTAATTAACAACCCTATAAAAATCCCTTAATTCCATATTTGTTTCATCAATGAACTTTTTGTTTTTATAGGAAACACGTATATTTTTTATTCCATTCACGACCAACTCTCTTGTTTAACCCTCAGCAAAATAACAGATGGGTTAAACACATGCTCTCCATAGAACAGAGATGCATTAATCTTTCTTAATGTTCTTTAATCATCCAGACTGAACCTGAAGATTTGTTTCTTATTCTTAATGTCTTTCTTTTGAACTTTTATTAAGTAGCAGGGGCTTTGTGTAAAAGCACCCAAATATTAATACTGGAAAGGAAAGGTATCCCCAAAGGGAGTCACTGTAGTCAGTACATGTGTTTTTTGGGGGGGGAACTCTTCACACACTTCATTGGTATTAGTCCAAAGCAAACCCCCGAAAGTCACACTCATGCCTAAGGCAGTAGAGTCTAAAAGTATGTGTCATCTTGGCATTATCCACAAAGTCTGCCGGAAACATAACTCAACCCTTCATACCAAGCACTGTCCCTGAGGCTGGGAGGGGGCTGTGCCATGTTGCAAGTTCTCCAGAAATAGCAGGCTTTACTCTCATACGCCCACAACCGTGAAATAGCTTACTTAAAAAGCATGAAAATACACTGTTGATTCTTCATGCTCACTGTGCACATATTTCATGTACACAATGTTTCTCTTCTGTCTCCCTGCCTCTGGATTCCATCCATACGGCTCTGCACAGGCTCCCAAAGCCTGGAGTGTCCATCTCCGCGACCTTGACCTTGTCTGTGTCCGTGCCCTTCTCTTCCCTGCTCCTCCTCTTCCATTGCCTCACCTGTTCTAGGATATAAATAGGCCCCCAGACAATGAACAGGAACCTGTCACCCTCGATTCAGAGTTTAAACTCTTCTCCCAATCCTTTACAGTCTGCTGGCGGGAGGGCTCACGTGGTTCAACGATCGGGCACAAAAAGGAGATGCTGGCTGTGGTTGACTTACTGATCCTGAGACTTCCTGGAGCTTCTCCTGTGAGCCAGACAATGAAACAGACAATGAGGATGCTTCTTGGCTGTACTAAACACAGCAAGCATGCTCACATCGGAAACTGTCAGAGATGTAAATAAGTAAGTACCCTTAGAGGCTTTAGGACGGAAATGTGGGCTAAATAAAGGAGCAGCCGATTCTCCCTGGGGAGTGTTGGGGTCCAGAAAGGCGCCAGAGTGACGCAGTCCCCCTGCCCACACACCCACCCACGGTCCACGCAAACCTAACTGCTGTGTCCAAAAGAATTAACCACAAGGATTAACGCTGTTCAGGCACTCACCACTGGAGGAATAAGTTAACATTTAAAAAACTAATTATTTCACTCTCAGGCCTCTAAATTGGAGAGTTTACTTGAAGTCCCGGGGGGATCGCCCAGTGCAGCCCTCAAGTTCAGAGCTCAGGGAAGAGGCAGAGGCAGTAAGTGTAAATTTACAGGTCTTTGACACAGAGGCAGCAATTGGCACTTCGGACAAAACTAAGATCTTCCAGAGATTATCAGTGAGAAAAATGAGACGATAAGGCTGAGGTCGGAGCCTTAAAAAAACATACCAGTATTTATAGGTCAGACAGTGAGACGAAGACCTAGCTAAGGAGACAAAAAATAAAGAAATAAAAGAGTGCTCAATGGATATAAGAAAACAAAATCTATGTCTGTGTTCAATGTCATATTTCCATCATCATAAACACTCTTCTATTTAAAACATTTTGAGTTTATACACACACACACACACACATACATACATATATTTACATATATATACATATATACATATATGTATAGATACATCCTCTCCCTCCAAAATATTGCAAATGTAGCACTTACTAGGTTGTGGTATCTTTTTTTTATCTTTGAATGCTCTTTCTGTATTAAAATCCCTACTACATTCTAAGAGATCTTTGCTACTTCTTTCGTTATTCATAATGGTTGCAGGGACAATATCACATAAAATACACTTTTTAAGGCCTTCTCTGGTCTTGCTCCTCTAAAGAACCTAAAACAAGTACCCTGTCAGTTCTGGCTTTATTTCTATCACCATTTCAAACCTGGCACTTAGGAGCTGTTAAGGCAAAGGGGAGGCAGTGTCAAGCCAAGGGAAGACCATGTTTCAAGACGAGAGCAGCCCATCACAGAGGAGGCTACAAATCACAGTGCCGTCACCCAGAGCATTCAGGGGAGCCGTGGGAGAGACTGCAGGTCACAGGGGTGACACAGAGGAGAGGAGGTTGAGTCAGGGACTCGTGGTGAAACCGAAGATGCTTAGATGGTGATAAAATAGAAAAGTAGTAAAACAGCTCGTGTACATTGTGGGAGGGTGCAAGGAAAGTTGACCACACATGTTGGCTGAGGGGAGGGAGCCAGTAAGAAGGGGAAATTTAAAGACAGAAGAGTACTAAGCTGTGGGTTTTAGGTCATGGGACTGAAGGAGTCAGCAGATTCATCCACAGGAGAGAGACCCTGACCACAAACCCTCATACACGATGGACCAGAACAGAGTCTGAGTTAAAAGAACATGGCCGCCTCCCTGATCCTGACATAGTATTAATGCTGATACCAAGTTTAAACAGTGATTGTTCTTTAGCAATTACACTATTTGTTGAAGCATAAGCTGTATTCATTTAAACCAGTTAGACAATACAGACACAGATATGGACAAGTATATCCATCTACCTGTCCATCCATCCATCCATCTACCCATCCATCTACCCGTCCATCCATCCACCTATCCATCCATCCATCCATCCATCCATCCATCCATCCATCCA
>CM052884.1:1421004-1520320 GCA_028534135.1 Potos flavus
ACCCATGGAGGCAAGTCAAACCCATGCTACATCTAAAATATGTCATCACCATGATGCTCCATGAGATTATGAAAACTTTAATGCCGTTAGAGTTGAACAGAAAATATAAACCCAGAAGAACACCAGATCTGACACTAACCTGATTCTCAGCTTTCAGATACTTTAAAGATAATTTTTGTTTATTGCAAATAATGCTGCAATATACAGAATACATATCCTATATATAGGGGTGTCTAGAGAGGATAATGTAGGTCAGGGCTACTTCAAAAAAACAAATAAAAAAAAACAAATAAATCTTCATGATTTGTTTACATTGTCCTCTCTTTTGTCGCCTTCCCTAAAAGATCTAATCTTTGGCATCACTGATGACACAAACCCAGATTATCTAAGAAAAAAGCTTGACTCCTTAAAGATCTAAGACCACAATTAGTAAATCTGCAGGCCTATCACTAGATAATGATAATGTAACAGACAATTCAAGTATTGGCATATGAGGCAAACAAGCAACATTAAATTCAGAATCATTTCCCACCAGCAACTGAAAGCAACACAGAACACGACAAAAGGCCAAGAAAATGGAGAGTGCACCCCTGCCCTCCCGCAGGAAGTTCTGTCGAGTTCCATTTTAAAATAGGTAAGTAATACTGTCAGTTAATTGCTACCTTTACATTTCTTAATCCACGCTCTAAGCAACACCAGCTCTGGCTAGTTATTACAAAGTACCAACTTCGCAGGCACTGAAATAGGAATATGGGGATTCTGCTGCTCAAGGAAGACTTTCCCTGGGCTGGGAGGCAGATCAGGAATGGGCATCAAAAGTGAATGTGATATAAGGAAGTGTAAATATTCTGCTAGGTTTTGCAAACGATGATACTTTTATCCTTCTTAGCTGTGGACTCTAGTTTCCTCCTGGAGACAGGGAGCAAATTCACCCACCATTGGGTCACCTTGAGCCCTTCTGCAGGTGCTGGGAAGGGGTCTGTAAATACCCCTTTACAATAAGAATATATGGTGCTAGGGAGTTCTGCAAGGCCAGGAGACAGCCGCAGAGTAGCCTCCTGCATGGGGTAGAAGGACATTATCATTTATCAACTCTAATACTTCTGTATCCTTTCTAGCTATCCCAGCTACCTGGACCTATCAGGTATAGAGAGAATAAAAACAAGTTTTTCGTGGTCAGGCTGGACAGGATCCAACAAATCTCATGCCCATGGCAGGATGCCTGCGAAGAAATTGATGGCACTCAACTGTGAATGAAGACAGTTCTATCATCATATATCGGTTCCTAAAACCCCTATTCCTAAAAAGGGTCATGGCTAATGTTTTAGTGTGACTTCCTACCATTTGTAATCGGAGGCCCTGTTCTTCTGAGGACCCTAAATGAACATTTGGAAACTTTTATCTTCTATATTTCCCCTTACTACATTCCAAGCCCATGTCCTTTCCAGGCTTACAACCTGTCTTAACCTGATAGTCAAAAGAACAAGACTATTATCTTCCTTAACAAAGGAACTTTGGAAGAACCAGTTACAAATGTCTGGAGTCAGAATAAGGGTTTTAGTTTAATACGTTATTACTTTCTCTCAACAGCCCAACTGTTGTGATTAAGATTTTCCAGATGATGTCTAGACTTTTTCAAAGACCCTTTATTCTTACTCTTTCAGCAAAACTCTATGGCAGTATTTCTCAATTTTTTTTTCATTATCAATTCTCCCTTCAAGAGCCTGTTTAGACTTTTTTTTCCCTAATCACGTCCCCTCCCTATGAAATGTTAACACTACAGATATACAGTCTACCTCTTTGGAGGATCACAAACCATTGTAGTATTGAAGATTTTTTTCACCCTCCAAGATCTGATTTTGCTACTTTGGGGCAATTTTGTCTCTCTTTGAGAATGCATGCTCAGTAACACTTAAGAATAAGATGCTTTTTGAAAATTCCCCAAACTAACAAGCCATTATGAGTATTAATTTTTTTCAATCTGTACATAACAATTTTTTTTAATCTAACCTCTCCCCCCTCCTAGTTTTGTCTGCAAAATGAGCCTGACATTGAGGAAATTGTTGAGCAATCGTAATTAATTAAAATGTGTGTGCAAGTGTGTGCTATTAGTAACTGCAAAACAGCTTTAACTAAAATATGAATAAATCGATCCAGGGTAGTTTTCAAAATTCTGATAAAATAAAGCCCTTATCATATAGACTAGACAGATATACAGACTTTTAACAATGAAGACTAAAAGGAGAGTATTCTTTAAAAAAAAAATATATGAACTGCATGACTTGGTTTTAGTTGGAATCTTGGGTTACCAAGCAATGGTTACACACTTTTCGCTTTCTGTCCTTGACATCTTGTAACTGATACTTGAGAGGCTAAGGATTACAAAATTATGGCTATGAAGTCATGCAAATTATACATGGCATTTTATTCTACACAGCTAAGAGGGCATTCAAAGTGCAAACATTAACAAATCTAAAAACTCCACTAAGAGAAGATCGTCCCTGGTGAAAACATTAATGAGGAAAGCAAAACTATAAAAGTTTGGTCTTAAGCCTAAACCTTTTTTTAAGTTTTATTAAGAAAATTCTGTGCTTTAACTAAGATGGAGGGCAAGCCACTGCTGGAATATTTTACATAAAAACACTGTTGTAAAGTAATTCTGGAAACATAGGGGCATCTTTTGGCCTGGAGGTGACCCTGAGGCTTCCCTGTGCCCTCCCTACACACCTACCCCACCTCCTAGGACTTGAGCACACTGAAATCCATAGTGTACTTGTCATCAGAAAATACAGTATGCTTTTGTTGTTGTTTCAAAGTTCAAAAACCTTGCAGCAAAGTCCAAATTAAGGTCATACCAAGAGAGAAACTGATAAGGGAGTAAGATGGCTGCTATGAATATACCAAAGGACTTATCTTGCCAACTCAGTGAAGCTGTTACCAATAGCTTGGTGAGCTCCTTGGGGGATGTGTTAGAACCTTCAGCAGGCGGACGGAAAGGAAGATAGCATCAATGAAGGAAAAAAACCAAAAACCTATGGGTCACTTCAGGTAGATGACAGAAACAGCTTCAAATTACTGGGAATATCAGTTGTAGTTGAGAATAAAAGAAAAAGTCAAGTTCAGACCTTGGTGGAAGCCCAGAAACTAAGCTCAATTCGAGTCCCTGGAACCCACTGACCCAGGTGTCCTCTAGAGCAAAGGAAAACAAACAAGCCTGCCTGGGACCTTGCTTAGGTTAGCTGTCTAAACAGCCTTGCTTCTTGCAACAGTTGTAAAGCCTTCTGTGCGGCGAAACTAATAGCACCAGCCAGGTCCCCCTGTGGTACTGAAGAGACCTCAGCTGTCCCAGTCTCCCAGACTCCGAGCTTCTGAGCCCCAGCTGCACCCCCGTGGGAAATGCACTTTGGGGACATAAAGGGAAAACGCTGCATGCCGCTATCTCCCCCAAATAAATAAGATATAAGTTCTCTGTTTCAGATACGACTGCAGGACTGAAGGACACCATCCCCTGTCCTCCTACTGATACAATAAAAATGAAATAGATCACCCAGAAACAGCCACCCCTGAGTCCCTCCGCCTATCCCAAATGCCCCATCTATCCGAGTTTCCAGTCCAAAAGGTTAAGAGCCTGGCCGAGGGGCGGCGCAGGCTGCAACTTTCTGCAGCTCCGGGACCCTGGGTCAGTGACTACACAGAAGGGACTTCTCTGGGGTGCAGCAAAATGAGCCACCTGACCCATGTGGTCCCCCCGCCGCCGGCCCGCGTCCCGCAGCCCCCAGTCCCATTCCGGAATGCGAGCAGGCACGAGACAACCCCCACCCCCACCCCCACCCCCGCCCCGCCGCCACGAAGCCTTCAGCAGGCTTCGTATGAAAAGTTTCTTAAAAGAAATAAACAACGATGACGACAACAACAACAACAACAAAAATGGGATTTCTTTTTAAAAACTAAAGAAAATGAAATCTGAGTCTCTCACCATCTCGCCTGAGGTTGGCGTTGCGCAAAGCTTTGATGGATGCGCTCTGCGGGGCTGCAAACGTGTCCCGATAGCTGCAAAAGTTTGCGCAGACCAGAGTGTAGACGAGGCCGAGCGGGCGCATTGGGATCCGCGAGCCGGGGAGCGCGTGGCCGCAGGAGAAAGCCGGGGGCCGCCGGGCCGGACGCCGCGCTGTCGCCGCCTGCGCTCCCGCGCGAGGGCCGGGCCGCGGAGCTAGTGGCCGCGCGGGGCGCGCACTTCCTGCGTGCCCAACTTTCGGAGCGCGTGTGGGAGCCGCACTTCCTTGTGGAGCCGCAGGCCGACGGAGGGTGGCGGGACCCACAACAGGTTGACGCCGGTCCGCCCCCTCCGGCGGCCGGCGGCGGCACCACAGGCGGCGGGGGCGGCGTCCCGGGCGGGCGGGCGCGCGGCGGAGCGCGCACTGCGGCCGCGTCCTCCGCCGCCTCGGCGACCCCCGCGTCCTCCGCGTCCGCCGCCGCCCCCGCGCCCAGGGGCGCGCTCTGCGCCCCGCCCCCAGCAGGCTCTCCGTGCGGGGGCGGGAGGGGGGACCTGGCTGTCCCCACCTGCGGGGGGTCAGCCCAGCTGGGTCAGCCGGCTGGGGGCGGCAGGAGGGGGAGAGGTTCAAATCCCAGCCCTTCTCCTCAGGTGGCTGGCAAGTCCATGCCCACGAGGCAGAACTCCTGCCCTGGTGGTGGAGGGTTTGGGGATGCGGCCTGGAGTTGGGCCAGAAGCAGATTCTGCTTACTCAGGGTATCACTCGGTGAGAAAGCGGGACAGCACAAGGTAAGGGAGCTTGATTCTGACCTTCCTACGAGCTCCAGTATCCAGCGTGACCTTAGCTGAGTCAAGGTTATTCTCCCAGGGGTGCGAGGGGAACAGAGGTCCTTCTTATCTCATGGGGCTCTAGTTGTGATGGCCCCATGTGGTGAAGGGTATCAGAAATCGTTAGGGGTGCTCTTATATGCTCACCCCCACCCCTGCACAGTAGAAGGGGCCAGAGGTCACGGTGAGGTCGAGCAGGGGCACGCTGGCAAGGTGAAGGTGAGAGAACGTTACATTCTTTTTCTTCACGGTGCCTAGCAAGAGGCAGGGAGCTTCAGGCCTTTGGGCCTCCCTCCTCTCGGTATCTGGGAGCTCAGAGGTCCTGAGGAACTGACTCTGGATTCTAGGAACTTGGGCCTCATGCCTCTATCTCCCCGGGGTAAGGAACTATATTTGGAACAGGAGTGGGTCTCGGCTCTGCAGCTTCCTAGCCTTGTCACCTTGAGCAAAGCACTTGACCTCTTGAGCCTCAGTGTCTCTACTTAGAAAAGGAGGGTAGCGATTTTTAGTCTGTATGGTTGTGGCGAGAATTACGTGAAATAATTTTGGTATTTAGCTTTGTAGCTGAATTAAAATCCAAATTTACATAATGTCTCAGTGCTTATTGATGAGACCTGGAAGAGACATTTACTAGTCTCTTTTAGGCCTTCCAGCCCCTGAAAGAATGGGGTATGAGAAGTCAATGATACCCAGATAAAGAGCTGGGAGAAGCTGACAAGCGTAGGAAGTTCAGGAAAAGAGACACTTGACACTTAAACAGTGTCCAACACAGACTTGGATACTGGTGTTCTTCCATATGTGCAAAGATTCATGTGGTTCATCTCCTGGCCTTTTGTCTAGAACAGTGTTTCACAAACTGCACAGTTGTGGACTGTGAGGTCAATTTCAAGACCAACATGATTACTTTTTTCTATTAAGACTTTATTTTTTCAGAGAATTTTTAGGTTCACAGCAAAAATGAGTGGGAACTATGAAGATGTCCCATATGCACTTACCTCTGCCATTATCCACAGGGCCCACTATAGTGGTGTATTGGTTCCAACTGGTGATCATACACTGCCACATTGTAATCACCCAAAGCTTCCATATGGTACACAGTTGGTTACACAGGGCACACATGAAGGCTGCATTATGGTTAATTCTTGGTGTTGTACATTCTGTGGGTTTGGACAAATATATGATGACACAGAACTCATCAGTAAGGTGTCACACAGACTGCTTCCACTGCTCTAAAAATCCTGTTTTCCAGCATTATTTTTTCCATAAATTGAATGGACTATAATAGCTTTGAGATTTAATTATCGGAGTTCATGGCAGACAATAACATTGTTTTATGAACATTTTGGTTCAAATACACACCCATAGGGAAAAAAAAAGGTATTTCTATGGGGCATGATCAAAAAAGTTTGAGAGTCACTAGAAAGAAGGCTGATCACATTGTCTCAAAATATAATTATCCCTTTAAGAGGCACCAAGGAGAGGCATAAAATTTGGGTTTGCATTCAATCATTTACTCATTCAACAAGTATTAATTAAGCAATAGATTTTCCCTTTGCCATGCCCTAGTCTAAAACCCCAGGGAATAAAATATTGAACATGAGAGATAAGATCTCTAATCTCTTGGAGCTTGCTTTCTAATGGAAGAAAGTGATCATAAACAAGTAAAGATAGATGGATAGATAGATAATATATATGTAGATAGATAGACATTAATAAGAGAAGAGAGTCAGAGACAGATAAGATAGGACTGAGACTAATTAAAGTATATTATACCATTTTTAAAAAGTGGTTGAAAATAGTCATTAAATTTCAGACCTGGCCCCTGAAATGAGGAATATAGGAACAATGAAAAAATGTGCAAATGGCTTATGTTGTAAAAGCATCAAATGCTAAAGAAGATCATTTATCACAATATATAAAATACTGAATTTAAAGTATTCAAAGTCGTGCTGTCCAAAATACTAATACTATGCACTGTGTAAAGACCTTGTAAATTCATAATGTCAAATATTTAAGCTGAGAAGAGTAAAGGATGTCACACGGAATCTGCATTTTCTTGACCTTTAATGTAAGGAAATACCCAAAATCAATGATAAAACCAAAAAACTAGGGAGCTGTGCCTAACCAACTCTTTCGAATCTGGTTTTCAATATTACCTAATAATTAATTCTTACAAATGAGGTTGATTACACCAACTTATGTATCCTTTTACACAGAATAGGCACTTAAGAAAGATATATTGAGAGGCTGTGGAAGGTCTGCTATCAAGATTAAAGATAAGATAATTCAATTTTCTTTTTACCTGTATCTTAAACTAACCTAACAAAACACTGAATTTGACACTATGTTTTTAAATGCTTATAGGCCAGTTAGAAGAACACGAGCCAACACAATGAAATCAGATTTGTAAATATTTATTACTGTTCAGAATAAGATAAGTCAACTATTCTATATTTAGCCATTGTTCAATGACATTCACTTAACTATAAAAGATACTTCTACTGTTTAGAAAACATTTTTAAATATGAGAACAATTTATAATAGGTTCGTGCAAAGTGACATTTATCCCAAACACATATATTCTAGCAGTAATGATTTGCTAAAACGGTAGGTTAGGATGTGACCCTATTTTTTATCATATACTCTTTCCTTTACATAAATAGAACACAAGAATGGTGTTTTCCATTACATTTTCAGATATGCTTGGCTTCTTTCAGGAATTCATAAAAGCCACAGTGGAAAAAGAATGAAATGGGGCGTGTCTCTCTCTCTTTTTTTTTTTTAACTAAACTTCTACCAGCCTTTAACTTATAACTCAGTGCAGGGCCTTTCTCTGGACTATAGTAATCATGTGACGAAGCCTACTCTCTTCAAAGAGGACACCCCTGGATTAGTCATCCTCCACTCACCAATCCCAGAAAAAGCAGAACACTGACATAAAATCCTAATTTCTGCTCTGCGGTTAGACTACTGATCTTTGGCAGTATTGAGCATCCATGGGACGTAGTTCTGTTCCTTTAAAAGAGGAGTGTTACACTAGATGACCTTCAAGATTTCTTTTGGAAATCTATTTTGTTTAATTTGTTTAACATCGTCCTCTCTCTCTCTCTCTAAAACCACAGTCTACATATGTAGCTTTATCAAGTTCAAATGCGTTTAAAGAGTTTTTAGAAATTGTCAGTATATACAAGAATACAACATACAAGAAAGTTTTCTACAAACTTTAATGAGCTGCCATTCGGAATTTCAATAACAGATACATAGGGTAGTTCCCCCTGTTTATCTGCGGTTTCGCCATCAGCTGTTTCAATTCCTAGCGGTCAGCCGAGGTCCAGAGACTACGCTCGTCCTTCTGACGAATCTGTCAAAGGTCAATAGTAGCCTAGCTCTACGTCGCAGCGCCCGGCATCTTTGGCGTTGCTCACGTCCGGTCAGCTCCTCGTGCAGACACTTTATGATCTCCTATCCTCCCAAGAAGGGTGAGTCCAGTAAGAGATTTTGAAAGAGACAAAGACCACATTCCTGTAATTTTTATTACGGTATCCTATTATAATACTTCTATTTTATTATTGTTGTTGTTAATCTCTTACTGTGCCTCATTGATCATTAAACTTTATCAAAGGTATGTACATATAAGAAGAAACGGTATTTATAGGGTTCGGTACTACCTGGGGTCTGGGAACACATCCCTTGTGGTTAATGGGGGGGCTACTGTGATAAACTAATTCAAAGGTTGGCCTATCATCTACTATTAATAGTTACTTTTGGGGGCGCCTGAGTGGCTCAGTGGGTTAAAGCCTCTGCCTTCGGCTCTGGTCATGATCTCAGGGTCCTGAGATGGAGCCCCGCATCGGGCTCTCTGCTCAGTACGGAGCCTGCTTCCCCCTCTCCTTCTGCCTGCCTCTCTGCCTACTTGTGACCTCTCTCTCTGTCAAATAAATATATAAAATCTTAAAAAAAATAGTTACTTTTGTTTTTAAAATTATATTTTCTTTAGAGAAATCAGTGATGCTAATGTATAAAAATGTAGAGACCACGAATATGTTTTAGTGGTGGGAATAAATGAGGAGATTAACTACAGTGGATTAAAATTGTGACACATTCAGAAAAGAGACAAACTGGTGCTTTAAGACAGTTAGCAAAATGATTTTGACCTATGATTTGGCTCAGAAAAACTGGATTAAACTCAGTTGATTTTTGTAATTGAATAAAAGATAATGTTTGAATAGTTGGTGCCAAAAACTGAAATTAAATATTCACAAGATGACAAACCATGGTAAATTTTCTAAATAGTTCCAAATGATTTGAAAGACCGAGAATACCAACATGGTTACAGAATACTTTATATCGAGTATGTGCAAAATATGCCATTAAATTATGTTGACTTATTGACAAGAAGCACATCATTTTTTAACCCATTCAATGACTGTCTTTTAATAATTAAAATTTCCTTTTGTTAAATTCTGTCATGTTTTTAACTGACTCATTTCCTACATGTATTATCTCTAACCTTTTATCTCCATTATTATTAACAGTAAAGTAATGTAGAAAGACTTCTTTAGGCACCTTTTCTTTTTTTTTTTTTTAAAGATTTTATTTATTTATTTGACAGAGAGCGACAGCTAGAGAGGGAACACAAGCAGGGGGAGTAGGAGAGGGAGAAGGAGGCTCCCCACGAAGTAGGGAGCCCGACGCGGGGCTCGATCCCAGAACCCTGGGATGATGACCCGAACCAAAGACAGACGCTTAAGGATTGAGCCACCCAGGCGCCCCAAGGCACCTTTTCTTAAAAGTATCACATTCTCTGTATTTAAAAAGGGAGGAAATGACTGAAATTTTGGCTCTAAGGAGGACTGAAACTCACTGATTTATTTAATTTCTTTCAAAATAGCATTAATTTATTTCTCTTTTCAATTATTGGTGAGGGAGACCATGCTCTGAGCATGGTCCTTCCTCAAGAGGCAATGGTACTGAGTTCCTTCTCGTTAAGGACTTTTCTTTAAAATTATAATTGCAATGGCACCCTACTAAATGTATAGCAAAAAAATACAACTTTTAGGTCTATTTGATCGACTCAAATGCAAACTTATTTCTATTTCCTGGATCCTAACTTGTACCTAGTAATACAATCCTAAGTCCAGGTGTATTCAATTTCTATTACACTCTTTTACTGTGTACATAATGCATATATGCAATTACCACATACTGTCTAGAATTCCTACCTAGAAATGTCAGATAGGATTTCTCCAGCTAACTTGCTGACATATTTTGAGCACGAACTTCCGGATTTGATCTTTAAGAACTGGTTGTGGTGAGACCTCAGCTTGACTTTTTGACGACTAACAGATCTAGTCAGTCAGTCAGGTAATCTGCCCTGTCAAGCATTAGTTTTCTTTTACTCCCTTGAATAACCCAGTGATTCAGCTTAATAGAATGAGTCATTGAGTTATATGTCTCTCATGGAAGAGAATCCCTACATCTATAATTTTTCTTCAGCTTAGTTATATGCTTTATTTCCATTTATCCATTCTCGAGCTGCATTATCTAAATTTAAAGTTGCAAAGATGAATATGTTGCATAGACTGCAGAACTCCTTCCTTAATTGATCTGGGATGTCTGCCAGTCTCCTTTAGATGCTGCATTTTAATCTTTATAAGATGGGCTTATATCCAGTGAACTGTTATACTTTGAGTTCTCTTCATTTCTTGAGCAAGAAAGTGGTATTCGGGTCCCTTTCCTTGAGTGAGAATTTTAATTCAATCAAGAAAATATTTCCCTACATTTATGTCCCTTGGAATTCCATATTACACATTTTTTCTTTTCCATGGAGCCCATTTTGAATTTATTAATGACAGTATTTAAAACTTGAGTGAGTATTTAACCCTTAGTAATGATCAGATTCTTTATTCTTAGCCAACTAATTTCACCATTTGGATGTGTAATTCTCCTCCATCAAGGAGTTGCTTTTGAGGGTTTGAGACTGAGGCCATCTTTTGTATTCTAAAATCTCGGTTATCTTTCCTGACTTCCCTCCTTCCATCTTTTCTGCCAAAGAAAGTAATATTGCACCATGGAAGAGAAAAAAAGTATTGAAAGTGTTACACAAAATGAATAATAAAGTTTACATTTTATAATTTTTTTTTAAATTTTGAGAGAGAGGGAGTGTGAGTGGGGCAAGGGGCAGAGAGAGAAAGAGAGAATTTCAAGTAGACTCCTTGCTGAGCATGGAGCCCAATATGGGGCTTGATCCTATGACGCTGAGATCATGACCTGAGCCAAAATGATGAGCTGGAAGCTTAACTGACTGAGGTACCCAGGCACCCTTACAGTTTACTTTTAATAAGCTAACATAGAAATAAATCACATCATTAGACACTGACCCTGATTTTTCTCTTAGATTATTTTTTTCTTTTGAGGCCACAAGGAATTTGTTTCCCCAGTGAAGACAGGGAGAATCCCTCATTTGAAAATTTTAGACTTCTACCAAGGTGAGACTGTTTTGACAATAGGTAGACACTATCTGCCAGTCTTATCAACATAATTTTACAAATATTTTTTCAGCATTTTCTTCTGATTAAGTAATTAAAGAATCCTGAAGTATAATCTAATGTGACATCTTTGCAAGGTCATGACATGTTTTCATGATTATATTTTTAATGTTTGAGCCTAGGCTACTCTCAAAGCTATGAAAAGGCACCCCTCGTTCAAGCTGTTGGTTGGCCATTTCCGTTTTCGAGTTGGCAGGGCTGAAACTCCAAACCTCTGAGGAAGGTTTGAAGGAATCAGCAACCTTGTTGACTTAATGCAGAACAATCAATGAGATGCCATCTCACGAATGGGCTGGAAAAAGTGGAACAAATGAAAGCGTGACAAAGAAAGGATGTGGGAGACCGTAGGGAAGAAGTAGGACGTTTTAAGAGAACAAAGGCAAAAAAAAAAAAAAAAAAAAAAATCTGTCCAATTTATAGTTCTAACTTCAATGGCTTGGCTTTAAAATCTGCCTGGGGGCCATGTGTAAATGTAGAGAAACTAACATGCATACCAATGAGGCCACAGAAACAGTGGAGTATCTGTGGGGAGACCCTGTCCTAATGATATGGAGATAAAAGTGTGAGAGTACGAATGGAGGGAGAGCTGGGTAGTGGTGAAGGGTGCAGAGAGACACAGAGATTATCTGCATGTACTTGAAGACCTATTATTATATGGAAGAGCAAATAAACCATCCCTGCTCTATAAAGCACGTAGAACTAGGGACATTCCAATTAATATGTTATTTAAAAAACACAAAAACCCCTGAATTTGACCTGTTTAAAAATAGAATGAATTGCGTCTTAGAACAGAAGTTGTTTAAATTACTAAAAGCATTATCGTGGGGACTCTGTTAACAACAGGAGCATTAAAAATGAAGTTACTTCACTAAGAAGTTTCAAAAGGCCTTAAAAGTTTTCTCCCCAACTGTAGGATATTGTACTTTTCTGGTTGTATGTCCCCCAAGATTATTTAGTTTTTGAACAATAATCCTATTATATGCAGCACAGCTGGGAATTTTTAATAGTTCTATTTCAGGTCATTTTCAAATATTTTCAGTTATTAGGAGTGTTGTCTAGACCCCCATGAAGCCCAGCTGCATTCTTAATATGGTCCTAAGGCCCAGGCAGGATGGTATTACATTGAGAATTAAAAATATGCAAATTGATTATCTCAATCTGACCAACATCCTGAAGAGTGCGATGACCACACATATATTTTTCCCTAATGCATTCAAGTTGATGTAATTGTTTTTTCTAGTACAATATTAATTTTACCAAGCTTGGAACATTGTTGAATTCACTCTTAAAGCCAAACATAACTGCAGAAAATATGAAAACATTAAGGCCAATAAAATCTGGTGTAACTTATTTTTCACGTTGTTTTGGAAATAACTTATTCAGCAGCTTGAAGGAATTTATAAAACTGAGGGGCACTCTCTGAATAGCCAAGCTAAGTGTTCCAAAGATCATTCTAGAAAGTCTGAATGTACTTTCTAGAGTACATTCTAGAAAGTACATGAAGTACACTCTTCACTCTGTGGGAAAACTTGAGGCCCTAATACAGAGCTGGCTTGGTCCTACTTTTTACATAATTTTAAATATTTTTTTAAAGATTTTATTTATTTGAGACAGAGAGAGCATAAGCAGGGATGAGGGGCAGAGGGAAAAGGACAATAAGACTCCCCACTAAGCAAGGAGCCCAACATGGAGCTCATTCCCAGGACCCTGGGATCATGACCCGAGCTGAAGGCAGATGCTTAACCAACTAAGTCACCCAGGCGCCCTGTACATAATTTTAGTTGGATCAAATATGAGATTTCTTTATCAAGTATCAGATTGAAGGGTGGAACATCAAGAATAATATGGTAAAATCAAGAATGAGAGAGGATTTCTAAAAAATGTACAGAAAGAAGAATGTAAAACTCAGTATGGAGTCTTTTCTTTACTATGTTTGCAAACATCCCGATATATCTCTTTGGAACTCAGAGATATCAATGGGATGTTCCACTAATTGAAAAATATAATAATGGTGGTTAATTACTGTAAATACATATAAATTCCATTGGCTATATTCTGTTCAGTAAGGTAATGTTTTACATTACCAATATGATAGAAATTTATTTTTTAAAAATCAAATATTAATGTTATAACATATATGTTATAACATAATGTGTATACAAGTTAACTCCAATTTAAACCAAAGCAATTTGGTTTGTAAAAACGGTCTTTGTCAGAAATCAACATTACAGAATTTGAATCCTTAGTGCCCACATATCTTTATCCAAGTAAACACAGGAAAATTTTGTTAATTTGTGTAAGCAATATTAGAAATGATTTTTCACTAGTAAAGTGAATACTGTCCTATGTATGGGTTTGGTAGGAGATATTGGTCAGACTCTCTTCTTGAATGAATGAGGTATAAGAATTCAGCAAGATCGGGACGCCTGGGTGGCTCAGTTGGTTAAGCAGCTGCCTTTAGCTCAGGTCATGATCCTAGGGTCCTGGGATCAAGTCCCACATCGGGCTCCTTGCTCGGCGGGGAGCCTGCTTCTCCCTCTGCCTCTGCCTGCCTCTCTGCCTGCTTGTGCTCTCTCTCTGACAAATAAATAAATAAAATCTTAAAAAAAAAAAAAAAAGAATGCAGCAAGATCAGTAGCTGAGTGTCTTTAGTGCAGACAGTCTTGACCAGACCCCAATGGACCTATATCCTCCTGCTCCGCAGAATTCCTTGTCTCCAGACCTAGTTTTAAGGCCAGCTAGTCCTACACCCATAATACCACTGTGCTCATTTCAGACTATGTCTGCCATGAAAGGTTGGAGTATCCGAGTGGAATTAGACTGTCCCCAGAGCAGCCTTAAGAGCCTGCCATTGGCTTTATACTTGTTTACTAATAATGTTTATCTGTTGGGCATTAATAAGCTTCTGTGATATAACTGATAGGACAGTTGTGGGGGAAAGAACATGTAGCCTTCATCCACGCTAGCTGCCAGAGATGGTTCATATTTTCCCCCAAAGCCTAGGATTTGCTTCACGGCCATATCAGGTCAGTTTAGAAAACAAACATATGTTAGGGAACTGTGTAACCACACTGTATGATATAAGGCAAACAATTTTGTGCATAAATAAGATTCTATCACCTAAAATTTATATCATGACCATCTCATTCTTTGATAATACTGAATGAATATGGAGTTATCTGTATTAAAATCACATGCAAGCCCAGAGTTGTAGTAATTTAGAGTGCCACATAGCAAAGAATAGACACTACAAAGAAACCCTACAAAGAATATGAGCTACCTATAATATTGTTCCTCAAAGCACAAATTTTATAATGTTCTATTAAAACAAATTCTATTAAAAATGAGTTCTATGTTCTATAATCAAATAATTTTCAAAAGTGTTACATAATTTGCCACACTTAGACTATCACAATATACATCAATATATGACAGGCTCTGAAAAAGTTGTATGAAAGCATCCTGTGTAATTTTGCTTAATCTGGCATTTCCCCAATATATTGGACATAAATTTGTGAAATACTGAATTACAAGGAAACCCAACACACCTTTAAATTGAATTGGATGATCAATATTTGGAGGACACTGATCAAAAGCTAAGTTTGATATTTAAGAAGACTACCAGAAAAGTGAGGAAGGTGAGAATATTGAGTCACCGATGCAGAAGACATTGTAGAATCTATATAAAAATAAGTTTTCATACGTAAAATTGTTGTCCTATATAGAAAGGACAAAAACTACTTGACATATTTGGCAAATAGTGTACCATATATCGTCGATTCTAAGATGCATTTCGTTTTCTCACTTTAAACAGGTCTACAATCAGAATAAACCCTTTGCTTCTCTCAGACACTCTTGGCCAAGCGACAGTCATAGTAACATGGATGACATCACCTGACACTTCTGGTAAGATCAAGAAACTCCAAGCATCAAACCTGGTAGGATGGCATAAGTAGGTAGGAGAAAAGTTCAAAGACAATAGTGGAGCACTTTGTAAATAAATGCTGTATCATGAACATCCTTGATGACCCAGAAAATAACACTATGTGGAAAAACACAGAGAGTTTAATAATTCTCAACGAAAAAATTATTCAGGAGAGTTGGATTCTGAATTGGAATAAGGTTCAGGGATACTTAAACCAATGTATTCTGCTAATACTTTCATTTTTATTTATGCACAGAAGCAATTTTTAAAAATTATGTATGAATAAGTTATGTGTGAAAATTATGTATGAAAGAGTTCTTGGAATAAGCATAACATTTCTAAAGAGAACAAAGCATTGATTAGTTAAATTAGGAGTTTAATTGACAGCTTTTTTTTTTTCTTTCCCAAGGGCATACAAAATAATGATATATCTTTAGGCTTTATCTTGACAATGTTTAAATGTATTAATTCTACAAAGGATGCTAGAACTTGAAAATAATCGTTTGCCATCAAATATCTCAGAAGAATTCAATACTTTTTTACTAGTTTTATTTTCATAGACATGTGAGTTCAGACTGACCATTTTTAGTAAGTTGTAGAGAATTGGTCAGAGAAATTGAAAGATGTCTGTACGTGGCTGCAAGGACCATACTTGGCCTAAACGATTTGCAGTCCAACTGATTTTTTTTCCCAGTGTGTTGGTTGACACATGATACGGATGATGGTGAAAACAATACAGTTGACAAAAAATGAGTTAAAGAATTACAGCCGTAGAAATCTGCAATTATCTGATAAGCTCTTGGCTGAAAATCTGATGCATGAGTTTCCTTTCTAAAACCTGTGATGAGGTTTTTGTCTGCATGGAAGCATTAACCGACTGAAGCTGCATTCCAGATTTTTCATTTTGTCATTCTTCCTCATCACTGACTGTCTTGCCCTCCACTTCGGCACATTTGAAATTCAATAGTAGGAAAGTTATGATCTCAAAAATACATTCCTTCTATTTTATTTATTGTATGTATTTTCCTCTTTTGTAAATCAGCAACTTTAACCTTTTCCTTTTAGCAGGGAGTTATTAAAAACGAAAACCCTACCATATTTTAAGGGAGTTATACTTCAGTGCAATGCGACTATAAAATCTGTCTTCATCTTTAGGAAAGGTAATGAATTCATATAAGTGCCATCATAATCTAGTCTTTTGCCCTCCCCACTTTTCTAATAAAAGTGCAGAGAGAACATTGGGAAGCTCAAGATTGCTCTAAAGAAAATAGGAATTTACAGAATATAACCTCACCAGACTGTTGGTGAATTATGAAGGAAGAAAGGCGTTTATTTTGAGAACCATGAGCATTAAAATATTCATCTCTCTGGAGGTGCTACTGTGTGTTCATAAGCAATGTCTGAATTAAGTTAATCTCAGCAAGAAGAACATGGGGGACTTGTAAAATATTAAATTATCCTGATTTTTTTTATTTTTTTTCTGGCAGTTTTCCCCATTAATGTCAGGTAGCTTATCTTTAGCTTTTATGGTTGAGAGTAGGATAAAGTTATCATAATAGTGAAGCAGATGTCATTGCCCTCCAAAATTCACATTGCCTTGAAATTTTGCTTTTGTTCTATCATTCCTATGGATGTATCTACCCAACAAAAATTTAAGGGGAGATGCTTGGCACATACGTCGGTACCTCTTCACTGCATAAAGTAACTGTGCCAGATTGACGAGCCAGTAATTCCATTTTGAAACAATGAGTTCTCCAAATTTTCTGCTGACATTGGCTATCGCTACTAACACTGCCTTGCATGACACATTTTAAAAGTGGGGTTGAAATTTGAGGTTTAACTGTGGAGAGACCTGAGGAAGGGGACTATATAGGGTGAGAGAAAGAGGGAGAGATTTTTGGAGAAAGTGACATAAAACTACATAGATAGAATCTTCCTTTCATCGAGAAAGCTTTAGGAGAAGTGAAGATGGAGGATGAGTTTTAAGAAACAACTGTTAAATGAAAGAACAAAGTTGGATGTCTACAAAGCAAATCATGGGAGGATAGTGCATCATAATTAGACCTGGGAGTGTTTCAAAGATGGGACAAGTACACCTGAAGCCCTATGATATGGCTTTGGTATGAAAAGGTAGAGTGGGATTTATGGCAAAAAGCCCAGGTTTAGAGGCAGAAGGAGGAGGATCAAAGAATGATCTCCACTAAACGTGCTCGGATTACTCACTCAACAGATACTTTCTGCGTCTGTAAAATGAGAAAACAGCATTGTATTAGAGGTTCATTGTATTAGTGCTTGTAGGCACTGTCAAAGCAAAGGCTACCATTTTTATAGGAAAAGAAGTTAACAGTCCAAAGAATATTAGGGTAGAAAACAGAGTACTTTTTTGGGAGGTCACATAAAGGTAGTTGGCATTTGTTTGTTTGGGAAAAAGATATTGAAGATATAAAGGAAAGAACTGGAGAAAATATAAGAGGTAAACTTGAATGGATTGTTGGACTCAAGGAATTAAACATCTGTTCTTTAAGCCATTCAACCAGTATTTATTGAATACCGGCTATGTGTCTGGCAATGTTGTGGTTGCTAGGGATACAGCAATAAACTAAACACTCAAAGAACTAGCAGGCAACTAGAGTTGGTAGAGGTAAAATACGTACCAGCTTAGAATAAGAGCTAAGAGTAGAAAATAAAGCAGGGAATGGGATTATGAAGTGTCAGGAGTTTAGAATGATTGAGGGTGGAGGATGGGAGTGTTGAAATTTTAGACAGATTAGCCAGGAAAGGTTTCTCCGAGAAAATGACTTTTCGAGTAAAAAGCTGAAGGAAGTGAGACAGCAAAGCAGGCACATATCTGCGGGAAGCACATTCCAGAGAGGAAACAGCAGTTGCAAACACTCTGTGGCGGGAGGGCGCCGCCATGTTCCCAGAACGGTAAGGAGGCCAGCGGGCTGGAGCAGAAGGATTAAGTGGGAGAGTTGAGGGACAAGAGTAGCCTTGGGGTCAGATTGATAGTAGGGCTTTCGGGGGGTGAGGTGTTCATAGTACAAAACTGGGCTTTTACTCCGAGTGAGATGCAAAGTCTTTGGGTTTGGAGCAGTGATGTGTTCTGACTTACATTTTAACAAGTTCATTCCAGCTGCTGAAGCAAGAGTGGCTCCGAAAGGGAGGTGGGCATGAGAGGAAGGAGATCAGTGTGAGTGCTTGGACTCTTGCGAGTGAGAAATGTTGGTGAGGGGTACAGTTGGGCGTGACAGGAGGTGGTCAGATTATAAATACATTTTTCGGTAGAACCACTGGGATTTGTTAGCGGATTGCGTGCAGGGTATGAGAAAAAGGGAAGAGTCAAATGTAATTCCAAGAATATGGCAACTGGAAAGATGGAGGACACGGAAGGAGAATGAGGTTTGGCGGGATTATCAGGATCCCAGGTTGGGGCACGCAAAAAGGTCGATATGCTTTTTAGACATCTGTGTGGAGATGTTGAATAGTTGAATCTATAAGCCACGAGATGGATAAGATTATTTAGGGAGTGATTTTGATGGGAAACAGAAAATAGCTGTGGACTGAGTCCTGTGAGCATCAACACGGAGACGTTGGGGCGATAAGTAGGGACCAACAAGGGGTACTGAGAAGTGGCCAAATATGTGAGAGAAAAAGATGCAAACGTGGTTCTGGAAGCCAAGTGAAGATGTTTCGTATTAACTAGCGTATGGATTATAAAAGCAAAAAGGCAGTAAAAAGAGACATCTGAGACCTGTAAGAATGTTTTTTTAAGAATCAAAAGAGGAAGTATATTCCTCAGTGGAGAACAATAGTGGGAAGGCCTCATTAGAAGGGAATTTACCAGAAAGAACGGCAGAACAGTAGCGGTGTGTCAAGGCAGAGGAGTGATGACCGTTCGCACCAGGATCACCTGAGATGTTCGTTCACACGTGCAGGTCCCTGAATTAGAATTTTTCGTGGCAGACCAAGAATATGTATTTTCAGGTGGTTCTTACACATGTGACTAAGGTTAACGAAAATGTAAAACAGGAAATAGATTCCCAGGAACAATGAAACGAGTTATATGTAAGTGTGCAAATGTAGGTGGTGAGTATGGAGTTGGGGTCCCTGCTTCAGGCTCCCACACTCGTGCTCTATATTTTTACCCAAGAACAGGAGTAGGTCACCACCAGGCAGGGAAGAAATGGACTGCTTTACTTTCAAATTTAATATCCTTTTCCACCAAGTATATTAGAAAACTCAAATTAACAACATTTATTTTTTCCATTTCATTTCCTGCTCTGTGGAGGTGGAATTGGAAACAAATTCGCAAGGGCTTCTGGGGGCTGGCCTCTGCCTCTAAGGCACACTTAGACAGCAAGTACAGTAGAACCCATCATTACGTTGCTCGTTATTGCACCGATGCAGTGATTTTGCATGTCAAAAAGGATTCCCCCTTTCTTTACGTAAGCACAACACACATGGACACACATAGGTGTGCACACACATAGGTGTGCACACACACACACCTGATATACAAGAAGCATCTGCAAAAACCTATGATAGACTCTCATGTCAGGCGTGTATCCTGAAATCCAAAGTATGCTTCATGGGTGATTTCAGTTGCTCCCATGTGGGCTTTTCCCCTTATCTTTAGGGTCATGAGAGATCTCAGTGGTAATAGAGTCGATCACCCAGTATTGGGTGTTCATGAGAAGTACAGCTCTGCAGAAGCAGCATTAAACACCATAACGTAGGGCGCCTGGATGGCTCAGTCGGTGAAGCATCTGCCTTCGGCTTGGGTCATGATCCCGGGGTCCTGGGATCAGGCTCCCTGCTCAGTGGGGAGCCTGCTTCTCTCTCTGCCTCTCTCTCTCATGAATAAAGAAATAAAATCTTTAAAAAATAATGTAGATTTCTAGTTCGATGAACTCTGATTGTATGTGGAAAACGTGGAAGGGATGAAGGGAAAGGGGTAGTTTATGTAGTCCAAAGTCAGAAGGGTGGAAAGAGCCTCTAATCTTTCTCTTGTGCTTTTTATATTTCACATACTGTCCCCCGTGATGTACGTCCATTGTCTCATCTTATCCTTGCAGTTCTATCAGGTAGAATAGATGAAGAAGCTGAAGCTCATTGACCCAAAGTTAAAAAGTGACAAAATTAGAATTCTTTGATAGGTCTGTCAGAGGGGAACTTCTGTTTTTCCACTGTGCCATTGGAGCTCTTTCGGAATTCAGCGTTGCTCCTGGAATTGCTGAATGGTCCTACAGATCTTGCATTACAGTATGTGTTACACTATCCAGATGCTTGCATGTTAGGCACGCAGGGAATATCTGTGATGTGTGTCATGGCAGAAATAACCAGGGCGAACTATCAATCTAAAGAGTCTTAAGGTCCAGGAGTTACCTACTGTTGTCGAGGAATGCAAATATACAAAATCCCAGGAAAACGAGAGCAGTGTCCTTACAGAGAGACCTTCTCTAGCTTCCTGCCTCTTGCCATCCTATCTGACCTCTACCCTCCCTCCAGGCTCTAGGTCACTCAGTCTTCTTCTTATAAAGGATGGATGGTTACTAGTTATGTTGCTTCAAGTATCTTTCCTGGTTGAACTTACTGTCTAAAAGTGGATACTCTGAAGGGTTATTAGCCAGCTCACTGTACCTCAATGGTCAAGAATCGTTCCTTTCTTCTGTGTACTTGATTCTGTCCACCAATGGTTACATTGCCAATTGAAGATCTTACTGTCATACTCACCCCTCCTTCACTAGGGGTAGATTCTTTTTTACACATTAGAGCTTTTCTCCAGTCGTCTGTTCCTCTTGCTCTGACAGATCCTCATTGCCCAGACATTGGCAATGCTGGTGTTAGACTTGAAAAGGTGTTCTGGGTTATAGGATAATGGACTGAGGATCAAGACATGGAGGCTTTAGTCTAATTCCCGCCGTGAACTGCTGTTGGGTCCTTGGCAGGTTACATTATCTTTCCTGAGTCCTGGTTTCCTCATCTTCAAAACAAAGTGTTTTGACTATCTTTCTATCCCTTCCCTGTCTAATGTCCCATCATTCTATGATGATTCTTTTCAAAAATACATCCAGAGAACCATGTGTTTCCCTTGCTTTTGCTCTGTCTATAGCCAAACAAGGTGGACATACAATTCACCATGGGGATAACCCATCATAGGCCATTTTATAAAAAGCAAGACATTTTTGGATGTGAACTTAATTTTCTTAATAACCTTTGTCTGGCTTTCCGAGTATAAGAGTGACACATTGCCACTGGACAAAATGGAAAACACAGGGCGTCTAAAGAGGAAGATTGAAATCGCGTATAATTTTTCAACACAGTGAAAAGCACTGCTTACATTTCAATGTTCTTGCTTGCTTCCTTCTCTCTTTGTTTTCTCCCTAAAATTAAGCCCATTTTCTCTTTTGTGTACTGCTCTTTTCCCTTCAATGTATTGTCCTGAGTATTTAAGCTTATTAAGTAGTCTGAAAATATCATTTTATTTCTGCATCACTGTCCATGTTATTGTCATACTATACTAATGCAGTAATTTCTATGGTTGTAGATTGGCTTATTTTCAATAGTGCCTTATTTTGAATTATAATGTATGAATATCTGTGTGTATTTATGTGTTTAGTGATTTTATCAATAACATAAATTTTTAGAAGGGGAATTACTGGTCAAGTATTACAAATATTTGTCCACCTGGGCTGGACCTTCTTTCTTTCCTGCCACCTTTCCTGTTAGACTCTGCTCTAGCCATGCTTTTCACTGCTGTTGTGTTGTGCTAAGTTTGTTTCTCTCTCAGAGACCGTGACCATGCTGCGGGCTTTCTCTAGCCACAGCACATCCCTGTTTCCAGATCTTCACAAGACTCACTCTTTCACTCCACTCTGTTCTGCTCCAATGTCACCTTCTCATAGGAGCATTCCAGGACTCTGCAGTCCAAACTAGCCTCTCCCCTGTGTTCTTTATCTACTTCCCCTGCTTTTGTAAAACATTTGTTTGCCACCTAAAATCGTGTTGTTTATTTATGTTATGGCCTCCTGTTTACTTTTTTACTGTCCACCTTCCCATTAGATGACAAGCTTCCTGAACAGAGCAAGTGTGGCTATCTTTTTCATTCTGGCATTAATTCCCACCACCTAGAGCCCTGTCTAGCATATACTAGTTGCTTAATAAATTTTTTTGCCAGTGAATTATTTGAAATTCTCATTTACCCATTTGTCTTAGTCAGTTTAGGCTGCTATAATGGAAATACTGCAAATTCATTTTTCACAGTTCTGGAGTCTGGGAAGTCCCAGATCAAGGCACTGGCAGATTCGGTGTCTGGTGAAGGTCGTTTCCTGGTTCATATACAGCTGTCTTCAGCTGTCTGTCATGACAGGAGGGGCGAGAGGGCACTCTGGGATCTCTTTTATAAAAGGGCTCTACTGCCATAATGAGGGCTCCCTGAGCATGTCCCAAAGACCCTGCCTCCTAATACCATCACATCGGAGCTTAGGATCTCAGCATAGGAATTTTTAGGAGACAAAAACCTTCAGTCCATAGTGATTTTTCTATTTGGATGTTTCTCTTTTCCTTGTAGAGAATATTTCAATGGAATAAGACCACTAATCTTATTAATCCTTTAAATGTTATTTTCTCATTAATCCAGTTATATCTTATATATCCCATAACCCATATTTTTCCTGGTTAGTTGTTCACCTTTTTAGAGTGATGAGTGAAGGAATTAAACATTTGTGCAGAAGTTCAAAATTTTCAGGAAGTCAGAGGATTAGAAGATAGTGGGGTGTAGGGGAAACTCTATGCTTGCTTTGTCCCTTGAACACAGCTAGATCAATATCAAATCATTCTGAACACCCAAGAAATCAATTTGAGGACTGAGAGGACAAACTGCACAGCTAGAGGGAGAGAAGAGCCCATGCCGTGGAAGGTAGGAAGTGTGGAGACGTGATTTGGGGGAGAAAAGGATCACAGGTGCTGCAGAGGGGAGGGAGACTTGATCATGGAGAAAGCGGAGACAGAGTGACAGAGAGGGAGAGAGAGAGAGCAGTGCACAGGGGATCACACAAGAAAAACACTTCCTCAAAACCATTAACTGGGAAAAAAAGAGGGGCTGACTATCGTGAATTATTACAACCAGTGGAGCTCAAAGACTGGAGTTTTAGAAGTCCATGCCATGGCCAGTGTGGAGCCCGGTGTGCACTGCCATGCTTCCATGGAGAAGGAAGACAGAGGCACAGGAGATGACAGCATGATCTGAGGATCCCCTGGGACGCACTGGGAGAGATGCTTCCCCCTTCTTGGAGTGCATCTGGGAGAGGTGGCATTACCTCTCAGGGACTAAAGAGCCTGTGAGCACTATTGCACTCCTCTGCCCCTTAAGCATGGGGACAGAAACACCTACTGAAGACAGTTAACCTGGACTCGAGCCTTTTGAACCTCCAAGCTCCTGTGCATTGGTATGACAGCTCTTCTGGGAGGAGCTGGCACCAGCCCCAGTGTGGGGAGACCCTCCCCTGGATGATCTGTGTGGGTCCTCACCACACCAGATCCCTAGAGTTTAGAGTTTGAAACTCAGTTGGCATTCCTGAGATAAAACACAGGTGCACTGCACTGCTGGGTGGGCAGATGGCCTGGACACAGACCGAGTGAAGGCAGGGATCTGAGGGGTGTCTGGGACACACAAGGGGAGATTGTTTGCTCTTCTGTGAAGGCTTCCCAGACAGTGGCAGGTGTGAACTCCCTTCTCCAGGGATGAGAGAGAGGATGGGCACCATTTTTCTCCCCTGCCTGTCAGAAAGGACTGACTTCAGTGAGCAACACAGCACCAAGAGTGAAGGCCTGAGCCACTTACACCAAGCCCCACCCCCTGCACCCTGCAGGTACTTCTTTACTTGGCAAGTATGCCTGAAAACCAGAGCAGTAGGGCCTCCCCCAGAAGTCCAGCACAGATGCCCTGCATGCACCAAGTCTGCTCACTGCAGAGTACTGCAAAGCGTCAGCTCTAGTGGAAACAGGATCAAGCCTCCTTAAACAAGCAGACCAGAGCACACCTAGTTAAAACTTGCCACACTCTGAACAAGCTCCAAACACTCTCGCTGCGGGCAAGGAGAAACTGTGCAGAGGACTGACTTGAGGGAAAGAGCCACCAGAACACAACAGCAGAGTGCACAGAATACACCGGAAACACTTCCCGTACCTCCAGGCCCTGGGCACTACTTGACCTCTTCTTCACAAAGCCATTACCCTCAGGAGTAGAAAACATAAAAGGTTTTCCTAACACAGAGAAGAAGACAGAGACCTAGACAAAATGCCAAAATGGAGGAATGATCCCCCCAAAAAAGAACAAGAAAACATGATAGCCAGGGATTTAACTGAAACACAGGTAAGCCCTATGCTTGATCCAGAATTTAAAGCAGCAATCATAAGTCTACTAGCTGGGTTTGAGGAAAGCATAGAAGACACAAGGGAGAACCTTACCACAGAGATAAAAGACCTAAAACCTAGTCAGGCCAAAATAAAAATGCTATAATTGGTTTGCAAAACTGACTGGATTTAATGACCATAAAGATGGAAGAAGCAGAGGAATGAATCAGTGATATAGAAGATGAAATTATGGAAAATACCGGAGCTGACAAGAAGAGGGAATGAAAAGTAATGGATCATGAATGTAGACTTAGCGAACTCAGCAAGTCCATAAAGTGTAATAATGCTTGTATCATAGGAGTCCAGGAAAAAGAGGAGGAAAGAGGGCAGAATGTTTATTTGAGCAAATTATAGCTGAAAACTTACCTAATTTGGGGAAGGAAACAAGCATCCAGATCCAGGAGGCGCAGAGAACTCCCATTAAAATCAATAAAAGCAGGCCAACATAAAGATATATTGTAGTGAAATTTGCAAAATACAGAGATAAGAAAAGAATTTCTGAAAGCAGCAAGGAAAAAGAAATCCCTAACCTACAAAGAAAGACAAATCAGATTCACAGTAGATCTCCCCCACAGAACCTTGGCAGACCAGAAGAGAGAGGCATGATAAATTCAATGTGCTGAATGGGAAAAATCTGAGGCCAAGAATACTTTATCCAGCAAGGCTATCATTCAGAATAGAAGGAGAGATAAAGAGTTTCCCAGGCAAACAAAAACGAAAGGAGTTTGTGACCACTAAACCTGTCCTGCAAGAAACATTGAAGGGGACTCTTTGAGTGGGAAAGAAAGACCAAAAGTGACTAAGATTGGAAAGGAACAGAGAAAATCTCCAGAAACAATGACTTAACAGGTAATACAATGGCACTAAATTCATATCTATCAATAATCACTCTGAATGTAAATGGACTAAATGCTCCAACCAAAAGACTTAGGGTATCAGAATGGATAAAAAAAAACAAGAATCATCTATATGCTGCCTACAAGAGACTCATTTTAGATCTAAAGAAACCTGAAGATTGAAAGTCAGAGGGATGAAAAACTATTTACTATGCTAGTGGATGTCAAAAGAAAGCCAGAGTAACCATACTTATATAAGACAAACTAGACTTTAAACTAAAGACTGTAACAAGAGATGAAGAAAGTCACTATATCTTCATTAGTGGGTGTCTCCAACAAGAAGATCTAACGATTGTAAATATTTATGCCCCCAACTTGGGAGCACCCAAATATATAAAATAATTAATAACAAACACAAAGAAACTCATTGATAATAATACAATAATAGTAGGAGCTGTAACATCCCACTCACATCAATGGACAGATCACCTAAGCAGAAAATTAACAAGGAAGCAATGGTTTTGAATGATGCACTAGACCAGATGGACTTCACAGATACATTCAGAGCATTCCATCCTGAAACAGTAGAATATGCATTATTTTCAAGTACACATGGGACATTCTCCAGAATAGATCATATACTGGCTCACGAATAAGGCTTCAAATACAAAAAGATTGAGATCATACAATGTGTATTTTCAGACCACAATGCTATGAAACTTGAATGAGAGAGGAGAAATCACAATAAATACCACAGAAATGCAAACAATTATAAGAGAATATCATGAAAAATTATATACCAACAATTTGGGCAGTCTGGAAAAAAAGGATAAATTCCTAGAAACAAACTACCAAAACTGAATCAAGAAGAAATAGAAAATTTGAACATACCTATAACCAGCAAAGAAATGGAATCAGTAATCAAAAATCTCCCAATAAACAAAAGTCCAGGGCCAGAGGGCTTCATGGGCGAATTCTACCAAACATATATATATATATATATATATATATATATTTTTTTTTTTTTTAAGTTCTATCTATCTTTTTATCTATCTATTTATTTATTTATTTGAGAGAGAGAGCGCATGGGGGAAAGGGCAGAGGAAGCGGGAGAAGCAGACTCTGCACTGAGCAGGAAGCCTGACAACACAAGGGCTCTACCCCAGGACCCTGAGATCATGACCTGACCTGAGATCATGACCATGACCTGACCTGATCATGACCTGCTACCCATTATTGGGTAGCAGAGGGACTTTTTGAATATAATATTGTGGAAGGGAATCATAAAATATATACTAGGTGTTAACTAGAATTTAAATAAAAACTTGAAAACATTAAAAACAAAAATTTTGAGGAAGTCTTATTTGTTAAATTTTTATTTTATGGTTCCCTTCTACAGTATTATATTCAGAAAGTCCCTCTGCTGCCCAATAACTGATAAATATTCACGTATTATTTCTTCCAGTTCCTTTATTCCTTTTTATTGCTTAATTCTCAAATTCTGGGATTTATTTTGATGTATCTCATTTGTTTTATCTCCCTTCTTTAAACTGAATACAATGAAACTCAGAAAGAATTTTAATAAACTATTTACCGACCTAGAGTTCCCTCTGTGAATATGTCCCTGGGTGAATTAGGTGAAAATGCTGCAGTCGGAAATTTTCTTTTTCCTAAGCCTAGTGTGTGCGCTACTGATTACAGGCATTTTCCTTTCTCACACTGGCGACCCCTGGAGCCATTCTGATATGTATGCAAGGATGGCAGTCACCTACAAGATATGACTTGAAAAGCACTGAAAACCTGCTTTTTGAAATGCGGCTGCTACTTCTGGGAAAGCGTTTGTCGTTTTTCTACTTGAACATGGTGCTTTACGTGTTTACTAGTTTTGCATCCACGATCTCTCTTACTGAGTTAAGGTATTCATTCCTTGTTACAGGTTTTTCAGATGAAGAAAATGTTGCTTTACGGGGTTAAAAAACATTCCTGAGGTGGTACGGAGAGTGAGTGGCAGAATTGTGGCATGTCTGATAACAAAGCCAGTGGTAAAACTTGCAACTTAAACGTTCGCGTGAATCCGAGAGACAGTTCTGAGCTGAGTCCATCGCACAGCTTGTTTGGTTGAATACTCACAACAACCTACGACAGCTATTTGACAGATGAGGTGATTAAGATTTAGACCCTTGCTCAAGGCCACACAACTACTATACTATACTGCTTCCAACAGTACTGTTTCAAAATGCCCTACTCCTTTGGGTAAAAGTGACTTCATTGAAGGATCCGTATAAACTAGAGTCAGCTAACTCTTATAACATAGAGACCCCCAAATTTATAATGGCTCAAACTCGAGTAAGGTGCTGTAAAAACCTAATATGTCCATTCTTAAAGGATCACCCATTCTATTAAATTGCACATTAAAAATAACAGCACTTATGGGAAAAATGGAGTTAGGGAAGACCCTTTGAAATCTATGGAGCTTGGTAACTCTGAAGTTCTAAACAGAACACTAAAAACAAGAAAAAATACTAATATATTAAGAAAGACATATTCTAACTACCTGACATCCTGAAAAGGTAAATCTATGAAAATAGTAGAGGTATCGGTGATTCCCAGAGGTAGGGAGGAGGGAGAGATGAGCAGGTGGAATGCAAGGATTTTTCAGCTATTTTGGAGGATACCACAGTGGTGGATACATGTCATCATACTTTCGTCAAAAATGGCAGAATGGCAAGGGTGAACCCTTGTGTAAACTATGGACTTTGGAATGATAATGAGGTGCCATCGTTCATTGGCGGTGACAAAAGTATGACTCTGATGGAGATATTGAGAGTAGGTCGAGTCTGTGTAAGTGGTGGGGGCGTGGGGTCAGGGGCAGATCTGATCCCAGTTCTTTCCACTCGCTTTTGCTGTGAATCAGGTCTTTATTTCTGAAGCTCACCTTAAATATCTACTAAGTAAGAGAACACTTGGAAGGCACTTTTGACAAAGTGGGAGAGTAAAGGGGCGCCTGGGTGGCTCAGTGGGTTAAGCCTCTGCCTTCGGCTCAGGTCATGATCTCAGGGTCCTGGGATCGAGCCCCACATCGGGCTCTCTGCTCAGCCGGGAGCCTGCTTCCCCCTCTCTCTCTGCCTGCCTCTCTGCCTACTTGTGGTCTCTTTCTCTCTGTCAAATAAATAAATAAAATCTTAAAAAAAAAAAAAAGTGGGAGAGTAAGGGCAGCAGAGTACAAGGACTAATCGAGCTTCAGAGTGATGGAGACCAAGACGGAGGAGACCATGAGAACTCTGAGATACAGAGCAGGTGATGGAACTTGGGGTGAACACGGAGTGGACAGAAGTCGCAGCTCTCGCTTCAGCGTGCACAAACCGTGGGCACACGTGTGGAGATCACACACCAAGGCACATCACCCAGGCGCGATTCTAACCATTTTCCAGTGGGGCAATTTTATGTGAGCTAATCCACTGTCGAGACTGTAGTAGAAGCAATTTGAGAGTTCTAGTCCTTCCTCGACCAACAGTATTTTTCCAGTGAACAGATTGGCAGGATATCCTACTCCATCCGGTTTTTCAGGAACCCAGACTTATGGATGCTTCCAGGGTGACCTTGGAGTGATCTCCATTTCTAGCAGTCAGGAAGAAAAAGAGCTCTGAGAAGCCTTTGTAAAGGATTTTCCTGGGCCAATCTTTGAGGAGGTGCCTACTACTTTCTCGCACACATTCCATTGTCTAGAATTTAATCTTACGGGCACACATAATGAGATGGAGTCCGGAAATGAGGTCAACCCTCCAGCCATGCACCCGAGAAGTTGAGGAGAGCATGGATTTGGGGGCCAGTGGCAATATTTTTTGCCACAAAATTATAACTGAAACTGATTTTATTGCAAAGCCTACATCTGGGTTCCTCCTCCCCCAGATGACTGAATTTGCTGCTCTGCGAAAAGGGACTGTCCCTACAGGGTCTGTTACCGTACCATGTGCTTTGTACGGAGATGGCGGTAAGGTTAAGACTCATGTTCTTAGAGGGGTTAGTCATGCATATTTATGCTGTAATCTGATGGTGAGAATTTAATGCTTAATGTAAAAAAATGAAATGCTTATATTTAAGGGCATATTAAATATAATATTTACGTGTTTACTAGTTTTGCATACATGATCTTACTGAATTAAGGTATTCATTCCTTGTTTACATTCCTTGTTTACATTCATTCCTTATTTAACATCTTTTGTTCTTAGAATCTTCTATTGTAATACCTTAAGGTTAGTGCTGTGATTTGATAGGTGAGGTGGCATGCTGGACAGAAAAAGTCTGAGATTACACTAGAGAAAATATGATTTGAATTCTGACCCCACTGTATTCCACCTGTGCGATTTGGGGCAAAAGGATTGATTGTCTTGAGCCTGAACTTCCTCACCTATAAGAGCAGAGATGGAAACACCTACCCCATAGGAAGTCAGCTTTATAAATCACAGGCTCAGTAAGAATGCCAAGGGCTTTGGAACACGAACAAATTACTTCAAATTAAGTGGCGCTGATTCCGGATATGCCATTTCTTATTCGTGCAATCTTGGCCAGATTATCTAATCTGTCTACACTTTGGTTTTCTTATCTGCAAAACCACAATAATGAGAATATGGTGCATCTGCTCTTTGGATGGATGGATGTCACCCAGTAGCATGCCTGGCGCTTTCATCTATTTAGGAAGCATTCATCAATCGCCCACAGGCAGACTCCTGCTCTCTGTAGCATGTAAGGACAATAGCCATATCTTTTGTGGAGTTTACCTTCTATTTGGAATTAAGGAAGGGGAGTGGTGGATATAAAATAAACAAATAAACAGACATGAAATTTTTCAATAGAAATTAGCAAAGAAAGAAAATACACCAAGTGATAAAATGCAGAATGACTTGGGGTTGAGTAGGGCTACTTTCCATAGGATGGTCATAGAAGTCATCTTTCCTGAGGCCATGGTTGATCTGAAAACTGAGTGATGTAGAACAGTAGAAGAAGTGAAATTAGGAAGAAGGGTTTTCCAGGCGGAGGAAAGAGTCGATGCACAGGCCTTGAGATTAGAGGGAAAAGGCCAGTGTGGCAGAAACATATTTGCGTGTGTGTGAGCAGGGAGACCAGAAATGGGACTGGGCTCTGGTCCAGGTCAGACACCTTTGGTGTTCTGGACCAGGAGGATGCCAGTAGAAAGTGGGCCAACTGAGAGGATACAGGGATGCATTGTGGAGGCATTGCTCCCAGAGTGTACGTGAGAGCTGAAAGGGGAGATCGACTGAGGATGACTGCTAGAGTTCGTAGGTAAATTTTAAGTGGTAGTAAGATATCAATGCTGTTTTTCATAAATGAAGGCCTGATTCACTCAATATTTATTCTCCTTTCTGAATAATTGCCCTCCCTCTGTCTCCCTTTATTTTCGCTTTTACCTTTTGAGGATGCTTGGAAGCTTCTGAGGTCAAATGTTTAATTTTTCTTCTCATGTTACTTCCTGTGGGGAACTGGGGGGCATCGTGAAGTAGCTACAGAGAATATAGAAGGGGTTTAAAAATAAACACTAAAGGAAGGGGCTTCCAAAGACAATGACATCCGTGTCAGGATCTGTGGAGTGGGAATCCATCAACTCTTCGAAGTTAAAAATAAAAAAGGTAAAAATGAAGTCATTCTTAAATCTGATCTCAGTGTCTTAAAAATGATGCCTCTGACAGTATCAGAAACCTGCAAACGATGTTCTCCACCCCCCTTTTTGGATAATTGCATGCCAGAGGAGGAAAAACAGAATTCTTCTGAATATGTAAATAAGAAATACCAAAAGAGGGAAAAAGAACCACCAGTTCTCATGATTTTCCCTTCTGCAGGTTTTCCATACTGTTCCCCATTTGGTAAAAGAAAAAAGCTCTAAATGGGAAACAGCAGAAAGCAACATTCAGGTCCCAGAAAACTCACTTGAAAATTAGAATCCTTGCCTTTTCCTGTGCAAACTATGGGTTTGCTGTTGCCTTCAAAACAACTTCATTACACTAAGATCTTTCCTTCTCAAAAGAAATGTGTTAGTGGTTAGATAAATACGATTATGGTTGAATGTGAGAGGGACAAAGGGAACAGAAGATACTTAATTATGCAAAATAGATTTTCCTTAAGACCTCAAGTCTCCTCCGTACAGTCTACTAAAGATAAAAGAATCACAAACACACTCGCATAATTCAATATGACCCTTCAGGATTAGTATAAATTTCAATATAGCAAAACATTAAACCAACTTCTTCCAGCCCGTTTAAATGGGGGAATGAACAAGCCCATTGCAAGTAATCATGCAGAAATATCCACAGATATACTCGACCATAAACATATCACCCCAGAAGATGAAAATGAAGTACTTACTTGTCTGGTCCAGATAATTGTAGCACTTGGCATGCCAGAGAGGCAGGCGTTCTGCCTAGATGAATATAAATTATTTATGCCTAACTCAGGGTCTCCAAACTATGAGCTTCATCTTTAAAATGGTAGTTTCTTAGTAGGGGGGAAAATGTATTGTCTTCAAAGCCTTGCACCTCGTGGAGCTTTCTACTAGACTTCCATGTCTTCCCTCTACACAAGTAGCAAAACCATTTTGCCTGAGGTAATCGTGTGGTCCTCCAGGATTTACTATTGTGAGGCATGAAGCTTGGCAATTGCTATTCATGTCAGAGACATTTCTTCTTCTTCTTCTTCTTTTTTCTTAAGATTTATTTTAGAGAGAGAGAGGATGCGGGGGTAGGAGGTGCGGGGGAAGGGACAGAGGGAGAGGGAGAAGCAGACTCCCCACTGACCATTGAGCCCAGTGCGGGGCTCCATCCCAGGACCCTGAGATGTTGACCTGAGCTGAAATCAAGAGGACTTCCTGGTGCAAGGGTCCTCCTGCTTCCAGCTTCTCCTCCTCTGTCCCCTAAACACTTCCCTCTGAGATTCTCCTCTTGGATAACTTTCAAAGACTTGGGGTCTTTGAATGGCCTCCATAGCCTCAGTTCTAGGAACAAGTGTTTATTACTGACTAGGTCTTCCTCTGGTGTCCAGTGGTTCCAGCTGTGCACGGACAGTGTGTTTGCTGCACTTTTGGAGCCGGATCTCTTGAAGGTTTAGGTCAGGGCCTGTAGGGAGGAGTCTCATTTGCTAACAGCCCTATGTTAGTCTGGTCAGCGACAGGGCAAGCACTCAGGGTGGGTGTGGTCGGGCAGAGGTTGGGGGCAGGGATAGTGACTATATTTGGCCTATTGTTTTCTCACCTGAGACAGTGGGCTGGGATTATTTCAGGAAGGTAAGAGCAGAACGAGTAAATGGCATTTTCAATTTAAAGACTTCAAAATTATGCACTCAACATTTCATCTCATGGCAACTATGCTGTTTCTTTATATTGCATTTCATAATAGGAAAGAAATCTAAATATATGTTCTATTTGGTATAGTCATTGATGCAGTAAGACAAATCAATATCCATAAACACATTTTCGGAGGGAATGATAAACTACCATTTTCCTAAAGTTTTCACTGAGAGGGATGCTGAGCTGGGCACATGGCATCCTAGCACTTGCCGATATGTAAACAAACAATGCACAGATCAACAGGTGGCCATCTAAAAAATAAGATAAAATTACTTCCTGTGCTCCTTAGTTTCGAAAGAAAAAATGATGGTATATTTTATATGTGTTGATAGATAGGTCATAGGTCAGCCCGTGCAGTATGAGATTAAATATGTATTTGAGAGTTTGTACCAACATTTCTTTGAGAAAATGTCAAAGGACTATACTAATTAAAATATGGGTGTGCTTGCATGCAGAGTCTTATGCCTGCTGCTGGGGAATCACATTTGAGATTGTGGAAAGAACTCCTGTGTTTAAGCTTTGTTTTTTAACTTGTTAGCGGGATGGTGTTGGACAAGTCAGTTAACCATTCTGGGTATCAGTCTCTGTGTTTCTAAAATGTTGTGTCGAATAATTTGATGTCTATATTAGTACTTCGTAAACTCTAAAGCATTGCCCAAAGAGTAAACACTTAATTGCCTTTGGAGATATAGGTAAAGGGACAGTGGTAAAAGAGACTATCTAGTTCAATTCCAATGTTCTTGTATAGACATCTTTTATAAATGGGTAACCTGTTATCTTAAGATCATTAGAAGGATTGAATACTATAATTATACCTGTGACCTGCTGTGTACTCATTTATTGCAGCATTGAATCTCGTGTTGTTCGACAGAAGGGATTTAAAATATGTATCTTGGGTGGCGTTTTCAAAGCTGATGCAATCATTCCCACAATGTTTTGTGAGAAAAAGAACATCTAATGAAAATAAAAAAAAGGTGTCTAACACTGTGCTCTCAAAGGTGAAAGTGTTTCTTGCTAGGTCAGTGTGATCGGGGACCGGCTAAATAAACAGGGCTTTGCTTGGTCAGCCCAGATTTAATCTTGTCTCCACAGAAACCTCCAGTATTCAAATACATGGCTTCATTTCTGAAATATACTTATATACATGTCAAACATTATTTGTGAAATGATGATGAGAACACTTTCCCACTAAAATTCTAGAGAACATCACATCTCTATCCTGATGCTATTTCTTTCCCCATATTTTATTGAGTTGAGTTAACCATTGTTGATTATTTTTTTTTAAAGATTTATTTATTTACGAGAGAGAGAGAGCAGAGAGGAGAGGCGGAGGGAGCGGGGGAGAGAGTCCCAAGCAAGCTCGGTACCGATTGTGGAGCCCAACACGGGGCTCGATGCTGGACTGATCCCACAACCCCGAGATCATGACCCCAGATGAAACCAAGAGTCAGAAGCCCAACCGATAGCACCACCGTCATTGGTTGTTTTTAAGCATCTAATTCAGGCTTTGGGACTAGACAAATGGTAACCTATTCTTCAGGCTCTTACCAGTTTGTTCCAGACGTCACTTCCACAAACAACAGAGTACGCAGAGCCTGGCGTGAGGAGTCGATCCCTGTTGTAACTTAGTGCCTGGCTGGCCATCGAGAGCCCCTAGATGGGATTTCCACATTCGGCAGTAAAGACTTCAAGAGAGATTGCCCAGTCCTTGCAGAACAAAAATGTTGAGACCCATGACTTGGACGTTCTGCCTGTGGAGACAAGGTTGCTGAGGTGTAAAATTAGGGTCTTATGCATTCAATAAAACTAGTGTGCGGTGCTAATGGGACTTGGGGGCATACAGGGCAGAAAGCGTGTGATTCCGCGTGCCTTTGCCGTGGTGGGCATCCTCTCTGTGAGGGCTGCTGTGAACCCTGAGCCTGGGCTGCTCTGCAACATGGACGAAGGCCACAGGGAGCACACTCTTCTTCCCTCACCGGGGTCCCTTCGTTTTCCTTTGCAGGAATGGTTAGCCTCCTAGGAAGTAAACCTTGAACTGGGTCCAAATTGTCATTTTTATCCTCCTTGGTCCTGAACCCAGACACGGGTGTGGTCCTAATACAGCTACTTTAAGTTTACTCTTTAATGGAGGCATGAAAAGAATTCCTGGAAATATTTCTCTCCATTCCATCCCTCTCCTGCTTTCGGCAGTTCTCTCTGTCGGAGGCAAATCTATTTTTGCTTTTGCTCTGATATACATTTTCTGGTTCAGATGAATCACTGAAGCAACACAAATTTTTTCAAGGGCATATTTCTTTTATGGCAGAAGTAATTCATTTTGGTAAAACATGAGCAGGGAACCTGTGGGCTGAGAAAAAATTCTAGCTGGATGTTTCATGTCATTTAGTCTGGGGATTTCTAAAAATACGGACCTATGACTGACCTTTTCATTTTAAATAGCCACATTGTTACTTACTTATTCAAATATGCGGATGGTGGTGTGGGCGGGATGGTAATATTTTTATTGGCATGAAAACTGAAAGCTCTGAGATATATTTAGCTCTATATTACTGCTTATTATTTCTACGTGGCCTGTGTCCCCTCTTAACCATAAAGAAGCAATCAAATAGAAAAAAAAAAGGCTTCTCTATTGGTAATTTTAAGGACAGCCAATTTAACCTTTATTCACAATTCAATGTGTAGAGTGTGCTAGGTTGAGTAAGAAAGAAGAAAAGATGTAAAAGCCACAGAAATCACTGTCTCGGGTTAAAATGCTTCAGTGACTTCCCCTTGCACTTATAGTGACATTGGAATGTATTAATGTGGCCCAAGGCATCCACCATCCGGACCCTGCCTTCTCTCCAACAGTGGCTGTTCTCATTCTCCCCTTGCTCTCCACACGCGAGTCCCACCACCCCCTTTCCTGTGCACGGACACACCACTCCTCCCACACCTGAGCCTTCTCACAAGCTAACCCCCATGTGTGAACATTATTCCTCCACTCTTTTTTTTTTTTTTTAAGATTTTATTTATTTATTTGAGAGAGAGTGCACAAGCAGGGTAGTGGCAGACAGAGAGAGAAGCAGACTCCCCGCCAAGCAGGGATCCCAATGCGGGACTTGATTCCAGGATCCTGAGATCATGACCTGAGCCGAAGGCAGACGCTTAACCGACTGAGCCCTCCAAGTGTCCCTTCCACTTTTTATTTAGGTGGTTTCCAGTCTTTTCCATGTTAGCGTTATTGGAATGTGGAAATTTTCCCGCTAGCATCTGAACAGATTCCAACCCTCCTCCTCACTATTACCTTCTGAGTTTACTCTATTTTCCTTACTGTGGGATCACTCCTGGTGTGTCTTTTATTATTGGTCAGCTTTGTTACAGTTCCTTCTCTCCAAGGGGTAGTACAGTGTAGTGGTTAAGAGTAGGGGTCAAGGTCCAATTCCAATATGACTGCTACTGCTCATACAATTAGGGGAAAGATATTTAATTCTTCTGGCTTCAGTTCCTTCATCTGTAAAGTGGGGAAAATTAAAATCCCCCCAATCTTTTTTTAACAATCTATACTAATTTTGTCATTTTTTTTATTAGAGCATTACAATGAAGACGTGAAATTGCAAAGTCGTGTGGTAGATTTAGTCATTAAAGATGAAATAACACATACTTTTAGAGTGATGTGCCAACAAAATTTAAATGTTTATTGTTGATTAAGATTCAGATTTTGGATCAAAATTGAAACTAAAATTGAAATAATTTGGATGGTTCCGTGAGGTGCATGAAGGTCGAAATGAGCAAGAGAGGAGGAAGATGTCTGCATATACATCATTTCACAAACATTTTTAAAATCAAAAAAAGATAAGTTTTTGCATGGATAAGTTAATGTTCAAACCTGTGGGCACCACAGACAGAAAATACTTTAATGACAAAATTGGGTGTTTTCAAGCAACAGCAACTTTACAAGCAGTAACACTTGCTTATACATGTATTAAGTATACCTTGTGTTAAGACAAATAGTTTTAGGTTAAAAGAGTTGCAGAATGAATGTGAAGTTCACTACTTATTTGCCCAGTACAATTTCCACTCACCGACTTCCCCCAGTTTATTAAGAACCTAGAGAAACACATTATTTGGATATTAATTTCTCAATATTTAGATTATGTGAATTGACTAATTATTTTCCAAATACTGGAAACACATAAAAATACCAACACAAAATATTCTGCAAAAAGGTAGAGATTAATGAGTTAATATATGCCATGTATTTAAAATATATTTCACCTATCATAAGACCTCAACAAATTTTAGCTGATAGTATCAGATTATTGGCTATGTGAGTATCCAATATCATGAACAAGGTCTGGCACATCTTAGCTACTCAATAAAATCTGTAAAGTGAATGAACAAATGAATTAATGAGTGTATGAGCCACCAATGAGGGAGTAATCCCAAGAGTCCTGGCATAGCAGTCAGAGCTCCTGGGTGCTCGGTCCGTTTCCACCACTGCTTTCTATGAATTGGGCTAATGACTTAACTTTCTTTCACATCCATTTCCTGATTAATAAATGACATGTTCAGACTAGATGACCTCTAAATATTTTATAATTCTACACCAGTCACGTAGGCCATGAGTGGAACAATTTGCTCTCCTTAGAATCTACAAATTCTCTAAAAAGACTTAGAGCATCTACCCTGCCCCACTTTTCCTGGGTTTCTAAATGATTTCTGATCGTCTGGAATCTACTGTAGGCACATAGATAGAACCCCACCTGATTAAGTCCACTTGAAGAGCAGTCTTCTGGAATTGTCTAAGGATTGATATGTATAAGAACACAGAACTCAACAAGTGAAAGGAACCAGTACTTTTCAAGTGACTGTTATATTCCAGTTTCTACCTAGGGTCCCTTGCATATATTTTGCCATTTAATGCACCATCCTTACAGTATAGTTATTTTATGCCCATTTTACAGATGACGAAACTGAGCTATGTGTTAAGCCATTTGCCAGTGTTGAAAGGTGAATTAAACCCTTTGGAATCTGTATTTTATTTTGTTATTTTATTTTAAAATTGAAATGTAATCGACATATAGCCTTCTATTAGTTTCAGGTGTACAATATCATGATTCCATATTTGTGTATATTGCAAAATGATCACCATAGTAACTCTACTTAATATCCATCACCACCCATAATTACTAAATTCTTTTCCTTGTGATGAGAACTTTAAGGTCTATTCTTTTAGAAACTTTCAAATATATAATACAGTATTATTAACCATAGTCACCAGGCTTTACATTATTATTATTTTACCTTCCACATGGAAGTGAGTTCATGGTGTTTTTTTTCAATGTCTGACTTATTTCACTTTACATAATACCCTCAAAATCTGTCCATGTCACAGATGCCAGAATTTCCTTTTTTTTCGTGGATGAATAATATGTCATTGTGTGTATATATACAACATTTTCTTTATCCATCCATCCACTGATGGACATTAGACGGTTTCCATGTCTTGGCTATTGCAAATCTGTAATGAATTTGAGGGTGGAGATAATTATAAATAACGCTATAATGGACATGGAGATACAGATATCTCTTCAACACAGTGATTTTATTCCTTTTGGTATATTCCCAGAAGTGGAATTATTGGATCATATGGCAGCTCTATTTGCAATTTTTTGAGGAAATTCCATAGTGGCTGCACTGGTAGACATTCCCACCAACAGTGCATGAGTGTTCCTTTTTGTTCACATCCATGCTGACCCTTGTTTTTTCTTCTCTTTTTGGTAGTAGATAGCCATGCTAATAGTGGTGAGGTGATACCTCTTTGTGATTTTGATTTGCATTTCCCTGATGATCAGTGATGTTGAGCACCTTTTCCTGTGTCTGTTGACCATCCGGATGTCTTTGGTTTTTGCTATTGAGTTGTATGATTTCTTTATGTATTTTGGATATTATTGTCTTATTAGATATATGGTTTGGAAATGTCTTCTCCCATTCCATAGGTTGTCTTTTCATATTTTTGATCACTTCTTTTCTTTAGCAGAAACTAAAAGTTTGATATACTTTCATTTGATTGTTTTTGCTTTTATTGCCTTTGCTTTTGGTGTCAGAGACAAAAAAATCATTGCCAAGATTGATGTCAAGCGGTTCACACCCTGTGTTTTCTTCTAGGAGTTTTAATGGCTTACCTTCAAGTCTTTAATTCATTTTTAGTTGATTTTCACATATGATGTAAGAAAGTGGTCCAGTTTCATTCTTTTGTATGTGGCTGTCTAGTTTTCCCAATACCATTTGTTGAAGAGGCTATCCTTTATCCATTATGTATTTTTGGCTTCTTCACCATAAATTAACTGGCCATATATATATGGGTTTATTTCTGGGCTCTCTATTCTGTTCCATTGATCTATGTGTCTGTTTAATGCCAATACTTTACTGTTTTAATTACTATACCTTTGTAGTACAGTTTGAAGTGAGTAAATATGATGCATTTATTTGTGTCCTCTTCAGTTTCCTTTATCGATGTTTTATAGTTTTCAGTGTACAGGTCTTTCACCTGCTTGATTAAATGGAATCTTTTATTTTATTTATTTTGAGAGAAAGAGAGAGCAAGCAGGGGAGAGGCAGAGGGGGAGAGAGAGAGAGAGAGAAAGAGAGAGAGAGAATCTCAAGCAGACTCCCTGCTGAGTGCAGAGCCCATGACCCTGAGATCATGACCTGAGCTGAAATCAAGAGTCAGACTCTTAACCAACTGAGCCACCCAGGCACCTCCAGAATCTGTTTTAGAATGAGTGAATGAATGAGAAATGATAGGAATGAAGGAGTGGACTACATACAGCAGTTGCTGTAAGCGTATTCTTAAAGGGAAGCAGAGCATCTCTTGCCTGGAGTTCAATAATTCCCTGTACACTCAGTCTTCACCACACTTTACTTCCACCATACTCTTCCCTTTGATATGACTTTTGAGACTCATACCAGACTTTCTATATCTAGGAGTGAGAGCAGAAAAGCACCAGGGAATGTAATTTTAGTAAAAACTTAGATATTCTTATATACACCATAATTTGAGATCCATTAATCTAGTCTTTTAGTTTCTTCCATTATTTTTTCCTCCATCTCCCCCATTCAGTCTAAGTGTACTTCCCAATTGACTCAGCTATGAAGAAACATTTTATTGTATTAAAGACTCTCTTGCCACTGCATTCATTCAATGTTTTGTCCTTTTGTTTTATTTTTTCATAAAATGTTGAATCAATGTCAACTGGCTTATCTTGCTTTTACACCTGGTCTCATGGATGTTGTTAGAGAAATTGCCAGGTGGGAGGCTAGAACCTACTAATGAGTCATGGTCATCAACCTACCTGGATTCTCAGAAATCATTTTATTCATCCTTAATCTATTCTGTTCCATTGTCCATACATTTTTAATACAAAAACATTTCCATCCTCTTTAAGCCTCCTCCTTTCTGCCACCCTCTTCTCTTCTGAAGTGCTTTGTTTGCTTGTATCCCCGAACCTTGGCCCTCAGTGCTCCAACTGCCTGAAGTGTCCAACCCTGCTCTTCCTTTCCTGCCTCGTAGCTACTTACATTTTATATTCCCTTCAAATGTTTCCTCTGCATGAACTCTTTCCAGACCCCCTCAGATGAACTGTGTCCTTTGAGACACTATTCAGATTTCTACTATAGCACCGCATTTGTTGTCCAACCTGGGACACTTAGAAAGTGAAAGGATGCTAGCAAAAATTACATTATCCAATATGTTTAAATTAAGACTGTCCTGCTAAAAATGGAATGTGTGATCTCTCTGTTTATAACTCACATATCTCTTTATGTGACTGTCTTCTCCTATTAATATCTTCATCGACAGTGCTGTTTTTATCTTTTACCCCCAACTCCTAGCATAGTGCCTGGCACCCAGTCTGTGGTTGGCCGAGTGAATGCATAACTACAGGTTGAGTCTGTAAAGAGCATCAAGAACAAAAAGCACAGGGCCCAGGCACCCTGTGAATCAGGCCGAGCGGGGCGGGGGTGGGGACTTCTTGGTTTCTGTTCATCCATCTTATTGTCCCTCACCTCTTCTCTGGCACATTACTCATTCTGTTTATTCTTTGTCATTCTGCTTTTGTTACTTGCTCTTAAGCTGGAGATCAGGAGTTGAAAAAGATATAAAGAGAGATAGCTCTTAAATGTCAAATGAAAACATGCCTCTCCCAAGGGCTTTCCTAACATCAACTTTTTTTACTTTTGTTCTCCTTTGCCAAATATTTTAGAAGAAGATCAAAGGTATTTTTCCCATGATTGCTGTACCTAAACATATTTTTTACTTCTGTGCTTGCTTTGAAGCAAAATTGTCTAAAAATACGCTGTTAATCTTGGTCTCCTTGTGCACTGACAGCCATGCCAAGCTCAGTGAGTAATTATAAGATAACTTAAATTGTTGGCCATTTTTTTTTTCTCTCCTTTCATGGTACCATACCCTCATCCACCCCCCAACTTAGCATGCGTTGAGTCCTGAAGGTAGGACACTGTGGTAGGTGTCGGGGATTCAGAGATAAATGAGACATGGGCTCTGCCTACAATGAGTTTACAATCAAGCAAGTAGTTGCCCCCGATGGTCAAGACCACTCACCCAAAAACGCTGCTTTATGCTTTTCCTCTTCCCTTCACTTCACCCTTCCCCCACCACATTAGAACATATCCATCAGCTAGAACATTTGCCAAAAACTTCTTCGGGAACTGACGTAAAACTCATGGTAATAAGTCATAATATCAGCATTAGTTTAGATAAAGGTTAAGGTACTGTGACAAAAAGGCTATAAAATATAGCAGTTGACTGGTGATGGGTGGGGGGCCAAGAGGACGGGCAACAGGGAATGATTCCAAAGGCACACCGGGAAACGTGGAGAGATGATGGATTTCTTCATTAGTGTGATTGTGGTGATGGTTTCACAGGCATATACATAAATCAAAACATATCCAATTGTAGAATTTAAATACGTGCAGATTATTGTATGTCAGTTATACATCAATAAATCTGTTATAAATATTGAGGCTTAAATAAGATGGGACTTTAGTTCTCTCATATGTACGTTTGTTCTATGTAGTCGGTCATAGATGTTCTACTTCTCAGGTCGTTCCGGAACCCAGATTCCCTCCATCTTTTTGTTTCTTCATCTTCCTTGGATGTCACCCTCATCTGCACGCTCAGAGTTGGTTTTCTGCTATGCCTTCTGACATAACTCATGAGGTGAAAAAGCCATGCTTCAGGGAAAGTGAGTGATCTTAAATCCGATATAATGTGGAAGATGCACTGATCCCTTCTACTCATATTTCTTTTCCTAAATATAACCATAAAGCAACAAACACCTGTCTGCGAGGGAAATTAGGAAATATGGATCCTAACCAGATGGTTTTGTGTCCAAGGAAAACTTGATTAGAAAGGAGGAAAATGAGAAGGGGATTTGGTGAAGCAACTAGCCATCTTCACAGTAACCTTATTTATTGAATGCATACTCTTTGCGAAACTAAGTTTTAACTGACTTATTATGTGAGCTAATCTGTTCTTCTCAACTCTTCTATGAGAAAGCTGTGGTTATTTGGCCTACCCAAAAGTTGAGTAAAACACACAGGCACATATAAGTTGCATGCTGTATAATTCTATGGCCGTCAATCACATAGACTATTGAATGGAAGGGGGCCCTGGAGTTGTGTCATGAATGGTCTTCACAACTGGGCTGTATGGCCATGTCTAGGACTTGGGAAAGGTTAGCAAACTTCTCAAGTCACTTGCATGGGTGGTACGTGGTGGGGCTGCGATTCCGCTGTGGCTGGGACAGCTCCAGAGTATGTGCTCTTACTCACCATGCCAAGCCATGTGCTGCCATGTTGGCAGGGACCATACCTTCATTTATTCCACTACCCTTTTATTTGATACCGATGCTGAAATTCATTATGTTAACTACCATTCACCCTTGAACAATGTGGGGGTTAGGGCACTAAACCTGAACAATATAAACCTTGTATAACTTTCAACTCCTCCAAAACTTAACTGTTAATTGGCTGCTTTTGAGTGAAAGCCTTACCAATAACATCAAGCAGTTAATTAACACATTTTTTAAAAGATTTATCCATTTATTGTAGATAGAGAGAAAGAGAGAGAGAGTCAGAGGAGGAGTAGAGGGAGAGAATCTCAAGCTGACTCCCTGCCAAATGTGGATCTCGTGACCCTGAGATCACAACCTGAGCTGAAACCAAGAGTCAGACGCTTAACCAACTGAGCCACCCAGGCGTCCCAACATATATTGTATATTATGTGCATTATAATTCTGAAAATAAAGTAAGCCAGACAAAAGAAAATGTTAAGAAGATCATAAGGATAAGAAAATACATTTACAGTATTATAATGTATTTATGGAATAAAATCAATGTATCCAGTAGACCAACACAGTTCAAACCACATTGATTCAAGGGTGAGCTAGGATTCAGCTAATTCCACTTATTTTTCCTCCCTATATTTTTAAAAATTTTTATTAAATGTATTCAAACTAAAAAAAAAAAAAATAGTTTACCCATGTCTCCCACTTCCCACCCCTGCCTCTTGCAACCACCAGTCTGTTCCCTGTATCTGTGAGCTTGGTTTGGTGGGGTTTTTTTTTTAGATTCTGCCTATAAGACCCTATGTTATTTGTCTTTTTCAGTCTGACTTATTTCACTTAGCATAACGCCCCAAGGTCCATCCATGGCAAGATTTTATTATTGTTATGGCTGAATAATATTCCATTGTATGTATACCACGATTTCTTTATCCATTCATTCACTAATGGACATCTAGGTTGTTTCCATATCTCGGTTATTGTAAATAATGCTGCAGTGAACACGAGGGTGCATGTATCTTTTCAAATTAACATTTTTTCCTTGGGATAAAAACTTAGAAGTAGAATTTCTTGGTCAAAAGTTAGTTCTATTTTTAAGTTTTTGAAGACCCTCCATATGTTTTCCACAATGGCCGCACCAGTTTGCATTCCCACTAATTGTCCTCAAGTCTTCCTTTTTCTCCACATCCTCACCAACCCTTGCTATTTCTTGTCTTTTTGATCCAGTCATTCTAACAGATGCGGTGATATCTCATTGTGGTTTTGATTTGCATTTCCACTATGATTAATGATGTTGAACATCTCTTCATGTACCCGTTGGCCATCTGTATGTTGTTATTAGAAATATTTCTAATCAGATCTTCTGCCCATTTTTTAATCATTTTGTTTTTGTTTTTGTTTCAATGGTTTCCTTGGCTATTCAGAAGCTAAAAGTTTGATGTAGTCCCACTTGTTTATTTTTGCTTTTGTTGCTTTTGATTCAAAAAATTATCACCAAGACCTCCATTAAGGGCCTTATTGCCTATGTTTTCTTCTAGGAGTTCTGTGGTTTCAGGTCTTACAGTTGAGTCTTTTAATTCATTTTTAGTTGATTTTAGTGTATTGTGTAAGACAGTTGTCCAGTTGCATTCTTTTGCATATGACTGTCCAGTTTTCCCAACACCATTTATTGAGGAAACAGTGCATTCCCCTATTGTATATTCTTGACTTCTTCTCCATAAATTAATTGGCCATATATGTGTAGGTTTATTTCTGGGCTCTCTACTGTGTTGCATAGATCTATTTGTTTTATGCAAATACCATACTGTTGTAATTACTGTCGATTTGTAGTATTGTTGGAAATGAGTAAGTGATGCCACCAGCTTTCTTTTTCTTTCTCAAGTTTGCTTTGGCCACTTGAGCTGATTTTCTCTTTAATTGGGACTTCATAGGGGAAAAGTCTTATCTGTTAGATCAGTGGTTGGCAATACTTTTTCTGTAAAGGACACATAGTAAGTATTTTAGCTTTGCAGATGTATGGTGTCTGTCACAAATACTCAAATCTATCATATGGTGTGAAAGGATCCATAAATAATACATAAATGAATGACAATGGCTATGTATCAGTAAAACTTTATTTTCAAAAACAGGGACTGGGCCAAATTTGGTTCCCAGGAAGTAGTTTCCATTGCCTAGATTAGTTGGGAGTTTTAGTTCAATGCAGGAATGTGTTACGGCACATTGATATTTGGGGCACTCCTCGTGGAGAATGAGAATGACTTTTTTTTTTTTTAAGATTTTATTTATTTGACAGAGAGAGATCACAAGTAGGCAGAGAGGCAGGCAGAGAGAGAGGGGGAAGCAGGCTCCCCGCTAAGCAGAGAGCCCGATGCAGGGCTCGATCCCAGGACCCTGAGATCATGACCTGAGCTGAAGGCAGAGGCTTTAACCCACTGAGCCACCCAGGTGCCCCGAGAATGACTTTTATCTACATGTGTTACCATCTCGATTTACTGCTGACCCAGGGACACAGGAGCTGTAGCCCACACCACAGCCATTGCCCTGAGCCACTCTACTTTATACCCAAAGACTTAACTCTGAAATTTTAGACTCAATTTCTAGATTTGAAACATTCTCAATCCAAACCTGTTAAGTCTTCTTCTTTAAATATCAAGAAATTAGGGGCACCTGGGTAGCTCAGTTGGTTATGCGTCTGTCTTCAGCTCCGGTCATGAATCCAAGGTGCTGGGATAGAGCCCCGTGTTGGGCTCTCTGCTCAGTGGGGGATCTGCTTCTCCTTCTGTGCTCTCCTCCCCAAATAAATAAAATCTTTTTTAAAAATATCAAGAAATTATTGTAAAAAACTAAAGCTCCTAAGAGATTGAGCTCATGGGACATACTTTTCTATTTTCATTGGGTGCCATCCCTTCCAGCACATCCTATGCTCTATGTCCTTGTTTGCTCATTAAGTCTTTAACAGACTGTATCTTCTTATGCTTCCTCCAACCCATCACTATTGCCATTGCCTCAAATTTGAAGACTCTGCTCTCCTCTCTGCTTGGTCAATCCCCCTCCATCTTTTAAGGCCATGGGGCAAAAAGTACTGCTGTTCTGAAGCTTCCCTGACTGACCCTCCTCCCATTTCAACAGCAGATTATTCCTGCCTTATCTTTACTCCTACTGAATGTCTTCCTCTACCGTTAAGTTTGTTGTGCATTTGTCTGTCTTTCCAGTGAAGAGGAAGTACCTTGACAAGTAGAACTGTGATGGTTCATTTTCATGTCTCTTACATCTAGGATAGTGTGGGTCGTAGCAAAAATACAAGGCATGCTGTTGGATAAATAAAAGGATGATCTGTACTCAGCAATGTCTTGTGGTGTTCTAGTGACATGGATGCAGTGATAATTGATAAATGCTTATTAAAAAAACTTTATTAATCTTTTGAATTCTCGATGAATTGCTGTTTTTTATTAAGAGCTGGTAAAATGACTCAAGGATTAATAAAGGACGTGGTGAACTTGCCACTTCCTCTTTCTGTTCACAAAGAAAAATGATAAGGGGTAAATTTAGAAATTTTTATCATTTTCTAATTTAATTCTGATACTTTTGATTGGCTGGTTAAAACCCACCAGCGATTGCTTATTCTCCCTCAAAATGAGGGCCAAACTACTTAGTGCATTAGCTGCACATTAGTATTACTTGGGAAGCCATTGAAAGTTGCTCATGCTTGGGACCCAACCCAGAGAAGTTAAATCAAGATCTTGGATGGAGACACAAGAATCAGAATGCTTTGATTCTCACTGGTGATCGCAATAGGCAGCTCAGGCTATGACCTACAGTTATGGTTCTCAACCTTAGTTAGTTATTTTGTGTGGTAAAAAGTTTAAATTTTAACTGTAATGCAATGGGAAGTAGCATGACCCACCTTATATCTTAAAAGGATCAGTGTAGATGGCAGAGGGGTAGAAGATAAGTGAACATGTTAGGAGGCCACTGATGTAGGAAGTTATCGTAACACTCCATGATTCTAGAGGGAAAAACAAATGTTTCCTGCTTAACTTTTAGTTACCCATGTAATTCAGTTAATGAGAAGAACACATTTTGAGAGCATTCTAGTAAATTGATGTTTTATTGTGTATGTATGTCACATTTGCCATGCCATATATTCCCTTTTAGTTATTGAAGGACCTCATGCACACTAAGCATTACATAATTACGTCTGATTTGCAAACATCTCACATGTGTAATCTGAGATAGCCACTGCCTTATAAACTTTTATGGTGCATTTTAAGGCATGTAAAATTTAATATGATTTTGAATAATCACTTTCATTTAAAATTTCAGTGGTTAATATGCACACAAATTAAAGTTTATTAAGAAGGTAAATGCCTAATGAGCAGAGGGGCAAAATAAAATGCTGCTGAATTAAGAAAGAAGCATTTTTATTACACATTTCATTATGTTTCAGTGTGACTTCTGCACATCGATGCTTGCAGCTGACTCTCCTAGTTCTTAAAAGCCTGCCGAGAAGTGTCATGTAGCTGCTGCTTGTCTTTCTCTCCAAATCTAAATGTGGCTTCCTCTAATTGAAACATCTCAATAAGACATATGGATGTCCCACACATTTGTTCACCAACTAAATGTCTATTGAGCACCTGATTTGTGTGCTACGCTATAAGAAGTCCTGTCATCACCAAAATGAGTACACTCTCTTCCATAATGGAAAACAGAATCTGGAGTATCTACGGTCTGGCAAATTCATGCATTCGTTAAATATGTACTGAGCTCCTACAATATTCAAGGTATATTTCTAAGAGTGTGGAAACTTAGAATCGAATCTAGCACACACACACACATACAAAAAACATTTTAGAAATAGCATACAATAGGGAGTTAAAGCAAGCATATGAATCAATGGCCCATAAAGTCAAAAGGATGAATGACAGTTTTCTTGGAAGGTTTGGCACTTCAGGAAAAGGGACTCTGATATCAAAGGAGTCATTCCCCCTGACATACAAGGTACGTTCAAAATTAAGAAAAGCCAGCTCCTTTGTCCCTAAATTATTAATTGACAACTAAGGATTTGCTTAATGTTATTTGTTGACCAAGCCTAATAATGTTTCTGCAGTGAGGGTTATCCCCCCCTTTTCCTGAATGTTTGCCCTTCTGATTGCTCTTGAGCGTTGCATTTATTCCTTGCTTGAAGTCGTTTCCTATTTGATTTTGTGCTGTCAGTCCAACCAGCATCACTGAGCCAAGGCTGTGGGAGTGCTCAGTGAAGGGCGCTCAGTGCAGAGCTGGTGGTTAGAACACAGGGCACCTCCAGGTAATCACAATGGCCACCTTTTTGTAGCGTTTCCTACGTGCAAACACACTCCAGAGAACTCGACATCCATGAACATAGTTACCTTCGCCTCAGCCAGGTGAGGTAAATACTGCTATCTATCTCATTTTCTTTTCTTTTTTTTTTTTTAAAGAATTTATTTATTTGAGAGAGAGAGAGTGAGAGTGAGCAGAGAGGGGCTGAAGGAGAGAGAGAAGCAGGCTGAGCAGGGATCCCAATGCAGGGCTCAATCCCAGGACCGGGAGATCATGACCTGAGCCAAAGGCAGACGTTTAACCGATGGAGCCCCCCAGGCGCCCCTATCTGTCTCATTTTACAAAGAAGACTATTGAGGCTCAGGCAGCTCCAATGTCTTTATTAAGGTCACGTCATTAGGATATGATTAAACTTGTGCTCAAACCCAGGTCCACCGAAAGCAAATGCTCATATCCACAACATTCTGCTGTTTCCCATGAAAGTTAAGACCCTGTGCAAAGCTCCACTCATTTGCCTCAGTCCATCTTCAAGCTTCAGTATTAACAGTGCCCAACTTTCCTTATGGGCACAAGACTTTTTTTAACTTCCATCATCATTCCGTCTGAATTTAGTATCTCTTGAGAACCAGACCTACACAGGCAGTCTTTAGGGCAATGCAATGAGGCATTGGGAAGAAGCCCAAACTCATCAAACAAAGGAGGTCATCAGTAAATCAGCAAAGCGATGGCCTGGGTGCATGCCTAGTGCAGTATTCCAGCAGAATTCCGCTGCGTCAGTTGTCTGGAGGTCGAGAGCAGAGCCGTCCCAGCAAGGCGAAATCTGAGGTCTGAGGAGAGGCTGCAGCGTGTGTACCTGGAACGATGACGAGGGTGGAATGCTGGACAGTGTTGGACGGAGTTGGAGATCCTTGTAGAGAGAGGCTTTATACTGCGGGCACTCTGCTTCTCGGGGCAGGAAATGACAGTTGTCCAAAGAGCAGAACCGGAGTGAGGGAACACTAAGAAGGAGACATCCGAGGACAGGATGCCAAGTCGTCAACGTCCCAGTGAAAGCAGAGCTATGGCTGGAAACGGAACAAGGTCCGGAAGGACTGGGCAGAGACTGCGGCCAGCAGTCCCTCCATCCAAATGCCCAGCCTTCCTGACTCATGGCATCTTGGCCCCGTGGGTCCAGGAAGGGCATTCGGTGAGACTTGCTGCTGTGCCATTTCCTCGGCCTGCCCGCGCCTGGCCATCGTCCGGCATGAGGCTCCGTAGGGCGTCCCAGGTCAGAACAGTTGAGGCAGGGGTCCCCTGTTTCTAATTCATTTCTAAAGAAGCTTAAACGGCCTTAGAGACAACACAATCAAGGGAAGAAAGTTTGTTGTTTTTCAGAAAAGTGAAAATTGTCCTTAGGAAAATATTTTAGAGTCTGAGGTCAGTTTGGCAGAAGAATAATCATCGAGGCATCAGCATTTCCATGTCAAAGAGACGCCAAGCTAATGAGGGACGTACTGGCCCATTTCTGCACTGCCCGTTTTATTTAACTGAGCTAACAACTGTTTATGGGTGCAATGAGGTCAACTCTAAATTCATGTGAAATCCAAGGCTGAGAAAAAAATAAAGACCTGGTAAAAACATTTTTTTAAATTCCTGGAAAATAATATTTTGTGCCCCAAAAATTGTTTGCGATAAAATATGGGTGAATATACAATACTAACATATTCATACACAATAACTAAATGAAGGGCATGTTTTTATGTGTTTATCCAATACCGGCATATTCATATGCAATGCCCAAATAAAAAACATTTTATGTGTTTGAGAATATAAGTGGGCTACCACAAAGGCTATTCCTTTCTAAGAGGATACCCGGAGAATGATTTAAATGAAAGCTCATTTAGGTGAACAAACTTGTAGGCAATGACCTGCACTACTCTTGAAGCATTCTGATATTTTTGTATGACTGCAATTTTTGCAATCATGTTTAATATAAACTAATTATCCCTTGATGCATCTTAATAACTTAGTACGACTTCATAAGGTATTGGATCTTCATGTAGGAAAAATTCCGTCATTATTTTTTTCTTTGTACGAACACATAAGTTATTTTAAATGCATTTACTTCACTCTAGAAGTATAATAATTTCGAACTTCAGCGATCTTAGAGATTGAGCGATACAATAGTAAACAAGACACAGATTTTGGTCTCAGGGTTTACAACATTGTGAGAGAGAGGACAAGAAAACAAAATCAACGCATGTGTCGGGCATCTAGCATAATAACTGCGTGCTCCGCCCCTGAGTAGATGGGGTGAACCTGGCTGTCAAGGGTATTTTAGGATCGATGTGCTAAGAATTAGAATGGTTTGGGTAGAAAAACGTGCTACCATTTGGGTACCTGTGTGCTGAATAGGAGAAATTTATTTATTCGTCGATTTTTAATGGCTTTATTTTTCTGACCAGCCTCTCGCCAGTTTGAAGGTGAGAGCAAGCAACTGCCTTTGCAAGCCCTTAGGAGAGCATTAAGCTCTGCTCCAAGGAACAGCTGGAGTGCAGCAGGGATGAGCTGCAGGTGCACAGGAAGGGGCTAACCCACCGCTTCCCACTTCTGCTCCTTCTCCGCTCTTCTCCTAGGTTGTTATTTAGTTTGAATGTTTGTAGTAATGATATGGGGCACGGCAGGGTCGTGGAAACTCTCAGGAGCTGTTGCATAAACATTGGTAAGCCACCGTTTTTATGCCAAATTGGTCTGTATTTTCTCTGCATATTTTCCCATGAAACAGTATCTATGCATTTGAAATTGTAACAAATGAGAATTATATACATTTGATTATTATCAGATGTAGTAACCCATCCATATGTCAGAGAAATACACTCTACTCTCTGCTTAGTGATTATTTCTTGGTCTTAGAAAGAGGGAAGCTGAAACAGAAAATGCATGCATATAAGTAAATAGCATGGAAGCCACGTTATTGTTTGTTCCAATCAAGTTGCTTATAATAATAATGAGAAATACCAGATACCAATAATGCATGCAAAGCTATTTTGCTTTTGCATCTAATTATTTTCAGTGCTGTGTAACTCATTAATAATGGGCAACTGGTATAAAACATCCACACGGCTCTGCCATTGTGTATATTTGAATCATGAGGTCTAACAGTCTTTGTTTTATGATTAAATAAGAGAAAATTTATTTCTAAACGGTGTTCCTTAAAAAATGATCAAAAGACATATATGCAAAATGGACCCATCTAAAGTATGAGACTGTCAAAACAAGTTCTTTCAGGAGGAATAAGAATATATACATGATTTAGCTTGATAAAAATCTATAAGTTCAAAGTGTCTTTCAAGCGAATGAATTTATGAAAAATGCAAAACCAGAGAATAGCACTAAGAATAAATTAATTCAACTTAATTCAAATTATATATTAAATATGCATTATGTGCTCAGTATTGAGCTCATGTCAACATTTCTCTCTGTCCTTTATTTAGTTGGTTTGGTTTGAAAAGGCCCTACTTCTTCACAGCTTTACAAAAGCAGAAAAGGTATTGAAAGGTAAATTTACTATTGAAAGTCACGAGGACACTCAGTATAATTGTGGGCAACTATACTGAATAACAGGACAATATAATAATAATAGTAATTATCACCATCATCACTATATTGCCATCACCATCATCATCACCATCATCATCCTCATATTGCCATCATCATCACCATCATCACCATCATCACCATATTGCCATCATTACCATCATTGCCATATTGCCATCATCATCACCATCACCATCCTCATATTGCCATCATCATCACCATCATCACCATCTTCACCATATTGCCATCATTACCATCATTGCCATATTGCCATCATCATCACCATCACCATCATTATCCTCATATTGCCAACATCATCACTATCATCACCATCATCACCATATTGCCATCATTACCATCATTGCCATATTGCCATCATCATCACTATCACCATCATCATCCTCATATTGCCAACATCATCACCATCATCACCATCATCACTATTTTGCCATCATCACCATCATTGCTATATTGCCATCACCATCATCATCACCATCATCACCATATTGCCATCATCACCACCATCACTATATTGCCATCACCATCATCATCATCATCGTCGTCGTCGTCATCGTATCGCCATCATCATCACTATCATCACCATATTGCCATCACCATCATCATCACTATGTTGCCATCACCATCATCGTCACCATCATCATCATCATTGTCATCATATTGCCATCATCACCACCATCATCACCATATTGCCATCACCATCATCACTATGTTGCCATCACCATCATCGTCACCATCATCATCATCGTCATCATATTGCCATCATCACCACCATCATCACCATATTGCCATCACCATCATCATCACTATGTTGCCATCACCATCATCATCACCATCGTCACCACCATCATCATATTGCCATCATCATTCAAAATGCCCTGCCATGGACCATTTTCTTTTCTTCTTTAGTACATTATCCCCACACACTTGCCGCTGCATTCTGTTTCCTTTTTTGTTAGCAAAGTATAGTTGACACACAGTGTTAGGTTGATTACAGACCTACAGCCTAGGAACTCCACAAGGTCCATGAGGCCCATGTAAATCCCATGCTCACCACAGGTGTAGCCACCCTCTGTCACCAGATGATGCCATTACAGTGCCATGGACTGTTTTCCTGTACTGTGCCTCTTACTCTCCTGACTTACTCATTCCATAACCGCAAGCCTCTGTTTCCCACTCTTCATTACTACATTATTAATACAATCTCTTTAACTGGAGTAGAATACTCTTTTGTTTACGATGCCTTTTGTCACCTTAGTGGGGATTGAAAATCCCAGGTGAACCCATTCCACAACTAGGAGACAACTCACAAAGGTTAAAAGCCTGACAGAAATGGACTAGGGAACAAAGAGGAAGAACAGGGCAAAGAAAATTGTTCAAGTCAGTTGGTACAGGGTCTGAGTTTAATTTTATTGGGACTTTTCTCTTAGTGCTCGGTGAACCTGGCCTGATTTAAAGATGGTTGCTGATTTGATCATTGGCTCACTTATTGCTACTTTTCCTTCTGAAAATTTGTTTCTGAAAGTAATGGTGACATTTGTTTTTCGCAAAGGAGAGATGGATATAGTAGTTATTAAAACCTTTTCAGAAATAAAACGTAGGTAGTCTGACATTAACATATCATGAGTTTCCTCCCTGAGCCTCTAGTTTAACTTGGATGCCTCAGGGAAAGGGGCCAAGAAAACATACATTTTCTTATCCTTCATCAGTTAGTTTAACAAATAATTCAGTGCCTCCTCAGGGCCAGGCACTGAGCCAGGCCCTGAAATTGGTTGGTGGGCAAAGGTGATATGCTGCTCTTGTGAAAATTAAGTCAGCTATTGGATCCAGATTAAATGTTCTTGTGCCGTGTTTTCAGAGGCCCATATTTTACCTCTTTCCCCCTATTCATGCTACAATAGTTTTCTACATAATTCTGGACTTTACATAGTCTACTTTACCATTGGTTTTCTGTCAACCGAGTTGCTTCCAAAAAGTTTATTTGGGAAAACACGCAGGCTGCTCATGAGACGAAACTAACAAGGCATGGTTGAATTTTCCAAACCTTGATGGAAAATTAAACAAAACGTTCCCTGAATCGTACTCTTTATTTCCCAGACTGATCTATTTATTTCCCAGACTGATCTATATGCGCTGCTGAAAGGCAGAGTAACTTACTTATGGATCAATAATAAAGTTCAAGAATGATGGATATGAATGAAATGGCTGAATAGGAAACACTCTAGGAACCTCAGTAATACTATAAATGTGAAAAAAAAATCATGTTTTGTGGCCAAATGTATAAGCAAAAGGAATTGACACAAAGCACATTTTTAGGTGATCATTATAAGCTGCAGATTTGTCACGTAGCATTCCAAGTCACTTAGCTCTTAGAAACAGGCTTCCAACATATTTTATTAATGTTCCAAAATAGAATATATACAAAGGATCAACAAGAACATTCATATCTTCCCCTTTTTTGGATACTATTATGACATCTTGATATGAATAAGTCTTGAAAATGCCTAGAGCCTCAGAAAGCCCTCCAAACTAGTGGAGATATTCACACTGAGACAGATGAAGAAATTGGCATGTCCAGATGAAGCATGGTTGAGTGGTATAGACCCATTAATCCTAGATCATTTCTTTGACCGTGAATGGCTTATGTTCAGTTGTCTGCAAGAGCCTGTTCCAGAGGTAAGAGAATGAGAAGTCCCGGGGTTCGTCAAGAGAGATTTCTCAAGTTAGGTTCTCCTAACAGACCCCTAGGAAGCAGTTTGGAAACAAGTAGTTTATTTCAGAGGTGAATCTAGGAAATGCTAGGAGTTGAGTAGGCTAGTGCCTTGAATCCAAATGACAGAAGGACAGAAGACAGCGTGCTATTTTGTAGGTTAGTCGTACAAATGAGGAATAACCGGGCTCAATCCCCCTGAAACTCATAGGAGACACCATAGAACATTCTCTCAAGTTACCGAACTGAAGGGTGAAATAGTTGAGATTCTTTCCAGCTTCCCATCTGTCATCGATTTGATGGCTGCTTGCAAGGACATTAATTTCCTGGCACTTTTGGTTTGCACTGCATGAAAAGTAAAAATAGCCCTAAGTAACCGTGGTAAGAAACCTCATCTTTTAGGGGTGTAATCTAAGGGGATATGAGCTTTGATACCACATCACCTATTATAGCGGAAATACGTTTGTCATAAGGGGTAACGGAAAAAGTGTCTTCTCTAGGGCACTTGGTTTGAATCTTGATTTGTTTGCTTACCAGCTATATGAACTTGCCTAAAGTTCCTACATTTTTATGGCCTCAGTGTCTTCATTAGCAAAGGAAGACACTGAGCCACTGACTGCCTTAAAGGACAATAGTAAAAATTAAATGGGACAACGGATGTGCAGACTCAAACAGAAGGAGGCACTTACGAGAGACTAACAACGAGAAATCTGTTGTTTATTCAGTAAGTATTTATTAAGTATGTACTGTGTGCCAGGCCTGTGGTAGATGTTAGGGGCAGAGATGAATACAAAAAAGACACAACTTCATGTAGCTGGGAGAGATGCATAAGGAACAAACACACTTACATAGTTAACCTGCTATTCTTCTTAGGACCCTCTTGTGCTCTCGCTCAGCAAGTGACCTCTGACTCCTTTGTATTACTCATTTCTTTTTAGGGTGCTTGTTCCTTAGCTAGGTCTTCCCCACACCTCGCCTGGGACCTGGTGCTGCCTCTCTGGTGCTCAGGGGCCTCTCCAAATGCCCAGCCTCCCTTCTGTCACAATATGTACACCCTGTTGTATTTTCTAGAAAGGTCCTTGCAGTTTATTTGTCATAGCAGAAAAGTTTGGAGAAACTCATTCTAACTATGTTGTCAATAGATGGTATAGTATAATGCCTTATCTTCCCTTCAGACTTTTCTGTCTTTAGGATTTCAAATAGTAGAAGAGGTTATTTCGATCAGTATGGTGATCATCTACTCTGTCTTAGGGAATACAGAAGAAGATTTTAATTGCTCGCCTTCGGATGGGCATTTTACCTCCCTTACTCCTTGAAACCCCCCTGTGAGATTGGTATTAGTATCGAGTATCAATATTATATGGGTAAAGACGGTGGACTTTAGAGAGGCATTGACTTGTCCAAGGTTGTGCAGCAATGATCCTTGAAAATAGGGATTCAAAATGAGCTCTAACTACAGTGCAAGTGCACTTTTCTAATTCATGGTACCACCTGCCCAACACACCTGTGAAGAACTTCTCCTTTAACTTAACTACTCAGGTAAGATGATTCTACGGCAAGTCTCAAAGTGGGGTCCGTGCAGAAAATGAGATTTCTGGAATGAGTTATTAGAGTGAGCACTTGCCTGGGGACTAGAGGTGGGAGTGGGGGAGGAGGATACTTCATACACACCTTTGTGGTTAATGATTACTGCGCGGTTTGGTTAGAATTTGGAGGAGTTGGGCTATCTGGCAGAAGATACACAAAGTTAAAGTAGAGATGCCATTTTCTGTTAAGCAGCAGAGATGCCATCTGGGTCTTATCTCCAGACACTGCGCCTTTTAAACACAGAACACGCACGTTGCTGAAAACGACAGAGGCATGCTTCTCAGTGCTCTCTCTGGATGGGGCTGAGCTGGCTCAGAAATGGGACATTTTCAAAGAAATGCAGTTTTATTATCTTCAAATATATCTGCTAGAGCTAGGAGCAGGTGAATAGGTGAGGGAAAGAATGTAATACAGGAAAGATAAAATTTAGCCTAAAACCATGCTTTTATTTTACTATTGCTTTGTGATCTTGAGCATGTTTCTTTTACTACTTTGATCCTTAGTTTTCTATAAAAATTGAGATTATATTTGAAATTACATGTACTTTATAAAGGTGGGTGGTTTTTTTTTTTTTTTTAGGATTTTATTTATTTATTTATTTGAGAGAGAGAAAGAGCAAGGGGGAGGAGCAGAGGGAGAGGAACAAGCAGACTCCATGCTGAGAAGGGAGCCTGACGTGGGGCTCGATCCCACAACCCTGAGATCATGACCTGAGCCAAAACCAAGAGTCAGACGCTTGACTGACTGAGCCACTCAAGGGGCCCCCATCAACGGTTATAAAGGCTAACCTTAATAATATGTATGTTACTTAGATATTCACCAGCTTGGTTACAAATGAAGTCAAATAAACATGAATAGAACTTTCACTAACTCCATATTTCCCTGCCAGTTATTTTCTGGATTCTTCAAATGGTGTCTTTCAATCAATTATGAATCAAAGGTGCTACATACTCTTGGCTTCAATCCCTTTAAACTGCACAAACACCTCTGGCCTGAATCACCCTGAGGACTTTCTAGATCTGATAAGATTCCTGAAGTGATAAGAAGATGACAGTCACTTTAGGAGAGAAGAAGGAACTCTTCCCTTCTCCAAGTTGGCTCAGTTAGGAGAACCCCCAAATGTTACCTAATTAATCGATCCTGTCCATTACCTCCCACCCCCACCCATTTCTCCAAAATCATGCTAGCGAACTTCTATCGTACTGTCAAAAGGGGAAAGAGCCAGGGTTCAAAGTCCAGTGTGGTTCAGAGCCCTCAGTTGAAATGGCCTTTCAGGTGAGATACAGCAGGTAACCCCACAGAGAATTTAAAGAAAACCCTGATCCTCACCTAACTGGCCTCTGATTACAGGAGATCCCGGCTCACGTCTGGTCACCAGCACCATAAGGTGGAGACTCATCTCAGTGCTTCTAGTACTCCGTACAATTTCCAGTTTCTGTTAGCCATGCTAGGGCTCCAACTCTCCAACCAATTTTTTCCTTTGCCATGTTCCTATTCTCTCCAGCCATATCTCCTTCTGCTACTATTCAAGTTAGAGTGACAAGTCTCTCTAGGAATTTTCACTGTCTTTCTACCCAGCCCCCTCCCTCTAATGCTGTAATTTTTGCCTTTTTGATTTCACAGTTTCCTAATTTGAGGATTGCATTTCCCAAGATTAAATTTACAAGATTTAATCCCAGATTAAAAGAGGGACACATGGGTGGCTCAGTCAGTTGAGCGTCAGTGTCTTGATTTCAGCTCAGTTCATGATCTCAAGGTCATGACATCAAGCTCTGCATCAGGCTCTGTGTTCAGTGGGGAGTTTGCTTGAGATTCTCTCTCTTCCTCTGCTCTCCCCACCATGTTCTTGTGCATGCTTTCTCTAAAATAAATAAATATTTTTTAAAAAAGTGTATGAAAGAGCATGACTTACGACCTTGTCAACTGGGGAATCTTCACTGGATGGAGTTAGTCTTTGACATTCAGGTCAGTTCTTAGACACACTCCAGGCAACAGTCACAAGAATCACATATAAATCAAGGCAGCTACATAGTATGCACTTTAGGGTAATTCTCCAGGCTCTGCTTCTCAACCTTAACTTTGCATTTTGGTCTTTATTCTTACCTGGTTTCCTCTTTTGGACTTTTTTTTTTTTTTTTTTTTTAACACATCCCCAATGCCTTCATATAAAATCTTGTTTGGATTAATGTTTGCATTTTTGATTAACATCTTCTCAAATATACTCTCTGTTTAGCCTCCTAGATCTAAACCACTATCCTGACCCAGACTATGAGAATAATCCTAACTGTTGTTGTTATTGTTAGATATCATAGTGTACCACAAACTGTTCTAATTGTTCAGCCTACAAACCTTTTTAATGTTCACATCAATACTTCACACTCGGTAACCCCTCTGGCTCTTCACACATATTTGTCCTATTTCTTTGGTTCTTATTTCTCAATATAAGCCACTAGATATGGCAACCAAATGTTATATTCTGTGCCCTTCTTGTATCTTTTTTGACTTCCAATGAACCTTTTATACCATGTGACTTGAATTTTTATAATTTTCTCACACACTGAATGTATCATCAGGTAAGAAGTACTCTAAGGCTTCTACCCCCACTTCAAAGTGGGTATAAACTTAGCTTCATCTAATCTACTCATCATAGTATGCATTTGAAGAATGACTTTGATTTTCCAAAGTATGATCTTTGGTCCAAATCAAGGCTTACACTTGTTCTCTGTTACTCTCTAGTACTGGAGAGAACTCTATCAGTCTCTAGACAGGATCTTGCCCTAGCTTCCATTCACTTGACTAATACCCAGCTGAGCCTAATATATCCACTTTCAGGAAGACAAAGGTGATTGCCCAATAGAAAGCATTGTCTTTGAGGCTCTGGGGGGATCAGGGGAGAAGACCGGGATCAGTGGGACAGAGTCCCAGTCTTGTAGGAACTTTCAATGTAATGAAGACATAAGATGACAAAAGCTCCTAGAATGCTGGGTGGGGCAAGAGGGAAGTGCTCTTTTCTCTCCCAGTGATTATAATGAAGGAAGGCATTTTAAATGATCCTTGAAAAATATGTAGATAAGAACAATAGTTAGCACAGATGGTATGTAATAAGGCAGAGTTTGGATTCGGGTGATCTGATGTCCTATGCTTGGCTCTTAACCATTGTTTTCTAATGCCTCTGCATAATATTTAATAGGCAGGGGGGAAGATAAATTTCTTCCAGGAATAAATCAATGAAGACACAGGCGCCAAGCTCAGAGTATGCTCCATTTGATGGAAACAAATGATACCTCATGTGAAATAGCAAGAGATGAAATTAGAAAGATATTTGGGACTGATTATTTGGAGGCTTTGAACATTTTGCTAAGAATTTTGAGAATAATTTGACCCTTAATTGATTCAGCAAATTTATGTGAGCATCTATTAAGTATGAAGCATTAGTAGTATGTTAGTGAATAAAGCAGTGTTAAGCAAATGAGCAGGAGAAGACTGTATTAGAGTAATTTCATTTCACTTGTCAAAAACAAAAACAAATTTGAGTAGATTGAAGAGATTAAGTGGAGTCGATGACATATTAAGTTCTTAAAAACAGATCGTGATGGAAATTACAGAAATAGGAAAGGATCTTATGGAGACTGGAGTGAAGGGTTGGGGGTGGGGGTGGAGATTTTGAGTATGTGTAGACTGAGAAGAGAAACTAGGGAGGGAAAAATTGAATAAGAGTGGGAATAATTCGAGGGACAGTTGTATAGGACATAGCAGTGAACAGATGTAAGATTATACAGATAGAGGGCTTGACCTTAGAGCAGAGCAAGGTAATACCTTTCCCGAGATGCGAGTGAAGATGGTAAAGATGGATAGAACCACAGCCACACTTTGAGCTACAAAGGGAGGTTGAGGACCTTCACTCTTACTCACTAGTATGTTTTAAATGAAGGAGACTGGATCATTTTACGGATCTGTAAGGCAAGAGTTAGGGCCTCAGGAGACTTTATGATGATTTTCGTGGAGGCTGAAAGAGGGGCTCTCTCAGAATGGGCGAAGGAAATGCTAAGATTTATTCTGGGCCCAGTTTCACAACCACAAGTCCACATGAAAAGCTCATGATGAGTTTCACAAATACCGCATTGACTACACTGAAAACCATTGATTCACTGAAAACCGAGTGATAATAAAATCTTAATAACCTCTGTGTGGAGCAGCACAAGGTGGAAAGGCAAGTTCAATATTTTTATCTTTCAAAAGAGCTGCAGGCAAGGAAAAGTAGCCTTAAAGGAAAAAAAGAACGCAAGTTGTTATTATCCTGCAAAGTCAATGGTGTGTAATAAGAGATGGGCTTTGATTTTTCTGCTTTTGAATACCGGATGTAGGTTTTACAGGTTTGGGTTATGGCGTTTTACATCAATATGATATGGTTCTGAAGACTAGGAGGCTTTTCTGCAAATGATTCCAGGGTTTTCACTAAGCGCTATTGACCATTGGAAAACCACCAGAGTCATCAACCTTTCAGAGCAATTTCCTGTGCATTAAATACGGCGTCTTCTTCCCTTCCCACTTTTCCTTCATCCCTACTTTCTGTCTTTTTGCTGCTGTTGATATAATACAATTTTTCACACATTTTAGTTAGAGTGTGATCACTATTGTGGCAATTACAGTTTCTTAGTTGGCTAATGCCTAAAGGATTATCATAAGACATTTATATAGCTTTACTTTTTGATAATGTTTAGTATTACCAGACAGTGATGTTCATAAACCAGCAAATATCATAGAGCAAAAATTGAGTGATGAGTAATGCATACATTAAAGGACAGAAGTCTACGTAACTGTACCGAAACCAATTCCATTATGACTCCAATCCTAGTATATTGCTTTGTTGCCCTCCACGGATGGTCTAAAATCAATGCTCAGCCTGTGATTCACCCACGTTAGAAATTATCCAGAATTTCTCAAGGATTAACATCATGTAGCTTTTTTCCTAGCTTGGGTATGGATTACTAAATCTTCTGGTTGACATAGGGAGACAGAATGCAGAAAGAAAATTTATTACAAAATGAAGTGGAGCTTGACTAATTACAAAGCCTTAAAGAATGAGGTTGGAGGACAGTCACTGGGGGCTGTAGTATCACAGGTTATAGGGAATCAATGTCTCACAAGGTGTAGGGGTATAATGTTTGTATTAAGAGGAACGATAAGTGTTGCCCAGCAATTCCCGGAGCTATAGACAGCTGAATTTCCCCCATATTTAGCACTGAATCACTGAGGTGATTTTTTATTTCCTACCAAGTTGATTCAACATTTTAACTACATCTAAGTTTTTCTCTAGACCTGTGCTCAGCCCCATTAGACGTAATGTCCTCTTTTAATAATAATTCTCTACACCAGTGCTCAGCCCCATTAGGCTTAATGTCCTCTTTTTATAATAATTACTTTTTATGCCTTCTCTACAATTCTAAAATGAAATTAATAGATAATAATCAATCTACAAGCAAAATTCTCAAAACTCAATATAATGCTGTAACTATATTCCAGGGATGTAACTTCTCTGTATTTCAAGGGAAGGTGGTGTTTTGCCTTATTATACCAAGAGTTACTTGTTATTTTGGAAAATCATGTCACCAATGGAAATAGAACTTATAGAATTTGAGGAGAACATACAACTGCAGTCATCTGCTTCTGAAGTCACCTATAGCTTCAAGCATTTGGCTACTTTAATATGACTTCAAGGGTAGTCATGCAAGAGCATTTACATATTTAAGTGCACATTCTATTGTAGTAAATTATTCCCTTTGATTTCTCCTTTGTTTTATGTGTAGAGCATTTTTTGCATTTTTGAAATTTTGCATGTTGATGGGTTATCTATAAACTTCATTTCAGAGAAGTTAAGCAGGTTAGGACTCTAGTCATCTCAAGATTCAGTTGAGGCTGAGGGTTCCACTCATGTAGTTATTCAAAGATTTTGGTTTCTTATCCACTGGGAGTGGGGGCGGTTTAGGGGGTTGGGGGAGGTAGGGGAGATTGATGAGCTGTTTCTTCTACTTTGGCCTCTCCATAAGGTTGCTCGCAACATGGCAGCTTGATTCCCCCTGAGCACGTGATACATCAGAGGGAGAAAGGAGGGTGGGAGAGAGATCAAATATTTTATTTGATCTGGCTTTTTAATTTTTTTTATTAAGTTCAGTTAGCCACCTTATAGTACATCATTAGTTTTTGATGTAGTGTTCTGTTTTAATTTAGTTACCACCATTCCAGCATTTCCTACCATAATTCAAAGAAAATGTGCAATACTTGCTGAAAGGGCTCTGAACATCCCAAGTAACTTAATCAATATCTATGGGATAACACATTACGGTGGAAGTACTGCTCTGGCAGCCCCAAATCCTGAGTTCTAACTTCAGTGCTGCCCTATTACTCGTCCCTTCACTGGTTCCATAACCTTGGGCAAGTCACAACATTTTGTGACTTAATAAGAAATTGTCTCTGTCTCTGTTTCCTGATACAGAAATCCTAAAATGCTTGTAATTTCCTGAGCAATAGGGGTGCTGAAAACATCTTTTGTTCTAATATTTGGTCTTTGACCCTGGTTCCTGACAAAACAGCTCCTAAGACCCTTGGAATCTCCAAAGTGATGAGTGTCTTTTTGTATGCTAATGAGATGACTGGTGGCCGGAAGTCCCTAGACAGCTTCAGGATGGGGGCTGGTCACCAGAAAGACCAAGCCAAGTTTAGAGCTTGGAACTTCCAGGCCCATCCTGCAGCTTTTGTGGAGAAGAGAAGGACTGGAGATCGAGTACACTGTCAATCATGCCTATGTGATGAAATCGTCATAAAAATCCCAAAACTATGCGGTTTGGAGGGCTTCTGGTTTGGTGAGCACGTGCATGTGCCAGCATGATGGTGAACCCCAATTCCATGGGGGACAGAAGCTAATTTGTTCAGGACCCTTCTGGACTTCACCTTGTGTAAGTCTTTATCTATATTCTTCCGATAAACCAGGAAACGTGTTTCCCTGAGTTCTATGAACCATTATAATAAATTATTGAACCTAAGGAGGGCTAATGGGAACTCCCAGTCACAAGGACAGATGACAACTTGGAATGCGCCTCTGGAGTCTGAAGTTGGGGGGTGGCAAACTAACGGGATTGAGCCCTTAAACTGTGGGTCTATGCTAATTCCAGATAGTTAGTGTCATAATTGATTGCTAGAACTTCCAGTTGGTGTTGGGAGAATTGGAAAATTGGTCAGTGTGGGAAAACACCCCGACTTTTGGTGTCAGAAGAAGAAAGGAGCTTCTGTACCAGAACTAACATGAATTTGCTCCTTGGTGAGTCGTAGGTAGATATGATACTGGGTGGAGTTGTCACACAAAGGAAATTTTATTTGCAGCAAATAAGATCACAGGGAATAGTTTTTAAAGCTCTGACTCCCCAAGTAGAGGTGAGTGGATTTCTTTTATTTGGAGTTAGGATGAGTATTCAGAAAGGGGAGTTTTGTCATCATCTGTAGAGGTGGTCATAAGGTCATACAGATGTACTTAGGAAACATGCCTATACATGTACCGTATATTAATGCAATCTCCTTTGGCAAAGACTTTAACATTATAATGAGGTAGAGGTGACTGTCAGATACTCCAGGGTCCATCCCTGGGGGTGTGAATCAGTAGCTGAGCTCAGATTGGTCTAGGCCACTGGAGCTCTTCTTAGTGCTTGCCTCCAAAAGATAAGGTTAACATTCCTGTGAAGATAGGAAATGAGTAGGGGTCTTGCTGGTGACAATTTTAACCTCATTAACCCTACAGGGTTCACTTCCGCTTAATTTTTCATTTTTTTTTTTTATATAAAAGCACCTTCATTTTGCTCAAAAAGGGCCCTCTTGATCTTTAAGCCTGGTTTTGATCATTTATATAAAGGAAACCACAATACCCACATAAATTGCTAAGGGGTTCCTTCCAAGATGGGTTAAAAAATGGTTGTGGAGATACTTTGAGAACTGTGACATGTCAGACAACCTCAAGGGGTTGTTATTATACGTACCATTGTTTTTATGAGGAAGGGCCTTCCAAGTTCAAAATAGCACTCATTTAAATAAACTTGAGAAACAATGCGCTTGTATATTGGGAATTTCCTATATTTAAAACCCATGTTTATACAGATAAAATTGTCTGTGTAGTTCATGCATAAGTCCTGATAAGGAGGTTGATGTAGAAGTATTTTTAGTCTGGTTAAATTTTAAGATTTTTTTTAATTTTTAAAAACTATTTTATTTATTTATTTGACAGAGAGACAGCGAGAGAGGGAATATAAGCAGGGTGAGTGGGAGAAGGAGAAGCAGGCTTCCCGCCGAGCAGGGAGCCAGATGCGGGGCTCGATCCCTGGACCCTGGGATCATAACCTGAGCCAAAGGCAGATGCTTAACGACTAAGCCACCCAGGCACCCCAAATTTTAATATTTTTTCCTGAATTATTTTATTTATTTTTCAAATGAGATTCTCATGCCATTGAAACAGAGAAAAGAGACAAAAGAGAAGTGAAGCTAAAAATCTACCAGAACAAAGATTCGACTTCAATATTATAGGGAGCCTCATAGTACTGAGTTTACAACAGGCAATTAATGAGTATCTTTCATATAAGGCAGAATAAGTTTATGGTCACAACTAGATAGCCATGGACAATATAATATGAAGAGCAGGAGAAGCTATAGCTAAGCAGCAACAGTAAAATGAAGGAATTATCCACAGTGAACTCTCAAGATAGCCTTCAATGTAGATCAATGCAAATATTGGTTACTCCTCACCGTCCTCATATTCTGAATCAAAATCATTTCTGAGTGCCCATGTGTACGATGCACAGTGTATAGCGTGGAGACCTTTCAGACATTATTCAGCAATGAGGTCCTCAAAACACAACTTTCCCAATAAAGTTAGCAGGAGAAGCTTTGTCAGTTCTGCAAGAACCTGTGTGGGTCATTCACGAAAAACAGCTTTTAACAATCTGAGCTAAAGCTTTAAATTCGTCCGGTGTTGAATATAAAATCCAAGCCTGAATAACTATTCACTCCTGAAAATGCAGATTCCAGATGTACCATTCAGGCAGAGAGCAACAAATTAGCAATACTGGTCAAAATATGTGCTCAGAATTTTCCATTATCATGACCGTGATCATCATTATCATTATCGTCATTACTGTCCATCTAATCAGCGAAGCAGTAAGTTGTTGTTCTGGGTTCTGCAAATAGCCCTATTGCCTGAAAATATAAAATCCAAAATTAGTTTACAGACAGATGATATGTATGGGAATTATGCAGATAAATGGATTTTCTTTTAATAGGTGCCTATTGAAGTGGGTCTGGAAGTTGAACAGGATAGTAACATTTTTAAATTTAGCTGGTGTGGACCTACTCTTTCCTAGTGCTGCTTTTTCCTTAGACTCTTCCCTAGGATTATTTAATCTCTTCTCTCCCTTCATCCACACATGAAATATATTCAGGTTCATGGGTGGTGCAGTCAGTTAAGATTTTGGCTCAGGTCACAATCTCAAGGTTGTGAGATCAAACCCTGCATGGCTCTGTGCTGGGTGTGGAGCCCTCTTGAGAGTCTCTCTCTTCCTCTCCCTTTGCCCCTCATCCCACTACACATGCACTCTCTCTTAAAAAAATAAGAAGAAATATTATATTCAGGTTCAATATCATATTCACCTTCCTCAATATAATCTCTCTAATGCATTCCCATTGTTTAACTTCCATTTATATGCTGATGATCCCAAAACTTCTAGATCTACCCCAGGCATCTGTCCAGATCAGTATACTTAGCATGTTTCATTGGCTTTTATGATCCTTTATCTAACCTGCTGTAACCTGTCATTCATTTATGCAGACTCAACATCTTTTACCTTGCCTTCTTAGAAATGATAGAAGAGGTATTTAAAAAAGGAATTAATCCTTCTTAATGTAGAAAAATAAGAAACGGGATTATCCATACTATGAGAAACTCCTGAAAGACACCAAGCAGAAAAAGGCCTAAAATTGACTGAGTGATAATCAGTGAATTGTTGAGAAAAATCCAGAAGGAGTTCAGAGGGTGAGCCACACGCAGAAACAAAGAATATCAAGGAGAGGAGAAGGCCCAAGGGAGGTCTAGATGGTGATTTCTTGAAGACTTCTGTTGAGAGCAGAGGGTAATATTGGGCCTTTTTATGTCTTTTTTGATATTGCCATCTTCACCGCCCTCCCAGCGATGCTTGAGTCGAATGATGAGCTTCAGAGGGATTTCCCATCAAACAAAAACAGTGAGCATAGTTCTAGGCCCTGAGAAGAGGAAGAGGAGCGGGCCACCTCAATGTGGTTGTCAGTTCCAAATTCCATCCCTTCTGCGCAGCAGTGAGAAGCAGGTTAATGTAAACAGACACTGATCCTTGAAAGAATGAATAGGAATCCTAGGGTTCTTAAAGAAAACCAGTATCATGAAACAGAGGCGTTCAGTAACAGAAAAGCTAGCAACCAGAGAAATAGTTACCAGAACCATCAGGAAAGCCATAAAAATACTTGGTGTCCTTGGGTGTAATGAAGATCTATCCATTGTGTCCAGTAGACCTCTTTAGTGTCAGGCCTCAGAAACAAACTGGGGCAAACAAAAAAAAAATTTATCAGAAGTAGATGAAGACCTAGACAACCAGGATTAAAAATAGAACAAGAACCACAACAAGGACAAGGGGAGGGACCAAGCACTGGGAATAATTCTGTAGAGATGCACCTTCAACTGAAGATGAAGATGATCTACACATTTCTATCCCCATCGTTCCCTTTGATTAATATTCACATCACAGGAGAGATGGCTTAGACCATATGACCACTCCTTGGTTAGGACAGGGCAGGGACCTTAATTTACAGTTCCATAGAATCTGTAAGATGGGGGAGAGGTGATTCCGCAAAATAAAATTGGTGTGCTCGAAATGTATTCAGGTGTCACAAATAGAACAAATAACTGTAAACACCCATGAAATGAAAATAGGAAGTGATGAAAAATAGCAAGAATTGGAAAAAATATGATCAATAGTATTTTTAAAAACTGGTGGATTTATGCTAATGCATAATGCACATAGTTTAAGAGTGAATTTTTGAGCTCCGTGATTGGGCCAAAGGAATTGTCCCAGAATAAAGTTCTAAAGCACAAAGAGATATAAAGTAGTTGGTTCTAAACACTACCTAGTAGCAGTTAAAGAAACACGAGATAGATTGGTTGGGAGGAAATAATTAAGTTTGTTGTGTAAAATCTTCATTATCATTTCAATATATTTTCTGATTTCTATTATCATTACTTCTTTGACCCACAGATTACTTTACTTTCTTTAGTTAGATTTCTGATACTCAATTTCTAGCTCAATTGTACTATGGTAAATAAGAGCATATCCTCAGAATGGGTTTCAATTCATTTAAACGTGTTGACTTGTTTTATTGACTAGAGTATAAACTACTATATTTTTAAATATTCTGGTTGTACTTGTAGAGAGGATCCACTCTGCCTTGTTGGATACAATGTTCTATAGATGACCATATGTTGTCAGATTTATTAATTGTGTGATTTAAATCTGCATCCTTATTATTTATTTCATGTCGGCTTTTATTTGTTTACTAAGAGAAGAATGTTAAGCTTTTGTCACTATTATTTGTGACTTGTAGTGTTCAATGTACTGGTCTTCCATTATGTCAGTTTTATCCCCATAATATTTCATATTTTTGAGGCTATTGTGAAAGTTACTTTTAATTTCAATTGTGGATTATCCCTTGTTTGTATATAGAAATACAATTGATTTTTATACATTGATTTTGTATCCATGTAAACTTGTTCAACTCATTTATTAGTTCTAACAGCATTTTAGTTAATTTCACAGGATTTTCCAAGTAAACAATCATCTCATCTATGAATAACAAATTTTACTTTTTCCTTTCTAATCTACATTTAATTATTTCTTTCTGTTGCCTTCTGTTGTACTGGAAAGAACCTCCAGTACAACATTGAATAGAAATGAGAACAGTAAATGTCCCTGTCTTGTTCCTGACCTTTGGAGGAAAACATCTGTCTTTCATTATTAAGTATTGTATTAGTCGTAGATTTTTATAAATTCTTTTTGTCAGATTGAGGAAGTTCTCATGTACCTGGAGTTTTCTGAGAGTTTTTATCAGGAATGGATTATTGATTTTTTTTTCAAATGACTTTTTTGCATCTATGAAGATGATCCTATGTTTGCTTATTTTGAATCTATGAATGTAATGAGTTGCTTTGATTGTATTTCAAATGTTAAACCATTCTTGATTTCTGGATTTCCTACTTAGAAATGATATATATTATTTTTGCATGTGCAATTAGATCTAACTTGTTACAATTTTAAATTATTTTAATCTGTATTCATGGGGAGTATTGATCTGTAGTGGTTTATGTTTTTCTTTGGTTGCCTTTGTCGTTTTTTTGTGACAGAGTAATATTGGTCTCATAGAATGAGTTGGTAAACATTCCTTTTTTGTTTTTCTGAAAGTTTGTAAAAACTGGTAATATTTCTCACTTCAGCGTTTGCTAGAATTTTCGGTAAACCTGTCTGAGGTTGGAGGATTTTTTTTTCTAGGAAGATTACCAATTTCCAATTCAATTTCTTTAATAGAACTATTCAGGTTATCTATTTCTTCGTAAGTAAACTTGATCCAAAAATTGTGTCCATTTCATCTAGTTAGCCAAATTTATTGGAATTCAATTGTCCATAACAGTCCCTGAACTTCTTTAAAAATCATGTAGCGTATGTAGTGTTGTCTTCTGTATACGTACTGATTTTCTGTCTGCCGATTCTGTCAGTCACTGGGAATGTGGTATTGGAATACCTAGTTACAACTGGGGATATGTTTGTGTCCATTGTAGTTCCATCAGTTTTTATTTCATTCTTGACACTGGTAATTTATATCTTTTCTCTTTTTTTCCTGCCTAGAAGTTTATCAACTTTAGTTATCTTCTCAAAAAAACATATTTTACATCACTGGTTTTTCTATTGCTTTTCAGTTTTCCAGTTCATTGATTTCTACTCTGGGCTTTATTATTTTATTTGTTCTTAATCCAGGTGTCATATGCTCTTTTTCTAGTTTCATAAGGTGAAAGCTGCGGTCATATATTTGACAATTTTCCTTTTTTATGTCGTAGATGTTTATTGCTATAAATATCTCTTTCAAGACTGCTTTAGCTGCATCCCACAAATTTTAATATGTTGTGTTTTTAAGTTCTTTAAAGTAAAAAATACTTTCTAACTCCTCTTTTGATTTCTTTTCTATTAGAAGGGTGTTATTTACCTTACAAATACTCGGGAATTTTTAAAAGATGCTTCAGTTATCAGTTTTAAATGTGATTAAATTATGGTCAGAAAACACAGTTTATATGACTTGGGTCCTTACAGATTTATTGAGAGTTGTGTTATGGGTCACACTATTCTCAGTGAGCACGTGAAAATAACATATATTCTGCTGTTGCTAGGTGGAGTGTTCTATAATATCAACGAAATTCACTTGATTGATAGGTTTATTCAAGTCTTCTGTATCTTTACTGAGTTTTTGTCCACTTGTATCAATTACTCAGTGAGGAGTGTCGAAACTTTGAATTATCATTGTGGATATGTCCGCATATCCTTGTACTTCTATCCGTTTATGTTTAATATAGCTGCGTTATTAGGTCCATAAACATTTAGCACTGTTACATTCTCTTGAGGAATTGACCCCTTCATCACTTTGAAATAAAAATTTGATCCATGCAAATATTCTTTGAACTATGATCTATTGTATTTGATATTAATATAACCACTCTAGCTTCATTTTTATTAATGTCAGCCTGATGTATCCTTCTCCTTCATTTTACTTTTAACACATTTGTGTCTTTATATTTAAAGTAGGTTTCTTGCAGTCTCATAGAATAAATTCTTGCTTTTTTAAAAAAATTAGTGTAATAATCTCTGTCTTTCAATTAGGGTGTTTATACTGTTTATATTTAACCTGATTATTGATATTGTTGTATTTAAATGAACAATCTTCCTATTCTTTTGTATTTGTCTTATTTGTTCTATTTTTCTTCCTCCTTACATTCCTTGAGTACAACTCTTTGTTGTGTATTTTAGTGGTTGCTTGAAGATTTACAGAATATATCTTTAATTCATCACAGTCTGCCTTCATGTGATATCATACTATTTTCCATATAGTTTGCAATCCTTATAACACTGTACTTTAACTTTTCCTCTCCTGGCCTTTGTACTATTGTTGTCATATATTTTAATTTCTACATGTATTATAGACTCCACAGTACTTTATTATTTTTGCTTTAGAAGCAACTAAATTTTAAGGAGATTTAAATATTAAGAAAATATTTTATATTTACTTATGTAGTTACCATTTCTGGCGTGCTTTATTACTTCATGTAAATTCAGATTTCCAATTTGTCTTATTTTTCTTCAACTGATGATGTCCTTTTTTTTTTTAAAGATTTTATTTATTTATTTATTTATTTGAGAGAAAGAGAGACAGAGTGAGAGAGAGCATAAGAGAGGAGAAGGTCAGAGGGAAAAGCAGACTCCCCACGGAGCTGGGAGCCAGATGTGGGATTCGATCCTGGGACTCCGGGATCATGACCTGAGCCGAAGGCAGTTGCTTAACCAACTGAGCCACCCAGGTGCCCGAGGATGTCCTTTAATAGACACGAGTGTCTGCTGTGTGATGAATTTTCTCAGCTTCTGTATGTTTGACAATTTATTTTGCTTTTCTTTTGAAAGATATTTCAAACAGTAAAGAATTATATGTTGACTTTTTTCTTTCAGTGCTTTTAAATATCATTTCAACATGTATAAGGTTGTACTGTTTTAGATGAAAAACCTGCTTTCAATCTTGTCTTTGCTTCTCTCTATGTAATGTGTCTTTTTTTTTTTCTGGATGCTTTTCAGATATTCTCTTTAACCCTGGCTCTAAGCAATGTAATTATCATGTGCCTTGGTGTTGCTTCCTTTATATTTCTTTTGTTAGGGTCTATTGAGTTTCTTACACCTGTGAGTTTATAATTTTGTTCAAATTTAGAAAAAAAAAATGGCCATTATTTCTTCAACTATTTTTTGTTTCCTCTCCTTACCCTGCATTACCAATCCTTAAGGGATCCCAATTTTAAACATATTTGTCTAATTGAAGTTGCCTAAAGGGTTATGAGAATCTGCTCCTTTAAAAAAAGAAAAAAAATTTTTTAATCCCTATTTTTATGCTGGTTAGTTTTTATTGCCATTTCGTTAGGTACTTTAATGTCTAATCTATTTTTAAGACTACCAAGCTTATTTTTTTCATTTCAGACATCATAGCTTTCATCCCTAGAAGTTTAATTTAGGGCTTTTTATTCCTTCATGTGTTTAATTAGTATATTTAATATTTCCTCTAGCTTCTTGAACATAAAGAATACAGTCATAATAATGGTCTCAATGTCCTTGTGTACTAATTCTATGCTGTCTACCATTTTTCTCTTCCTTGTGGGCTGTAATTTCCCACATCTTCGTCTTCCTGGTAAGTTTTTATTGAACGCCAGATGCCATTAATTTTACCTGTTTATGTGCTGGAATTGTTATATTCATATAAGTATTCTTTTTTTTTTTTTAGATTTTATGTACTTATTTGAGAGAGAGAGAGAACAGAGGGAGAGTGACGGGGAGAAGCAGACTCCTCTCTGAGCAGAGGGCCCAACTCAAGTCTCTGTCCCAGGACCCCGAGATCATGACCTGAGCTGAAGGCAGTTGCTTAATAGACTGAGCCACTTAGGTGCCCTCCTATAAATATTCTTGAATTTTATTGTAGGACATGATCAATGTAGTTGTAAAGACTTTGCTTTTCTGGAGTCTTGGCTTTAAAATTCGTCTAGGAGAACGAAATCTTTGTTTACTCTAGGGGTCACTTTTCCCTATTACTGAAGCGATACCCTTCTTGTAATTATAACTGATATTCTCTGAATTATGAGGTTTTCTATTCTGCCTGCTGGAAACAGGCACTATGCTCAGCTCTATGTGAGTTTCAGTTATTATTCTCTTTGCTTTGCTTTTGGGTGGGTTTTTCTTCTTTTTTTTCCCTCTGACTGCAGCTATTCTCTTCACATACATGCTGAGCAGGAGTCCCATGAGCCTTCATGGAGATACTCTCCAGATACCATAGCCATCACGTTTGATTGTGTCCGCAGGGACCATGGTCCTTCCTTGCCTGGTGCCCAGGGTCTTGAGTGCCATAATTGTAGATGTTTTGTTTTACTCCTTTTTCTTTTTTAGTTATTTAATACAGGGATATAAATCTAATCTCTGTTTCTCCATCTTGATTAAAGTGAATACACACACACACACACACACACACACACACAGGCATATATAGTTTTAAAACATAATTTCCTGTTCTCTGTGGATACTTTTAAGTTGCCTTTCAAAATGTCATACATGGTAATCCCTTTTACGTTGTAATAATGAATTAGATGCATTTTAGCACTGAAGCCTTCCCAGGTCCATTTCTGCAATCTCTGCTTTCTGCCAGTTCTTGAGCATGGCACCTTTTTCCATGTATGCTTAGTTAGCTTTCCTATGAGTTTATCATTTTCCTTTTAAAATTAGTGATTGACCTCTCTGTGGTTTAGAATCAAAGTGGCTTGCTCCAGAGATAATATGTTTTTGCTTCTGCTAGGTATATATTGGGCGCTATCAATTTAGAACTGTGTAAGCAAGAAGGTTTTGATTCCGCATGAGTAATGTAAGGTTTCTGATTTGTTTTGTGTGTGTGTGTGTGTGTGTGTGTGTGTCTTGCTCTGCTCAGTGGTCAGGCAACTTTCCTTGCAATGGATGGAGTTGTGGGTTGGGCAGTTTGTGTCTGATTTGTCCTTTTAAAGAGATTGTTTCTCTTGGAGTCTGAGATTTAAGGAGAGAGATTATCTCATTATAATTCCCACACTGGAAAGAGGCTCTGAATTTTGGATCCTGTTTCCAGTGTCTCCAGGGCCATCAAGTCCTTTTTTATTAATTTATCTTGAAGTAGTAGATGAACCCAAGTTTCCATGTCTTCTCATTTATACTACATGCCAGCTGCAGGTAAGCCACACTGCTGCTTCTTGTGCATTCTCCATTCTGGTATACAGATTTGCTGAGTGGGTCCCATGTAGAAACTGGCATCGTTGCAGAATTGCAGGTCCCACTTCTGCCCTTTTTCATCGGCCAAATCAAGTCACGCGGATTTGCCTGCCATCAAGAAAGCAAGACTACATATAATCCTCTCATCGGGAGACTTAATGCTAATGATATGAATTTTGTGATGCTTTTCACAGGATTAATTTATCTTCTTTCAACACTTTCTATTGATTCAGGAGATTGGTCTAAATAGTCAAATCTCCCTTATGACTGAAAATAGAATGGTTGCATTGCTTTATACATTTTTTAAACCTGTATAAAATGTACGTAACATAAAGTTTACTATTTTAACCATTTAAACTGTACAATTCAGTGGCATTATGAATTACATTCACATTACTGTGCAATTATCATCGCCGTGCATCCCCAGAACTGTTTTCTATCTTGCAAAACTGAAACTGTGAACCTATTATTTTCTTAAAGATTTATTTATTCATTGGAAAGAGAGAAAGAGCAAGGGGAGGGGCATAGGGGGAGGGAGAGAATCTAAAGCAGACTCCCTGCTGAGCACGGAGCCCAACAGGGAGCTGGAGCCCAGGAACCTTAGATCATGACCTGAGCTGAAATCAAGATCTGACGCTTAACCAACCGAACCACCCACGTGCCTATTAAACAATAACTCCCTGTTTCTCCTTTCTACCAGCCCCTGGCAGCCTCCATCCCAGTTTCTACTTCTATGAACTTCGCTACTCTAGGTACCTCATGTAAGTGGAATCATAAAGTATTTATCCTTTTGTGACAAGCTTACTTCATTTAGCACAGGACCTTTAAGGTTTATCCATGGTGTAGCATGTGTCAGACTTTCATTCTTTTTTAAGGCTGGATAATATGCTGTTGTATCTACACACTGCATTCTGTTTATCCATTCATCTGTCAATGAACACGTGGGTTGTTTCTACTTCTGGGCTGTTGTGAATAATCCTGCTGTGAACACAAGTGTACAGATAGCTGTGTGAGTCTTTGCTTTCATCTCTTTAGGGTCTATACGCAGCAGTGGAATTGCTGGGTCATGTGGTAATTCTATTTTTAGTTTTTTGAGGAACCACCATACTGTTTCTCATAGTTTCTGTACTATTTTACATTCCCACTGCAAGTGCAACAAGGATTCCAATTTCTCTTCATCATTGACAACACTTCTTTTTTGTTTTTGATGATAGCTATCCGAGGAGGTATGAGTAGTATCTCACTGTGGTTTTGATATGCATTTTCCCAACCATTAGTGATGCTGAGCAGCTTTTAATGTGACTGTTGGACATTAGTATATCTTTTTGGGAGAAATATCTATTCAAGTTCTTTGCTCATTTTTAAATTGGATTACTGGTGTTTGAGTTATAGAGTTGTAGGAATGCCTTATATGTTCTGGATATTAATCTGTTACTGGATATATGATTCAAAGATATTCTCTCCCATCCCATAGGTTACCTTCTCACTCTGTAGATGTGTCCTTTGATGCACAAATTTTTAAAAAGTTTTGTCATAGTCTAATTTATCCATTTTTCCTGTTGTTGCCAAAGCAGTTTTTTTCTAAGACAGAGGAATTCAAAGAAAAAAGTTTCATTGACATAAGGTTTATTGGACTCTTTTGCATTCTGAAAAGCTCATCTAAATATTTACACTTTAAACACAGTTGTATTTTAGTAGAGGCGAATTTTAATGGAGGCATTTAGTATGACCCAAAATGGGGCCTTGATTTATCCATATGTTTTCCTTTTTGACAATGTTTACCAAAATGAAAAAGAAAACACTTAAAATTCCTTTGGCATTCCACCTTTAGATTGTCAGCACTCCGAAAGGGCAGACAGACATTCATGAATTTCAAAAGGCCTACAATTTTCTCGCAATTGTGATTGGAAGAGTTTTATTTACTGTCAGTCCCTCCGTTTTTTCTCTCTGGAGTAAAAAATTGAATGGACAAGTTGTATTTTCGCTACTTTATTTTTGGGTGACTCCAGGGACTGCCAGCTCTGGTTCCTTCATTAAGGCTTAAAGTATATCCTGCAGTGTTTTCAGGAATAGAAACAACATAAGAAAACATTTGGCGTTGTGATTGTGATGAAGTTTTGGAAAATAAGTGAGGTTCACTGGGGTGGAGTCTGGAGTTGAAGACCAAGAAAGAATTTTTGAGACGTCTTTGGTGCAAAATGGTGGTTTATTCAAGCACAGGCACAGGACCTGTGGGCAGGTAGAGCTGCTGCCCCGGGTTGTGAGGAGTGGCAGGTTATAGACGATGGGGTTGGGGGAGGTAAGGAGAAAGGGGGGTTTTCGGTAGAACTTTCATATGCTAAAGACGACTTACAGGATACCAGATACCAGAGGCCTTGCCATTGTCAAGGTTGTTTTTCCCTTCTTAGCAAGGTATTAACATTACGATAGTTGGGAGATTACTAAAGAATGTCCCGCCCAGGAGTTGGGGGTGGGGGAAGGTTGCAGGGTGTCTGCTTTGCTTTGTTCTCAGCCAGCCTTTTGCTCCCTCATCCATTGCTTGGGTCAGAGGGTACTTAAAGCTACTGTTTTCTGCTGGTAAATGAATACAACTCTAAATATCGCGCCTTTTCTTTTTATTTATTAAAAAAAAAACACACAAAAAAACTGCTCCCCCTGGAAATTGTCTTCAGAAAGCACTGATATGAATAGACTATTTTGTATATTAAGAAATTATACAGAAAATTATGTTTCTGCCTAGAGTATACTTAAACATTTTTGTGAAATGCAATATTACTTACTCTTTTTGATAAGTGTGTCCTCTGCCCAAAATTTAAGCAATGGTGTTTATTGAAATGTTCTTCATATTCCCAGAACGCACCTTGTCAAGTAATATACTTTCTATTGTTAAGAGCCGATATATCACGAAGCCAGAGAAGAATGGCAGGGAGCCAAGGCATGTCGCATGGCACAGTCGGCAGATAAAATGTTCAGTGGGCTTTCTTTCTTTTTTTCTACATTAAAATTTGTGGATCGGAGTTAAGTTACTTAGGAATAGGGGGCCAGCATTGTTTTTAACTTTTTCTCGCATTCCTGTGTGTATTCTGTTCTCTCACATTTACCAGACATTTGCACACCTGATACATTGGACGTAGAAGCTGACTTTTTATTCTTCCCTTCAGGAAATAGGTTTTGAACTTGAAGAAGTAGGTTCCAGAGAAAATTAGCCTACGGACCTATGATCCGAGCTAGGAATATTGGACTGAGTTCAGTGCAGGAATAAACAATTCAACAATTCCATTGTGTTATAATTTCATTTCTGAAGTTTCTTGTTTGTTTGTTTGTTTTAGTAAGGTCTCTTGTCTTGAAAATGACCTTCAGTAAATGAACATTCCCTAAAACTTTGTAGGAATATTTATTTGAATTCTACAAATCTCCTATTTCACTCACAGACCACTCATTTTATGTGGCCTTGCTAAGGATTGAAATAGGTATTTAGGGGTGAAGAAAACCAACCTCATTTTATTCTAAACATTAATCTCATCTGATAATGTCACTCTAAAGCAGATATTTGCTGTATTAAGACCAAAGGACAGAGGAGAATAATCTGTAGATGAAGGAGAATACTATTTTTCCTCGCATTTTTCATCCTTGGAGAAAAAAACAAACCACTTACACCTTATCATATGAATATAGAAAATGTTATAGTTCAAAGAATTGTAGTTGTTTAAATCTGGTTATAAGTATTTTTATATTAAGTCACTTTCCATAATGAGAAGTATTAAAGGAACATTAAACACTGAAGACGTGGTAACACAGAATTTGGAGGGAATATATTCCTTAAAGAGGGCCACGCAAATATAGAAGGTTTTTGAAAAAAAAAATATATATATATAAGTTGAAGTTGTACAGCATCTAGTATTAACATTTCAGGGTTTAGGGAAATGGAAAATTGTAATTTGTTGAATTATTAAATATATTGTTTGATATTATTTAATTCAACCTTAAAAATCACATACCTAAAGCTTTCTGTGTTCCAGGCACTGTTTCAAATGCCTCACACATGAATCATTTATGCTTTATTACAACCTCATGATGGAGGAGCTGCTTTTACCCCCATTTTATAGACGAAGCCAAAACACAGGGAGCTTGAGTACGTGGCTCTGCGGGACGCAGGCGGGGCCGCCAGACACCGGGTAGAGGGGGCAAGTCACAAGATTCAAAGTCTATGCTTCTCACAAATACATTATACAGCCTCTTAGAAATGGTCTGTCAGTAACTGGAGATCAATTCCGTTACTCCGTATATTACATTACCTTTAAAAATATTATGAATCAGGGCGCCCGGGTGGCTCAGTCTGTTAAGGGTCTGCCTTCGGCTCAGGTCATGATTCCAGGATCCTTGGGATGGAGCCCCGCATCGGGCTCCCTGCTCAGCGGGGAGTCAGATTCTCCCTCTGCCTCTCCCCCTGCTTGTGCTCTCTCTCTCTCTGTCAAGTAAACAAATAAAATCTTAAAAATTTCCACATATGAGTGAAATCATGTGGTATTTGTCTTTCTCTGACTTATTTCACTTAGCATTATACTCTCTAGCCCCATCCACATTGTTGCAAATAGCAAGTTTTCATTCTTTTTTTGTGACTAATATTCCACTGTATATATATATATACTGCCTCTTCTTTATTCATTCATCAATCGATGGACACTTGGGCTGTTTCCATAGTTTCGCTAGTATGGACAATACTGCTATAAACATCAGGGTGCATGTACCCCTTCAAATCTGTATTTTTCTATCCTTTTGGTAAATAGCTAGTAGGGCAATTGCTGGATCATAGGGTAGTTCTATTTTTAACTTTTTGAGGAACTTCCGTACATTTTTCCACAGTGGCTATACCAGTTTGCTTTCCTAACAAGAAAGTACAAGGGTTCCCCTTTCTCGGAATCCTCTCCAACACCTGTTGTTTCCTGTGTTGTTAATTTTAGCCATTCTGACAGCTGTGTCCTGACATCTCATTGTGGTTTTGATTTGTATTTCCCTGGTGCTAACTGAGGTGGAGCATCTTTTCATGTATCTGTTGGCCATCTGTGTGTCTTCTTTGGAAAAATGTCTATTCCTATCTTCTGCCCATTTTTAAATTGGATTATTCAGCTTACAGGTTTTGCATTTTATAAGTTCTTTATATATTTTGGGTACTAACCCTTTATCAGATATGTCATTTGCCAATATCTTCTCCCTTTCCATAGGCTGCCTTTTCGTTTTGTTGATTTTTTCCTTTGCTGTGCAGAAGCCTTTTATTTTGAAAAAGTCTCAAAGTGTCTCTATTAGTTATTAAATAACATACTTTTTTGCACTTGCTCTCAGAGCTGTTTTCACATCGTTCCCTACTAGTTCCCACTCAGAGTTCCTTCATCCTCACATGGGCATTCCACTCTAGAACCACATCTCATGTTTGGGTCAAGCACTGTACAGATGTCCAGCTGGATTTGGACCACTGACTCATTTCTAGCCCTCCTGGTTTAAGTGATTTTTGCACCTTTCTTTAATTTGAGGGCCCCAGATCAGGCAAGTGATAAGTGCTGAGGCTTATTAACTGTGCAGCTTTATTTCTGAGTGTCTGACTCCTCATTATGAAGGGTAATCCCAATTACTTCATAGAGTTTCTGGGAGAATTGGTTGATATATGTTTAAAATATGCAATGTAAATAAGAAAGTATGTATCAGTGTGTCAACTTCCTATGGATGCTGTTATTAATTACAATAAATTTAGTGGCTTAAAACAACACAAAATAATTCTCCTAAAGTTTTGGGGCATGGAAGTGCAAAATCAGTTTCAATGGGCTTCAGCGAAGTTGTTGGCAGGCTTGGTTCCATCTGGAGGCTCCAGGGAACAACCCATCTCCTTGACTTTTCTAGCTTCTGGAGGCCACCTGTGTTCCTTGGCTTGTGACTTTCTTTGCATTATTCCAACCTTTCTCCCATTTCCTACTTCATTTTCTGTAGTCAAATCTCTTTCTGCCATCCTCTTATGAGGGCACTTGTGGTTACATTTAGGATGAACACAAGTAAGCCTTGCTAATATCCACATCTCAAGACCTTTAACTTAATCCCACATGTAAGTCCCCTTTTCTAGGTAAGTAGTATGCATGGTTTCTGTGGATTGGGACATAGATATCTGTTATTCAGCCCACCACGTATAACATTTTCAAATCCTCTCTTTCTTATCCTCACAAATACATACATAGCTAGCTTGACGTCCAAGTGGCACAGAGCCCCATCACTGAAAATTGTCCCAGGATATTCTAAGATACTCCTTTTAAGGAAAGCCTTTAAAACCAGATATAAGATGTCCTGGACATGGGCTGCTATGTATTCCCAAAGTCAGCAGAATCTACTCTCCACAACCCCCCATGTTCAGATCTTTAGGTGATATTCTGTTTTTCCAAGGGGCTATTTGATACCACCATCACAAGACATATGAAGGATAGAAAATCCAGGGAAAATGATAGGGTGACCTATATTTTACCATCCAAACCAGGATACCTTTAAGAGTAAAAGAGGAAGTACTAACAATTACAGTGGGATAGCAAACTTAAACTTGGACCATGTTGGACAAATGAGGATATAGAACTGCCCTGCCCTATCTAAAGGCTCCAATCATTGTGAGTCCCTCCATTGGTGCCAAGAAGGAACGTGTTTAGGAAAACCACTCTGCTCTGTCATTCTTTGGTTCTTTAGCATATTTTGCATAAGATTCTGAAAACACTGGGTATACATAAAAAGCATGAATTAACTGAACATCCTCGATTAAAAACTTCTGATCTTCTAAAGGCACTGTTAAGAAAATAAAAAGTCAAAACACCAGCTACGAGAAAATATTCACGATATGTTTATCTGACAAAGGGCTTGTAGCCTTAGTATTTTAAAAACACTTACAACTTAGTAATAAGTCAAACAACCAAATTTTTTAAACATACACAGAATTTTAATAGACACAGAGCAAAAGAATATATACAAAGAACCCATATACACATGAGAAGATGTTCAATATAAATTGTCATTAGAGAAATAAAATTATAACTATGAGATACCACTACACACTCTCCAGAATGGCTAAAATCAGTAACATTAAAAATACCAAGTTTTGTCAAAGACCTGTAACAACTTGGTCAATGCTGGAGGGAATGTAAATACACTGATAGTTTGTCAGTATTTTTTATAAAGTTACACATACAGATAAAATATTACCCAGAAATTACAATCCTTGGTACAGTCACAGGAAAAATTAGAATATGTTTACACAAAGATTTGTACATGAGCATTTTTGGCAACTTTATTTTTAACTGTGTCAAAGTGGGAACACTCCTGGTGGTCATCAACAGATGAATGGATGAACATATTATGCTTTATTCCCACCGTGGAATTCTATCAAAAATAAGAATGAATGAACTACTCATACTTGCAACAACATGAGTCTTACAAACATCTTGCTGAGCAAAACCACCACCACCACCAACAACAAAAGCCCCCAAACAAAAGGTATATACACTATGACTTCATGACTCCATTTGTTGATGAGAACAATCTCATTTCTAGTGACAGAATGTAACTTGGCGGCTGCTTGGGGTTGAGGGTAAAAGGTTATCGTCTGGAAGGAGGCACAGGGGAGCTTTTGTAGGTGATGGAAATGTTCTAAATTGGGACTGTAATGGTGGCCACGAGAGTGTATAATAAATTCATCAAAACTTATTATAATGTTGGGGCGCCTGGGTGGTTCAGTGGGTTAAAGCCTCTGCCTTCGACTCAGGTCATGATCTCAGGGTCCTGGGATGGAGCCCCAGCATCGGGCTCTCTGCTCAGCGGGGAGCCTGCTTCCTCCTCTCCCTCTGCCTGCCTCTCTGCCTACTTGTGATCTCTCTCTGTCAAAAAAAAAAACTTAAAAAAAAACTTATTAAAATGTTTACATAAAATGGTTGCATTTTATTGTATGCACATTATACTTCAATGCTTACCTCAAAACATATTTGTAGCTATTTTTGTTACAAAAGTTATGCATTTCAGTGTTCTTTGTGGAATTTAAGAATACAAAATAGGTAAAGAGAGTGTGACAGATATAATCTATTCCTTAGAATACACACAGAGACAGTCCGATAGCATGAAAATACTGTATCTATGCAACTTATTTTATCTTTCCTTTATTTTCCACTCCCTGTTTATTGATTCCTGAATTGTGTTAAGTTTCAATCTTAACTTCCTAGGGTCAGAGGCCTTCCCAGTTATTCCAAAGATGTCATACTTTCCCTTAGGAAAATAAAGACAAGATCTACTTTTCAGGCTTAATCTGAGTTGTGCTCCCTCATTTGTAAAATATAAGTAATGATACTCAGTTTATAGAACTCATTTTTTTAAAGATTTTATTTTTTTATTTGCAAGAGAGAGAGCGCAAGGGAGAGAGTGAGCTCAAGCAGGGTGGGAAGTGGGGGAATGCAGAGGGAGAGGGAGAAGCTGAGACTCCCCAATGAGCAGACTGCCAATGGCTGCAGATGCAGGCTGGGTCCTCAGGACCTGAGCTAATGGCAGACGCTTAACTGACTGAGCCACCCAGGTGCCTCTAGAACTCAATGTATTTATTTATTTATTTTTAGAAATTTAAGCATTTTTAATGTGAATTTGTTTTTTTTTTAGATTTTATTTATTTATTTTGACAGACAGAGAGATCACAAGTAGGCAGAGAGAGAGGCAGAGAGGGGGAAGCAGGCTTCCTGCTGAGCAGAGAGCCCGATGCGGGGCTCGATCTCAGGACCCTGAGATCATGACCTGAGCCAAAGGCAGAGGCTTAACTCACTGAGCCACCCAGGCGCCCCTAGAACTCAATTTAAATACAGGTAGATTTGCTATCAGAGAAAGTCTTCCAAGATTCTTTGTTCTACCTCCGCACCTTTAGTCAGCTTCTGGATTTGCTGCTTTTTTTGTTTCAAGATGAGCCCAAACTTTATTTTTTTTATTTTAAAAATTTAATTGAAGTATAATTGGCATATAATATCCTGTTAGTTTCAGGTGTGCATCATAGTAATTTGATACATAGTAACTTTATACATCATATTAGGAGTCCCATGGTAAATCTCGTCACCACGCAAAGTTATAACAATATTACTGACCATATTTTCTGTGTCGTACTTTACATCCTGATGTCTTATTTATTGGATAACTGGAAATTTGTACCTCTTAACCCCCTCCCCCCATTTTGTCCATCCTTCCACCCACCTCCTATCTGGCTCCCACCAGTTTATTCCCTGTATTTATGAGTCTTTTCTGTTCTGTTTTGTTTGCTCATTTGTTTTTTCGATTGCACGTAAGTGAAATCAAATGGTATTTGTCTTTCTCTGTCTGACTTATTTCAGTCAGCATAATAAATACCTTCTAGATCCACTGGTGTTGTTGCAAATGGCAAGATCTCTTTCTTTTCTGTGGCTGAATGATATTCCAGTGTATATACACCCCGCATCTTCTTTATCCATTCATCAGGCAATGGACTCTTGGGTTGCTCTTGTATCTTGGCTGCTGCAAACAATGCTGCAGCCAAGAGAAGGGTGCACATATCACTTCTGTCTTGTTAGCCTTATTTTAATTGTTGTCTTCGTCCCTTGTCTCTTGGCACCAGTTGAGTCTGGTCCTCAGCCGGCTCCCCCTGTTCTCACATGTCCATTCTCTTCGCTGGTTGCAGACACTACAACTTGCACTGCGAGCTTCTCCTGACCTGTGCATGATTCCAGGTCTAATGCTCCCTCTTTATTCTGGGAGTAGAGCTTGAGTTCCAAACCCCAGATCCCTCTTATCCTGGGGAAGTTCCTTTGAGCTCTTATTTTAGACTTCCAACACCTCTTTCTTCCTTCAGTTCCCTCTTCCCTTGTTTCCTTCCATCCCTGACCTCCAACGAGGAGAGCCAGGAGTCTCCATTGGAAGAAAATCTTTGGATCCTTCCAGTTCCTTGGTGCTCGGGCTGCAACTCAGACTGACTCAGGTACACCCCTGTCAGGACCACTTGCCTGTGATGGCTGGGCTTTACTCACAGACGGAAGGCACACCGTATGCTGAGGAGCATTATGTCTCACTCTTGACCTCACCTCCCATTCTTCTTACCCCCCCAGCTCAACCACATGGCAACAGGCAGCTCAGACTGCTTCTCGTTACTTTACATCTGATGGAAGGCGAAGTTGCTTTAATTACATATATTTGTTATAAGGTCCGTTATCCAATCCCTTCATTTAGTAATAGACAATTCAAATAGAAATAATAAAAAAACTAAATAATATATAAGTAAAATAATAAAATAATAATAAAGTAAATAAATATGAATTAAAAATTAAAAAAATCAAAAATAAATAAATAAAACATAAAATATAAATAAAATAAAGTAATAAAAAAAGTAAAATGGTGGTGTGCATGAGATGTCATTATCCAGTTCACAGATCAGTTCAGTTTCTACCTTCTGAAAGTTGATCTTTAAAACTAGCTTTATTCTTTTTTTTCTTCTATAATACCCTAACATTCCAAGTCTATATAGACAGAGTAGCTTTGAAACAATGATTCACAGCAGGTTTTCAGTGGCACTACGTAAGAGAGCAGAAGAAATGTGAGCAATCCACGGTATGTATTTGTATTTGAGGTTGTAGCATGGAAATACTGCCATAGATTAATGCTCACAGCTTTATTTCATTTGAGAAGATGTGATTTCCTTCTCTGTCAAAAGGAAAAAAAGGGGAAAAAAGGAGGAAAAATTTACCCTTTCTGTCAGAGTATTTTTATTTGGCTCTAAATACACACTATTAGTAATGTGTGAGAACATCTGTAGCCCAGAAGTGCTATAGAAACACCACCTATTTTATTGTATTTTTATGGGATATTTAATCCTTTGGATCAGAACTGATGGGAATAGATTTATTTGTAATCTAAAATTCCAACAAACAGTGAAAATTCACATAAAGAATTACAGAGCAATTAGATATTATTTCAGTCAATATTGATTCAGTCTGCCAAAGGTATGGATTTACCCTATATCAAACTTACATGTGCACACACACACATGTACATGTACATATGTGTGTATGTATATATGTATGCATATATATGTATACCAATGTATGTGGCTGTTTATTAAAGTCATTTTTGTAATAGAAAAGGTGGAAACGATCAAATGTTCATCTTCAGAGACTGGGTAAATCATGATACAGTCATGTAATCTAATACTAGTATCCTTTCAATAGAATGAAGGAGAAAGAGTGAGAACAATGACCACAATAAATTAGGCTAAAAGAACTAAAAAGAAACATGATTCCATTTACACCAATGATAAGTAGATAGACGATAGGTAAATACAAATAGATACGCAGTCTCACACACAGATGTATAGCAGTTTACAAGAACATATAGCTGTTAACAGCTAACTCTGGAGAAGTATTTCGCTTTACTCTTTCAACCTGGTTATTTGAATTTTACAATGTAAAAGTCGACCTTTGCAGTTAAAGTATTAATTCAATAACCAATTAAAAACAAAATTTCCATCTCAAATACCTAAACGATATTGTATTTAACCATAAGTAAACACATTAGGGATAGCCAGAAGATTGAATTTCAAACTCTGGAGCCTGGTTGGTTAGGACTAATCGAGTGGACTCAGTGGTCTCTCTTGCTCTTCTCCTGCCAAATATCCACCTGACTCTGACCTCTTAAATATCCAAAATACTTGTAAGTTCTCGAACAAATCCTACAACTGCATGCCTCTTGCCGTGCCAAGCTATCTGGGGTATTATTTTCCCTTGTCTTTATCTGGATAGTTAGTAATAGTCATTCAAGACTGTGCATCAGTATCAACCTTTCAAGAAGAGCTTATCAAGTCTGTCCCAGAATCCTGAGTTGGACACCCTTGATTCATGGCCCAGTAGTAACCTGACATACATCTATCCCAGCACTTACCTCTGGCCTGTCTTACTTACTTACGTAATTAAGTAATGACTTACGTAATTGACTTCAGTGCGTCCGTATTACTGAAAGAAGGAATTCTGCATTGCACTACCCATCTCAAGAAGTACTTTTTAAACAATTGGATGAAAATCTATGAATATCTTGACTTTTCATTTGGTTCCTTTGCCAGGAACAAGGAAGCATGAGAGACTCTTGATTTTCAAACTAAATTATTCTATTTACACTTTTGAGAGAGCTCGTCAATGAAAAAATGTAACTGAAGAATGCTGGAAAGAACACAGAGGAATATGGAGGGAGGGACCTGAGTATCTATCTTGTTTGTTTAAATTAGCTTCTATGAAATAGAAAGAACAAACTTTACCTTTCAGGAATCTTGTGCGGATGAAATAAAGCACTGCATATAGAAGCTCTATGTAAATTATTATAAAATAAGATATTATTGTATTCAATAATAGCAATATAAATTTGGAAGAACTTAGTTATTCTTTTTTTTTTTTTTTAAAGATTTTATTTATTTATTTGACATAGAGAGAGAGATCACAAGTAAGCAGAGAGGCAGGCAGAGAGAGAGAGGGGGAAGCAGGCTCCCTGCCGAGCAGAGAGCCCGATGCGGGGCTCGATCCCAGGACCCCGAGATCACGACCTGAGCCGAAGGCAGAGGCTCCAACCCACTGAGCCACCCAGGTGCCCAGAACTTAGTTATTCCTTAAGGCAATTTCAACAAAGAGTAAAAAGGCATTACACTTATTATTTAATGTAGACCTGCCCCTTTGGACCTGAATCCCACAGTTGACAATTCTTTTTCCATTTCTAAAATTTAATACACTGAATTGGCATTATGAGAGTACCAGATATTGAGACAGAATTGTATAGGAAATTGGCAATAACTGTTAGAGAAAGAAGGCTAATTACTACACTCTACGTTTCAGCACAATGTTGAAACCCTGACAACTGAAATGGGGAGGTTTGCTCATCACCATGGCAACGATTGTCAAGTTTGTTTTGCTTTTCTGAAAATGTAACCAGTCAAGCACAGTTAATTTAACTTGAGCAGAGTGAAAAATTGATTTTTTTTTTTTTGGTGATGCAATTAGGCTTAAACAAATCAAGTTAAATAATGATAAGCACAGTTTAATTTGTTTACAAATCTTTAGGAACTGTATTTTGAGTTATAGCACACAAGGAGTTGACTATAAAACACGGAAGATGACTTGGCTGGTGGAATGTCCTCGTATTTTTTGGTTGTACTGTTCATTTGACATCAAAGATGGTTGGTATAAATGAGTAACCTCCTTTGCTTATATCATGACCGCAGTAAATGCTTGCTGACTATTCCAAAATTACTCACACACTTAGCATGATCCATTCATCTAACTAAAATAATATGTTTTTTTTCCTTAAAGAAACCTGTATATATAGTCCAAACAAAACTTTAGGGGTATATGACAGTATTTTGGATATTGGGCATGTTCAAATTCTATTTAATATAATCAGGAGTTACAAGCAAATAACAAAGAAGGAACATGGGAGGATGATATTTGAGCTCAAAAATCACTTTCACTGAAAGTTGTATATGTGTCCTGGCACTTCAAGAATCATAAATATGTGAGAACAAGTAAAATATTGACTGTATGTCTAATAACATGATTATTTACCTTATCTGTGTTCACCAAGGGTCCCTTGATTTTTTCAAGTTATGTATTCTTATTTAAGTTTAATTTTTTATTTTATTTTATTTTATTTTTACAATAGCCCTTCTACCTTCTGACCTTTTCCCTGTTCTTTCTGTCTGGAATTTTTCCCTCAGCTTTTCACATGATTGGTTCATTTTCTTCCTTGCTATTTTGGTTCAAAGTTCTTCACCCTTAGAGGCCTTTTCGGATTACATGGTCTCAAATGTCCCTCTCTCCCCTCCCAGGTACTCTGGCTTTCATTGACTTGTTAAATCTCTTCCTCACACTTGCCATCATCTGTCAGCATATAGGGTAGGAGCCAGAAATGAATGAAGAGTGATAGAATGAATGAATTTATGGATATGGTGACTTATAAGTGTAATCTGTGAATACATGTGTCTTCCCATCCTCTAAAAGAAGCAAATCAGGCATTGGTGATACTTATGAGGCCTTCTAGGGATTTGAGACAGTTATGGAGGTATGTGGAATAGAAAATATTTTTATCTTTTGTATCCTGTTTATGAGTGTGCTAGTGAGGCCCAGGAAATTATAGCACACAAGAGAAACAAGCATAACCCTTCCCCATAGTTTAGGCTTGAGAGTTCAAGGACAGAGACATAGATGAGAGCTGGTCCAGTCATTGAAGGGTTCCGGGGAGTGTGGGTCAGTCTCAACACGCGTGGATGAGTGGATTTTGTCTTCTTTTATACGAACACTCAGAAATATGGTGAAAATTAGGAGTCTCACTCTATTTTAAGATATTCTTATTTTAATAGGCCAAATTGCTTCATATAAGTAAAAGAAAAAACCCAAGAGCAGACTTAGGATAGTAATCCTTCGCTGCCGTGTATGCTGCTAAGGTCATTTGAATCCTCCATGATCGTATTCCAGGATGATGCTTTACTCATCTTGGATTCAGGAAGGACCAGCAGCATGCAAATAATGCCCTCTGATGCTCGGTTGGCCAGACCAGGGCTAAAGATGGAAGCTGTGGTTAGTACCTGGTGTCCACTTTCCCCAAGGAGGGCTCAGCACCTTGCAACTGACTAGCCAAACATTCTAGATTTCAGTTTCTTTTAACATTCTAGTCTGTCGTCAGCCTTTGATAGCTCATTTTATCAAGAGATCACAGAGTCACACGTGCATTAATTATTGTTTTTAAGTCACAGAAAATACTGAGAGAAGTAAAGTCAGTGGTGACTTTTAGCCAGCCATACTTATGCTTTCTTTTACTAATGTCGAAAGGAATTTCTGTTTTAATAAATGTCCGCAGCAAAAATACCTACTGGAATTATTAAGTGCCAGGCACCTACATTTAGATCTGATTTTTCTGTTTAAAAGTATATAAAATTTGTAAATTTTATATATTCATACTAAGTTGGAGTGGCCTCCAGTTGAACCAAATTAGTCAGTCTTTGAAATCAATTGATTATTCACTGAGAGCCATAATATAATACTCTGAAAAGGCAGAGAAGCAAATTAGACAATCTGGTTGATGATCAAATAAGATACTTCATTTACTGAAAAATCTATTCCCTCATATAACTCTATGGATTTTATGTTTGCTGTGTTCAGTATTTATCACATCCTTTGGCTCTGCCTTGGTGGGCAGAAGTGTCGTTTCTTTCATTCAGGGCCCTGAAACAATAATGTACTCATTTGAAATGGATGGCTGGCATGCAAAATTGGGCTGTCATAATGAAAAATGTAAATTTGAGTTTTTTTCACATCTCAGTGTAGTGAATTTTCTTCTGTAATGCAGCATAATCAAAAGATTGTGAACTTTGGGGTCAGACCAGAGATCAAATCCTGACTGTCTCCTACTCCCTGAATGACCATCATTAAGGGACTCACTTCTCTGAGCTGCACTTTCCTTGTTTATACAACAAAACAAAGGTAGAAAGGAATACTACCTACTTCAGGTTGCATGGAGGTTGTGAGTGCTTTGTGTAAATGAGGCACTCAGAAATGTTTTCTAGAACTTCTTGCCTTCAGACGGCACCCTCATTATATCGTCTACCCAAAATGACACAAGACAAAGAATCTTGGACAGGGAAGAGTGAATTTTTGTCTCTGTTGTTACTAACTCGGTCTTTAGTCTCAGACAAGCATATTCTGGATTTCAGTGGCCTACTCTCAGCTCCACATTCACCTTTCATTTTCTTGCTTCATCAAGTAGAAGGTGCTGGTAGGACACTAGAGGAAGAAGGGGAGCTTGCTCTTGGTTCTGAGTGCTTACTATTAGCAGTCTCCTTAAGGGCAGAGCACAGGGAACCATCCAGTGGACAGTACCCTGGACCCCAGAGGGCAGGTTTCCAAGGAAATTCACCAGTGCAATACCCACCTCCCCAAATCTCCCCATCATCCCCTGGCCGCCCACACTCTCTCAGATGATGTCCGGATTCTAACCCTGGGAGGGTATAGAGGGCTCTTCCGTATTGGTTCTTTCTTCAGGAACTCTATCTCAGCCCTAGAGTTAGGTTCTTCTCTGTATCGGCTGTTTTTCTGCTCTTCACAGTTCTGAGTTTTTGTTTTCTGCTTAGTAGGTAATCCACTACATTGTTAACATTTGTTTAGATTAAATTTTGCATGTTCAGATTCTGTCCCCTGGTTAGCACACTTAGCAAATGTTTGGTTACACTGGATCACCAGTAAGTTTTTAAAGGCAATTTTTATCTCTGACAGTCAATGAGAATTCATGGAATACGCTCGTGTTTGTTTGTGTGGAAGCATGTCTCACAGATGTGTCTTCAGAAAGCCGGTAGCTGGTGTAGACACAGGTTATTTCTTTGTACTGAAGAGAGTAATATGAAGCTGGAGACCCAAGAGAAAAGGGATGGGAATGAGGTCAAAAGCAGAGACTGGTAGGTTTAAATCAAAGGCAATTCTGCCTGAGATTTGGGATAATTTTCCCAACAGTGATAGTTGAAATTATCACCTGGGGAATATTTGAATAATAAGATGAATAACATCTCTAAATCTTAACCTGGCCTGACAGAATCTGGCCTATGTATTTTGGAAAATTCTGGAGGTAATTCTGATATTTTGCTTCCTCCTCATCACCACATGATAATTAATTTGTAAGAAACTGTTCCCTGAGCATCTGTTATGTACAAGAAACAGTGCTAACACCGGAGGCTGAACCAAACTTTCCTGAAGGCTGTATGCTCAAGGAGTTTGTTGTCTGTTGGGAAAGAAAGAAAAGTAGTGTCTGATTCTTAGAAACTTCACAGCAGAGAGCATTCTGTAGGAAACTGAGGTCAACTAAAGGCATGGTTACCCTACCCAGAGAGCTCTTGGCAGAAATCCCTTTTTCTGAAATTGCCTGCATAGCAAATTCATTGCCAAATACATGTTGGAAGTACTTGAGAAGTGGATACCGAGAGATGAATCAGTGTTTTCCCTGCATCAACTGAACTTCGTGTATTTTGGGGAAAAAAAACAGCAAAAATGCCTTCCTAACATTCTGAACATGATGAAATTGGTGTCTGAGGGGGTATTTGGAGTGCTATGGAATTATGACTGGGGGCACACCTTTATGATGATCCAACATTCCTGACGGTAGTGAGGGACCCAAAATGACAGTCAATTCCTTGATGTTTTCTTCAGGTCAATGGGGTGATGTGAATGTTTGGTAATCAGTGACAGAGAAAACAATAGCATTGTTATACATCTTTGGGTTTCCTGGAGGTTGCTTTCTTACCTAGTAGAGTCTATGGGTTAACTAGCGGTATGTGCTAACTAGGAGGAGTTCTTCGTTCTCTTGGGGATTTACCCTTAAGGGGAGAGAATGGTGTGTGTGTGTGTGTGTGTGTGTGTGTGTGTGTGTGTGTGTCACATTTATTCTATTAAAAAGTAGTATAAGTTTCTTTTGGTACCTATTTCCCATTTCTGTACATGAGCCCCCCTCCTAGAAACACAGTGGAATGGCCTGACAGCCAGAGGAAGGTGGTGGGCAATATTTTCACAGAGAATCCCAGTGTTTATTTCACTACTGATTTTTTTTTTTATCACCATTGATATTTTCATTCATTAGACAGGCATGAATTTTCCTTTTCACTTGGGTGATGTTTCTCACATAAGGAAATTGGATGAAAGCCAAGTAGGAAGGCTTCTCATCAGATCCCAAGTGTTTGAAAGTTGGAAGAATTGCCTGGAGCAACTTCTGGACGTCTGGGGCAGCCCCTCTTGGGCATGTGTATTATTAGCCCTAGGGATGTCTCTTCTAATTCAGGATGTTTGTGTCTTCCTGCCTCATCCATAGATAATGTTATGGGTCCACTCTGATTGATTTGTTGATTTTGGTGTTGTCAGCTGCATCTTCTTTATGAAAACTTTCAATATTATTGGGTCTTCTTTAGCTTACTTTTAAAGCCTCAAGAGTCTTTTTTTTTTTTTTTAACTTGCATCAGAGGCTTTATTTTACAATTCCTTTTCTTGATCCATGGTTGAACTTTTCAAAAGCTGCCACAATTCTGGTAGAATTTAAAAGTGAAATTTAAAAGAATCCGGCTTGTTTTAGGATTGGGTTCAGCTCCACGTTATGGAGATCTCATCATGGGAGCTCATAAAAGAAGAGTTATTGTTTCTCCCATAACAGGAAGTCTGGAGGTACACAATTTTGGGCTGTGTGTTTGTGCTACACCATCATACATTTTTCAGGCTCTTCTCTTCTCTACTATTCTTAGCGTGTTGGTTTATGCTCAGGATGACCGAAGGCAGCAACATGACGCCAGTATCTGCAGTCTTGTTTCAGCCATTCATTTGAAAGGAAAAGTAAAGATATCACGAGGAGGGAGGAATAGTCTTGTACCAGAAAAACTGCTTTCCCAGAAATCCTCTTCACCTATCTCACTGCCCAGATTGTGTGAAATGACCACCTCTTCTTACAAGTGGGGCTGGGAATGCTGGATTTCAGATGGTCAGATTGCTACTTAAACAAAACCAGAGCTCTCTCAATAAGAAACGGAGGGGAGCTAGTAAACAATATGGCCAGTATCTCTTATAAGGACATCTTCTCCCAAAAAAATTCTATTTAAGGAGAGTTTATAGGTAAAATGACATTTAGTAAGAAAACAGGGAGAAATAACTAGATAAAAACAAGTCAGAGGGTTGGATCGTATTATGGTATGTTATATTATATTACGTTGGGCAACAAACTAGGTTAGACCCATCAAAAAGATATGAAAACATAGCGATATTTATTTACTAATCTAATTTGTGGCATATCACTTTTCTGTGACATGTTTTAGTTTCTAGCCCAAGGGACTTTCTGGCTAAAACTACATTCTTTTGTTCATAAACAGAATTTCCTCTGAAATCTTACTCATTTCCTTAACTTGTGGACACAGTTTCCAATAGTGGCATTCAAAATGAAAAAGCCTTTTTTGTGATTTAATGGGGATCAATAGTTGGTGCATTGTTTAAAAGTGTTCTTTAAAATAAGAGATCATGAACATTGTACATGCTTTCTTAAAAACTATTTTTTTTTCAGATTTTTGTTGTGGCAAAATATACATAATGTAAAATTTATCATTTTAACCTTTGTTAAATGTATAAGAGTGGCATTAAGCACATTTGCAATGTCGTACATCCGTTACCACTATCCATTTCCAGAACATTTTCATTATCCCAGATTGAAAATCTGTACCCATTAAACAATAACTCTCCATTAACATACTCGTCAGCTTGTTTTCAAAGTTCATCCATGTTGTGGCATCTATCAGAATTTTATTCTTGTTAAAGCTGAATAAAAATCCATTGTGTGTATATACCACATTTCATTTATCCATTGATCTGTTGATGGACATTTGTGTTGTTTCTACCTTTCAGCTACTGTGGATAATGCTGCTAAGGGCATGCAACTATGTGTTTGAATCTTCCTTTCAGTTATTTGTGGTATATCCCTACAAGTGGAATTGCTGGGTTGTATGGAAATTCTGTGTTTAATTTTTTGAAGAAAAGTTTCCCACAGAGTTTAATTCTTACATTCTCACAAGCAATAAACAAGAGTTCCAGTTTTTCTACCCCCTCACCAATGCTTCTGTCCATTTGTTTTTGGTAATAGTCCTCTTAGAAAAAAAAAAAGTTATTTATTTGAGAGAGTGCCCATATGCACTCGAGTAGGGGGAGGACAGAGGGAGAGCATCTCAAGCAGACTCCCCACTGAGTGTGGAGCCCAATGCTGGGCTCAATCTCCCCACCCATAAGATCATGACCTGATTCAAAACCAAGAATGAGACACTCAACCGACTGAGCCACCAGATGCCCCTGGTAATGGTCCTCCTTATAGAGATGAAGTGATATCTCATTATATGATTTGCATTTCTTTTTTTTTTTTTTTAAAGATTTTATTTATTTATTTATTTATCAGAGAGAGAGAGAGATTACAAGTAGGCAGAGAGGCCAGCAGAGGGAGAGGGAGAAGCAGGTTCCCCACCGAGCAAGGAGCCTGATGCGGGGCTCCATCCCAGGATCCTGATGCGGGGCTTGATCCCAGGACCCTGGGATCATGACCTGAGCTGAAGGCAGCAGCTTAACTGACTGAGCCACCCAGGCGTCCCTGATTTGCATTTCTTTAGTGACTGGTGATATAACCATCTCTTAATATATTTATTGACGATTTGTGTGTGATCTTTGGAGAAATGGCTATTGAAGTCCTTTGCCCTTTAAAAATCTGGGTTGTTTGTTATCTTGTTGTTGAGTTGTGGGAGTTCTTTGTATATTCTGAATAATAACCCCTTATCAGATATATGATTTATAAATATTTTCTCCCATTCTGGGACTTGCCTATTCACTTTGTTGATTATCCTTAAATGCATAGAAGTTTTTAATTTTGACATTGTCCCAATTTATTTTTTTTTCGTTTCTTGCTTTTATCTTAAAAACAAATTTTGACCTAAAGTATTCAAATACACGTGACTTAGTCAAACTCTGGAGGAAGGAAGACTTTTTATTATATTTGAAATGCTTGGAATTTTGTATGTACTCATAAAATCTATTCCTAATCCATAACTTTTAGTTTCATAATTTGTAAAGTCAAAGGAAAACATTGTGAGTAATTCTGGAGGCAAAATTCTTTTTTTTCAGATTTTAATTTTTGTCCTTCGATTTTCTTGCCCACTCTTAATTTTACACATTTTTTCTTTCTTTAACAATTCACTTTTTCTTTTGTTGTAGTCTTTCCAAAGCATTCAACTTAGTTTTCATGTGATTAAAAACTCTTTGTACACACATTTCAATAGATTATAATACTACTTCTCAAAAGATCTGTATAAATGACCTTTTTCCCCTTGCAATCCATCTCAGACTGCTGCCTTTGTTAAATACAATAAAATTGAGTTATTAGAAAAATTGAAATAAAATGTACTTTTGTACAAAACATAATCTCTCATTTTTTATTACTAGATTCAACAGAGATGACATTGCAGCCCAATATATACAAGCTAAACAAACATACTTCCGGGAAAAAGGAAGAGAATTACAAAATCTGTAAAAATGTCCATTGAAAGTGTACATGTAGACAATTAATATGTAGAAGTATTATTAGGTTCACAACTCTGTCTTCCTACAGTTATAACTAAACAAAAACTGTAAAGGAAACAATAATGTATATTTAGTGCCTCGATGCAACATTTGTATGAATACCCTACATATCAATATTTGAAGTTTCAGTGTGATAAATGTGTTCGATTGCTGTTTTAATATAATTTGGATTGACATTAATGCTATTCACAGAGCATACTGTATATCTACAAAGGTTTCTGTATTTTATTTTTTTAAAGATTTTTATTTATTTGTTTGAGAAAGAGAGAGCACAAGCAGGGCAGAGAGGAGCAGAGAGAGAGGAAGAAGCAGGTTCCCCGCTGAGAAGGGAGCCAGATGCAGGGCTTGATCCCAGGACTCTGAGATCATGACCTGAGCAGAAGGCAGATGCTTCACCAACTGAGCCACCCTGGCATCCCTCTATATTCTGCTTTGAAACACAATGGGAGTAGAAAGTCATTTTAAAGCAATTTCAGAGAACCAGGGTCTTCATTTTTCACTTTTATTTAAAATGATGTAAGTGGTCCTGCATTTTCAGAAATAAATCTTCACTCTTTCAGCAGTGGTTAGTTCCAACAATGTTCCTGTGAAGGAAAAGTTGATGAAAGAAATAGATGCTGGATCCATGAATTTCTTATGCATGAATCTTCTTTTGAAGGAAAATGAAATTCAGAATGTTCTATCAAATTCTTATGGTGTTTGGTAATAGCTTTTCATTGATGTGCAATATTGAAGCCATCACCTACTCCATTAATCAATGTTGGTAAATTGTGGGGCATATCATGTCTGTGGAAATTCCATTCTTTCAAGCTTATAATGGTTGTTTTTGCCTTTCATTCTGCTTTTATCTTCCCTTTAAAAATATTACATTTTTCTCTTCACATAGAAGCATTAGTATTATTAAAAATATTTTTATATCAGACACATGACCCTGTCATCAACCATGGTTGGGATCAAACTGACTTTTTAAAATTTCATAAATTACAAAGAATTTATTTTGTAGCTTAAATATTCCCAACAGAAATTGTTTCCTCAGGAACCACTGTCTATCAACAAGCAATAGCAGTGTTTATAATCAGCGTTCATATGATCACTTGTTAAAAAGAATATTTTCAAATTTAACATGTTAACCTTTACAGAATTCATAGTTTTTACCATGCCAATAACCACACATTTTGGTTTACTTCACATTTTTTTATTGCATGATTTTTCTCGATGATGAACACAGCACGTTGATTCACTTTCTGGCACAAAATCCTTCATCTTGGTAACTACTTTACATGAATTCCTGTTACTACTTGTCAGCCACCAGAACATATTTTTTCACAAAATGTAAATTCCAAACCGTACCTGCTCACCCCATTTATATGTTTGGTTGTTGTGGCAACATCAAGCGATTATGAGGGATTCTAGACACTCAATTTCTGTGCTTGCTTCATTTATTTCTGGCCAGGGAATATTAGATAGCAATCCAACATCACTGTGACCACACTTTGAGCAGCAGTAGTTTACATAATCTTTAAATAAATTACCTCATGACAGTAACAAGTAAAACTGGACGAAATCAATAAGGAAATATGCAGCTATTAACCGATCAGGGTCGAAGGAAACAGATTCCTCTCTCGATGGGAGAAAAAGACAGAGAATTTGGCTACTTTTCTTTTATCACAGTACACACTCCAGTGATAATCATTTACATTCCTCCTACATGCAAAATATATTTACCCTTCCCAAAATCTTCATCCCACTGTAGACTCAGGCTCAAATTCTGGGATCTCATCCTATAAACAAGTCCAGTTGTAGGTGAAGCTTCTATTGGTCATGGAAACTGAAGGGAGGAAGCATGTCTTCCATAAACCCAAGAAAGATGTGTGGCAGGAACAGAATAACGATATTAAGATTCCTGTTCAGAAGTGGACAACAAAAGGCACATAAGAGCTCCTCTTCCACACCAATTATAAAATCCAGCAGGGCACATTAGCAGGTTCTCGTGGGCAGTGGGTCAGAAATGTTCCTTTACGAGGACTTGTTTCTATTTCTGGGACTTGTTCCCTCATCGTTGTTCCCCTCATCTCCTCAGCCTACCCTCTTAATTCTTGGTTCTGACCTCGGAGTTATTCTTCCTTCTCCATCGGAAATCACTTATGTTTGCATTGGAGGTACGTTCTCCCTTTGCTTCCAGTAGTTGGAGTCTGTTGTAGTCATCGATTGTTGTAAGTGCTTGTGGTTTAAAACAACAGGTATTTATGATCTCAGCGTTTCTGTGGAGTGAGATCCGTGAGTGGCCCCGCGAGGCAGTTTGGATTCAGGATCTCTCAGATCTCAGAGGGTTGCAGCTGGGGTATCTGCAGGGGAGGAGGTCCTCTGAAGGCCAGGCCTGGAGGATCTGCTTCCACAATGGCTCACCCACATGACTACTGTCAGGAAGCCTCAGGTCATCCCTCAGTTCCTCTTGGAGGGACTCTCCTTTTCCCGGTGCACAGGTCTCTTCACAGGCAGTTTGAAGGTACATGTGAAATGGCAGCAAACTTCTCGAGGAGGAGGAGACCCAAGAGAATGAGGAGGAAGTCTCAGTGCTTCTCATGGCCTGGTCTCTGAAGTCAGACTCAGCCCTATCAGCGTTGTTCTGTCTGTTAGAAGTGAGTCACTAATTCAAGCAAAGGGGGAATTAGGCTCTATCTCTCCAGGGCAGGAGTGTCACGGAATTTGTGGACATATATTCAAACCACCCCGGGGGTCCTACAGACTCTTTTCATTTGAACCTCCTCTAGTCTTGTTTATTTGAAGCAGATACAAGTTCCTTTAAAGCTTTGTGGGATTCTTATGAATCTCATTAACACAAACAGAGATCGCAATTATGAAATAGATGAAAATGCATTGCAAAAACTTGATTTCAGTCACTGTCCCTTGATCAAAAGATCTTCACAGTTCAGCTGCATAAGATGATCAGAGAGGACACTTTTTTTTTCTCTCTCAGAGGAAAAAAGATAAAAGACCTCTTAATGTATTTAGAGTTGAGGATTTTAATAATAATTAAATGGGCACTTCTTTATAGAAGGAACTAAATCTCTTTCACTTGTTTTAGTGATTTAAGAGAAAGTTGCACCAGTCAACAAGGTTCTGAGGGAACTAACAATCTTTGTTTAGAAATATTCAGAAAAGCTACCAGTTATGAAAAATGAGACTGTGAAGTCTTGAGTTGGCTTGAGAAGAAATATCTAAGGGGCAATACACAGGGCATAAATGGGAATTCTGGAGTTGGTTTGGAAGATGTGCAGTTGAGAGAAGACAGGGAGAAAGGACCATGGAAGTAAGGCAAAGCAAGGTAAGCAACAAGGAGAGGGGGATTGCCAAGGGGTGTTGATGAGCAGATTTGTCTAATATTAAAGTTGTTAGCCTCTCTGGGAGATAAAACTCCTTCATCTTGCCAAATATTCAATTAGCCTAGCACATGCAAAGGTATGAGATTCCATCCCATACCCAAGTCCATGAGAAAAAAGGGGAGTTCCATGAGATATGGACTCTAATGATGACGGGAACATGTAGAAGCCAGTCCACGAAGCTAAAATAACCCCGAGAACGTAGATCTCTGCAAATGTACAGAAGGAAGCATGAGGGACAGCAGGTCTGAGCTGTTTACCACACCGCCATTTTACCTTTGCCAACAACCAGTCGGTGTTTTTATAGTGTTTGCTGAATAAATGGATGGATTCAAGACAACAATCTCTGTATGCTTTAAAGGACCAAGCAAAATCACTTTGCAACTGTCAAACATATTAATATTAATTCTCCATTGATTGCCCTTTATACATATTGTGTTGAATTATTAATTTAAACTGTCTGTGTGACATATTTCTTTTCTCTCTATGGAGCTTTGGTTTGTTTGAACAATTTCTCCCCTCATCATATAATGCAGAACTGATTTAGTGAAAAATTGATTATCTACCTTTGGCGAGGTGGCAGCCTTGTCTCTCTCTTGCTCTAAGCCGTTAAGACATCTTTTTCTCTCAGTGAAAGGTTTGTATGAAAATGTCATGTTTAACATCCATACACTGGGTGAGGAATGATGGTCAGAAGTTGAGTGAATGTTTATTTTAAGAGATCAGAACTTTGAGATTTTAAATGAGTATTTTAAGAGATCAGAATTTTGAGGCTAATTGTGGCATCTTGTAGGAGAGCTAATGCCAGCCCTATCACTGTGGACTACATATGCCCTGTAACTATGAGCATGCTAAGATGCAGACTTCTCTCTTTGTAGTCTCTTTGAACCCGGATGAAAGAAAAACAATTTCTCAGGTTTACACGACACCACACTCTGGAGATAAAGGTTATAGTTCTCATGTTTAGTTTTGTATCTCTGGGGCTCCCCTAAGTCCTCGTGTGTTGCTTCTAAACATACCCTCACTTTCTCCTGCCTGGCGGAAAAAGCAGAAGCTTCCATCCACTTTGAATCTTTGACTCCCCTCCTCGGTAATTAGTGACTTTGAAATAAAACTTGATTTATCTTCAAAGACAACTCAACACTTGATTATGTCGGATGTGATTTAATATCACGACTCAGTGAACCTGTTCTTACTCCCCTAAAAACTGAAAAAAACAAGGAGTACATACCGAGTAGTTATACTGGTTGATTGTACAAAGCTGATGCTGCTGATTGGTCGGGAGTATCACATACGCTCTTAGTCTCTGATCCTGAATTAAAAGAAGAACCTGTTAACCAAATGCTATTTTAAAAATCAGCACAGATTTTAGGGTGTGGCTGCTCCTGGGAATATGTACACTTTAGCTGAATAAGTTGCAAAACAGAAAGAAACGCTCATTATTTTTTTTTCCCCAAATACTTTTATTTTATTTTTTCAGCGTTACAAGATTTATTGTTTATGTACCACACCCAGTGCTCCATGCAATACGTGCCCTCCTCAATACCCACCACCAGGCTCGCCCATCCCCCCACCCCCTCCCCTCCAAAACCCTCAGTCCCTTGTTCTGAGTTCACAGTCTCTCATGGTTCTTCACCCCTCCGATTTCCTCCAAATTCATCCCTCCCCTCCCTCTCACAATGTCCTCCATGT
>CM052884.1:1520820-1633038 GCA_028534135.1 Potos flavus
ATATATTTATTTATTTATTTGACAGAGAGAGAGATCACAAGTAGGCAGAGAGGCAGGCAGAGAGAGAAGGGGAAGCAAGCTCCCCACTGAGCAGAGAGCCCGAAGCGGGGCTCGATCCCAGGACCCTGAGATCATGACCTGAGCCGAAGGCAGAGGCTTCAACCCACTGAGCCACCCAGGTGCCCCACAAGTCTAAATTTATTTTTTAATTGTTTGAGCTTTTCCATACTTTTTCTGTATTGGTTTTGAATTCAATTCTATTGTGATCAGAGAACTTTGTATGATTTCAGTCTTAAAATTTATTTAAATTTGACTACGGCCTGGCATATAGTCCAATTGGCTGAATGTATCATTCACGTATACCTGAAAATAATGTGCAATCTTCTATGTATGTGTGTGGTTGTCTACAAATGTCAACTTAGCCAATTATTGGTAGTGTGTTTTATGTAATCTGTTGATTTCCTGTCCTCTTGCGGGTTCCAGGTTGTTTTGTTCTCCCCCATTTTACATCCATCTCGCCTTCCCAACTCCCAAGCTCCTGCGACTGGTGCAAAGACAGATGCTCGCAGAGACTGCTTGTCCAGGTCTCACAACGACATTAAATCTCCTAATGCTTTCTCATTGAACCTTGACTTTTCTAATTGAACCTTGACTTACACGTTTGTTCTGACTTCTTTTAACATTGTCTCCTGCTTTCCACTTTTATCTGTTTTTATTGTTTTCAGATGTGTTTAGAAAATTATTTGTAAAAATAAATTGAAGGATGGATGGACAGATGGATGGATGGGTAGATTTATCTATCTTCTGTTTCTCAGTGGTGCTTGGAACCATCAACACTCTAGGGTCATCCCAATTCAATTCTGGAATTAAAATAACTCAAATCTGAATTTCAGTTTCTTATACAAGCTGTTCACTTCCATTTTAACCTTCCTCTGTGGCTACAACTTTTCTGGATTAACTGGCAGGATTCACCTATTCCCCCTACACTTGATAGGCCCTGGAATCTAATTCTTGTCCTCAGGTCCTCAATGCTATCTGTCTTTCAGACTCTCAGCCCAGCCTGTCTCTGTGGTAAAAGCAAACAAACAAAAAAACAACCCCCATAGTTGGCATCCATCTCTGGGCCGCTTTTCTCCCCCAGATATTGAGTAATGATGCACTATTTTACTGGTCCTTTGACGCGTTCCTACGCATGATTAGAAAAAAATTTTTTTTCAGTCATACTAGTTGCTTTGAGTCAGAAGTTTAATCCAAATTACCTAAGTCATAGTTATTGTAAGCAGAAGTCTTATCTACTTGAATTCCTATTATCTTTGTGCGTTATAATGTATCTAAGTGGTCATATCTTTTTTTTTTTTTCTTTACAAGTAGATATAAGTAAGTTATTCACAGGAATAGTTCTGAACTGAGATTGCTTGTGTTTTTTTCTTGGCTGCAATACTAACTAGCTACGTGACATTGCCCACGCTACTTAAATCTCTCTGCTTCATTTTCTTCGTGTGATTCTCTTGAGGACTAAATAAATTAATACAAGTTCAGCCCTGAGATTATTGACTTGCACATTTTAAGTATATGATCAATATTAGGTATTATTATTAGGTTCAAATTTATGTTAAATCCATCCTAAATTAAAGTAAAATCAATGGATGGATCCAACGTTGTGAGCAAGGAAGCTCATTTTCGTCTCATATTTTGAAATAGCCTAGCAAAGAGTAAATTTCCAGGTTTTCTAATTCACTACTTAACTCTAACCATGTACCACCAAGAATTTCCAGATGCCAATGGTATACATTCTGCATTCTTTTAATTTCCCTTGGGAACTAAATATATTACAGATAAGTTTTTCCGTTGTTCCAGTGAAATCTATTCCCATGGCTTATGATCATGCCTTGGCTCTAGAAATCTCTATACCTTCCAGCACCATTTCTTGGATAGTAAATGCTTAAGGTTAAAGACCTACATTCCTTTATGATAGGACCTTTCTGTATGCACTTACTTTCTGGCCTTAATATTTTATTACGAAGAAAATAAAAGTACCCTGTGTATTCTTTCCATTTTTTTCTCTTTTACATATAAACTGGATGTTTCTGAGTTGGCCTGAGAATCATGTTGGCTTTCTTGTGTCTGTAAGGAGAAAGAGTCCTACACCTCTTGCTGCCAACAGTCACAAATACCAGAGCCATAGGTGGCTGTGTCAGGAAATGTATCAGGACATATCTCAAAATGTGGCATAATGGATCGTAAAGAACAAAAAGTAGAGATCAATATCACTTCTTTCTCTTACGCTTTTCTAACAAACTGTGAAGACCAGTGCAAAGGAAATAGAGTTCTATTGCTGCTATGCTCTCATTAGCAAATATAATGGAGAGACCGGAGGTCACATAATAATAGGCTTATGTTCAATCAACTCCTCCCAAGTCAACAGAAATTTTCATTCAGAGAAATCATCTGAAAAGCTGTGAGTATATTTCAGATGATGAACATCCACCAGAATAAGAAAGCTAAATCCTGGTATGGGTCCTCTCTGGATTCCCAAGTCCACTACACAGAACAGCACTCGGCTTTCTTTCAAATTCTGTCCAGAATATATTTCTTGAGAAATCCTAGCTGAGCGATTTGGGATGGGAAATATCTTTGCAGTCATTTTGAAAAGTAGAGGCATATCTGGAATTACAAAGAAATGAATGATCTGGCATTTTCTTCAGGTTGTATCCTCTGCCGAACCGTTATTCTTAAACTGACCCGGGTTCACTCTATTGCCCGTGTGAAGGGCAATGTTGGAAAATGCCGCTTGGAACAATAGGTTCTTTTCAGGGCATGTCACCTCAATGTCCTTTCAGATTCATGGGAAACATGTTGTTTTTCCTGAAAATGGCATTCTGTGATATCCATAGTGAAGAGACTGTATTTTTTTCCCCTACGATCTGTGCTTTTGTTGTTAAAGTTCCCAATACCTGGAGTGATCATTTAGGGGCTGCTCATCCTCCAATTGAAATTTGATAACCCATAGTGCCAATCAATCAGTCACACAACTTGGGGGAAAGGGGAGGTGTTTTTTGTTTTGATTTTTGCTCCTTTAACAAAGCTCCGGGACAATCGTGGCTGTTGTAGGGCCTGGGAGGTGACTGGGGAGAGGGTGTGGAAAAGACGGAGCTATCTTCTCCTCTCTTTCTCGAGACGTTCATGTCCTGCCTCTGCAAACTAGCATCTAGCTTATGGCAGCTTGGAGCTCCACACTCACAGGGCCTGGTTTTGCCTCTGAGCAGGCACTGATAGCTGCTTTCCTTGGTCTCGAGATCAGAAACCTAAGGCGATTGTGTCTGACCCAGCCGTGGTCAGGGACCTGGCCTGAGGTTGTCACCAGTGCCTGGGGTGAGGTGGGGACCCACCTCCTTCATCAGCCCGCCCAGCGAGGGGACAGTTCTGTGGCCATCATTCGATGGACGAGGCCATGACTAAAAGCTTTCCTGGTTCTTCACTTATTAAAACGTAACCTATATTACACGTGCACACATTTCTTACCACTAACTGCCTCTTGTCTGTTTTCACATGTTCTCAGTTTCGAAACAAAAGTGCTTAAGAGCTTTGTAGGTGGTCGGTCATTTGATTTTTCGAGTGAAAATGTGGTGATCCACCCTCATTAGGACCTCAAAAACCTGGAGAACACTTCGTGATAAAGGTGCCCGTGAACTCAGATCTAAGAGCAGCCCGACTCATGGAGTATCTGTGCCCTTCTGTACTTCTCCTCTCAGAGGAACGATCTAGATTTTACTTGTTGCTTCAAGTCCTGTTCCTAAACTGTCCAGATCATAAATATCAACTGAAGAGCTTCTTAAAAATATAGCTTCACTGGCCCTGCCTCAGACCTACTGAAAAAAAAAATCTGTGTTTTTTTAAAGATTATTTTTATTGATTGATTGATTGATTGATTTAAAGGGGGAGGGGCCCAAAGAGAAAAGAATCTTGAGCAGACCTGGGCTGAGCACGGAGCCTGATGCGGGGCTCCATCTCATGACCCTGAGATCATGACCTGAGCCAAAATCCAGAGTCTGTCGCTTAGCCAACAGTGCCAAGCAGGCACCGCAGAAAAAATAATCTGTATTCTTATAATCAGTCTCATCTGGAGGAAATGCAAGGTGTCAAGGTGAGCTAGTGGATTACTTGGTTATCTTCTCTCTAAAGGGGGGAATCTTGCTTACTGGTATGTGCAGAACCCAGAGGCATCGGAGTGGGTTAAGGCAATGATTTGCTTTCTGATTGTTCAGCTATTTCTTTATTCTGTTACTAAAACATCTCTTTCAGAGTACACATTATTTTTGGTTTTTCGAATTATTCATCAGTAACCTTGTTAGTAAGAAAATATATATTCTTTTCCTCTGTTCATGGAACTGTCTGAAAGAGTACCAAGATAAGTACATGAATATTAGACGGTAGGCTTTTGTATACACATTTCTTTACGTGGAGTAACCTCTTTGGTCTTCATCAAAATACTGAGAGATTATTGAGGTCAGTATCTTCTGCTTTTAACAGAAGAGAAATATTAAAATTTAGGAGAATTAAATCATTGCTTCAGCTGACAAGGTGAGTGCCGACAGAGCCCGGGGCAAGCCCAAGCAGAAATGTGAGAGCAGCTCTGAGAGACCTCTAGAAAGTTGGAAGCTGAACCTAAAGCAGGTGGTAGATGATCTGCTTCGGGGATGTGGAGACTCTCTCTCTCCTTACAATGTGTCGTGTCTCCATTTCTATTTTACTATTTTACTTCTTAAGAAATTAAAAGCAAGCGACTTGGTTTGAAATAATGAGATGTTTAACAAATCAACGTACAGCACGTTTTACGGAAAAATATATAAATACTTCAAAGCACCAGGTGACCCAAAAGCATTAGCAATCAAGTCCGGCTCTTCCAGTAACTTCTGATATGATGTGAGCCACCGATGTTACCTTTTGAGGTTTTTAAGCTTTGTTTAAGAAAGTAAAGAAGATAGACTAGATGAACAATTTGTATATATTTTGATACTAAAGATACACTTAACTATTTTTTCCACGTACATGATCCACTTTTTCAAAGACTTTCTTCAGTAGGAAAATTGCATTTAGAAAATAGTGTTTTCCTTTCATCTTCTAATTACTCATGAGATAAATGACACATGCGAGTATGGATTATACGTACTCCATCCATCAGAACTTACTGGAATGAAATCATTAGCTGTAGCACTGGGAAATTTAATTCCAGCTTTACACTAGGAAACTGGTCTGTTATTTAATCTGTGCAAAGAGCACCAATGTGCAGATGTTGGGCAGGTCATATTCCTATTTCCATTCTTAATACAATTACATGTCTATAGATACGTTTTTCTAAATTTTTATTTAAATTCCAGTTAGCTAACATACGCTATGATACTAGTTTCAGGGGCACAATACAGTGACTCAGCACTTCCAAGCATCACTGGGGCTCCTCACGACAGGTGCCCTCCTTCAGCCCCATCACCTGCTCCCCCATCCCCCGCCCACCTCCCCTCTGGTGACCAGCAGTGTGTTCTCTGGAGTTCAGAGTCTGTTTCTTGATTTCTCTCTCTCTCTCTCTTTTTCCCCCATGTTCATTTAGTTTATTAAATTCCACATATGAGTGAAGTCATATGTATTTGTCTTTCTCCGACTACCTTATTTCACTGTGCATCATAATATGTAGCTTCATTCATGTCCTTGCAAATGGCAAGATTTCATTTTTTATGGCTAAGTAATATTCCATTGTGTATGTACACCACTTCTTTTCATCAGCTGAGGGACACTTGGGCTCTTTCCATAATTTGGTATTGTTGATAATGCTGCTATAAACATCAGAGTGCATGTATCCTTTCAAATTAGTATTTTTGTAATCTTTGGATAAATACTTATTTCCCATCCTTATATTTGCTGTCTTGTAGGCATCATCCCTTGATTGGTCTCTGCTGGACCAGATGACTTCCCCCAGACCATTCGAAGAGCCCATACATTTTAATGGAAGTCAGCAAACTGTACCTTGAGACAAAAGCCAGGAACATCGAATGGAAACAGAAGGTAGGTGGGAGGTTATGTTGATTGCAAGAAATCAGAGAAGGAATTATAGAATTTGGAAAATGTTTTTCCTGTGGTGTGAAGTGGCAAGCAACTCCATATTCATGAAACTTTTTCAGCATGAATGTTCCCACCTTGGTGAAAGAAACTCCCCAACAAGTGATTTTGAAATATACATTCTTCTCACCTACGGAGTTTCAATTTTCTTTCTTAAAATGCCTAAGAAGGAAGTTTGTTTGTTCTCTTTTAAAAGATGTAGTTAAATAAATCAGAGGAACAACACAAAAGACAGGATGGGAAAATGATAACCTCATCAAATAATACTTGTACCATGATTTCGAAAGCGGCAAAGACCCTCCAAATCTCACTACTTTGGTTCTCATTCTCATTCCTTACTTCATTAAATACCTATTGAAACATGACATTCTCTAGCAAGTAATTTCTCATCTCAATAAACTTTAGAAGCTCCTCCCTCTCCCTCCAGTCCTTTTGTATGCCACAACAGTGCATGGTGATCGTTAATTTATGTATCTTTCTTGCTGTGTGGACACCACGAAGTGTACGTGGACCCTAAGGACAGCTCCTTATCCTCAGGAAGTGACAAACAAACTTGACGGAGGCATGGATCTCAAAGATCTGCAAAACCTCTTTAGGGCTTTTTGGTATAAAGGACTCCACGCTGGTTTCCAAGCTTACCTTGATAATAATCTAGTTGCATTTAATACTTCTCATTTGGGGAACAGTATATGAACTTTCCTCTACCTTATGTATTTTGTGTCTGCTTCATACTCTGTCACCATCACCTATTATTTTCTCCTGAGGTAGCATATAATTTCTCTGATCAGAACTTTTCTGCTTCTTATCAAATTTTTTTTTTGTGCATGCTTTCTTCTATTTGGCAGTTAATGTGAGAGATGAGATAAAACAGAGTGGCAAGAGCAGGATCCAGCTTTTCTAATAAAATTTTTGTGTGTGTGTAGTAAAAAATGTACAGGCAATACAGAGAGATAAAATGACTCGATGCAAAAATTTATGGTACAGTGTTGAGAATGCTTGCCTTTTCATTTCTGGCAGCACTTGCCTTCAATAGTTCAAAACGGTATAGGTAGAATTAAGATTGTGGATAGAATATTTTTAAAGCTTTAAAAAATGCTTCTCTGAAGTGGATGAAGAGTTACAAGAAATCTCAGCGTCCAAGAAACACAGAGTGGACAGGTGACCTAAGCCCACATAAGACCCCTGAGGTCATGCATTAATGCCGGGAGATCTTTTCACAGCCTAACAGAGAGACGAGACACTCTGGGCCCATGTGAGGCGGGTTTTCTGGTCACACACTGCAGAAATGTGGGCCTCCCAGACGCTATGCCTCTATCCACATGAGAAACGGTAAACTTGGAGAAAGGAAAACCAAACCACCGCAGAGAAAGAGAGCAAGGACACATGCAAATCTTGGCTATGGCCCTCGGGGATATGATAAAAATGATCCCCGGAGAGAGTTTGATCCCAAGCTGGTCTGTATGCAGACATAGGACCTGAAAGAATCAGAGGAAAAAAGAAGAAACTAGAAGGAGATCCACAAATACTTAAGATATCGAAATGATTTACATAAGCCATATACTCACCTGTTTAATGTTGTAAATAAAGAGGAAATCCAGAGTGTGTGTAAAACAACAACAGGCATAATAATTAACTGGGCACAAGGTTAAAACAAAAACAAATACAACCTACAGAAATGTAAAGTATAATGAGGTGATGAAAACGAGGGCAATAAAAGTGTTCTAAAATTGATTGCAGTGAGGGCGCACAACTCTATGAATATATTCGAAAACATTGAATTGTGTGTTTTAGATAGGTGAATTGGATGGCATATGAATTATATATCAATAAAACTGGTTGTCTCTTTAGCAATTTTGTAGGATTTGTTTCTCCATTGCCCCATGTGAAAATATGCTTCCCAGAAAATAAATATCGAACCAGAGAGACAGAGACACGGACGTTCAGAGAGACAGAGACAGAGAGAAGACAAAACATTAACAAATGTGAGAGGAATTAGATAAATTTGGCCTGAGTTTTTCAACTACCATACAAGTGAGTTTGAAATGAGGAAAGAATGTGCTGCACAGAACATACTGGGTCTTTCTGGACGACCAGTATACTAAATCAAACCTGGAAAATCGGGTGAGAGCAGGTCATACACCAATTACTAATTGGACTAATGTGCTGAGCATGTAACTCTGTATCACAAGGTTAGTATGACATAAAAAACCACCTCTTTCAACTTTTATAAAAAATTGAAGTACAACTTGCATTCAAAGGAATGCACAAAGGTTAAGTTCATAGTCTGATGGATTTTGACAGTTGCATGCCTCTGTTATCCACATATCAAGACAGAGGTGATTTCCACGACTTCAGAAAAATCAGCTGCGCCTGGTCCCAGACAATCCCACCTTCAATGAGGGGCATTCATTGCTCCGAAACCTTTCACCAGAGCTAAGTTTTTGCTATCCTGCTTTGGTCTTTGTACACGGATTTCACAGAAAGGGATAATACAGAATGAGCTTTGGATAAGGGTTCTTTCACTGAGCGCCTTGTTTTGGAGACCCGTCCACGTTGTTGAGTGGTTCATGCCCCCTTAGCACAGACGAGTCTTCCATTGTATGGAAATTATCTGGTTTTTTTTAAATTGTGTTATGTTAGTCACTGTACAGTACGTCATTAGTTTTTGATGCAGTGTTCCATGATTCATTGTTTGTGTAACACCCAGCGCTCCATGCAATCCGTACCCTCCTTAATACCCATCACCAGGCTCACCCATCCCCCCCACCCCTTCCCTTCTAAAACCCTCAGTTTGTTTCTCAGAGTCCACAGTCTCTCATGGTTCGTCTCCCCCTCTGATTCCACCCCCTTCACTTTTCCTTTCCTTTTCCTAATGTGTGGAAATTATTTATCTCTTCTCCTAGTGGTGGACATTTGGGCTACTTTTTGCCTTTTCACTAATTTAAATAAGGTTGTTTTGAAGCAGCACATTCCAGGGTTTTGTGTGTGTGTATATGTTTTCATTTCTTTTGGATAAATGATGACTACATTTATGAGAACCTTCTAGAATGATTTCCAAATGTGTACCTTTTTTTTTTTTTCAAGATTTTATTTATTTATTTGACAGAGAGAGATCACAAGTAGGCAGAGAGGCAGGCAGAGAGAGAGAGGGGGAAGCAGGCTCCCTGCGGAGCAGAGAGCCCGATGCGGGGCTCGATCCCAGGACCCTGAGATCATGATCTGAGCCGAAGGCAGAGGCTTTAACCCACTGAGCCACTCAGGTGCCTGGAATGTGTACCTTTTATATTTCTGCTAGCAACACGTGAGAGTCTCAGCCACACCACACACTTGCCATCAAGGTTTTTTTACCTTTAACCATTCTCGTTGGGTAGATGATAGTACCACACTGTGCCTTTAATTTGCACTTTTCTGATAACTAATGATGTTGAACACACTCATGGGCTTAGTAGTCACTGCTATATAAACCTTGGTGAAATGCCCATTTTTATAATTGGCTTGATTTTATTATTTAGTCGTAGACATTATTTATATATTGTTGATTCAAGTTCTTTGTAAGTTCTATTTATTGCATATTTTTCCCAGTCTAAAGTTTGCATATCCATATTTTAAACAATATGACCATAATGTTTTAATTTTGATACTTATTTTTGGTTAATGGTTTCTGTGTTGTATTCACGAACTTTTTTGTCTGCCCCAATTTCAGCCCAAGGTCATGAAGCTAATCTACATTGAAAAGCAAGCTTTAACATCTTAGATTTTACATTTAAGTCTTTAATCTATCTCAAATAAATCTTTTCTGTGTTTAGGGTGAGGTATGGGTTAAGGTTCATTTTTTTTCTCTTATGCATAGCCAGTCAGTTGTTCCAGCATGATTTATTCAAAAGAACTTCCTTTCCTTTTATTATCTGACACCTTGTTGAAAGTAAGTGGATTGTTAGTTTTTTTAATTAAATCTTTTATTCTGTTATATTGATCTAATTGTCTATTTTTATGCCTATGACAATACTACATTGTCTTGATCAAAGCAGTAATATAGTAAATCTTGAAGTAAGATGGTGTATGACCTCTTTTTTTTTTTCTTTTTAAACTTGTTTTAGTTGCTCTAGGCCCTTTTCCTTTCCACATTGAAAATTAGTAGACAGAATTAGCAATGCAACAATAGTGAGAATTGTAATCCACTGACATGATATACCTCCCTACTGGTATTTTGGGATTTCTCTCTTCAATACTTGATCGGTGTAGCCAGTTTTATCAATCTAGATTTTCTTGTTTTTTCTCGATTGTTTATCCAGTTTTATTTGATGAATTTTTACTGTTATCTCGTTTCTTTCCTTCATTCTGCTTACTTTAATTTTTAAGATTTTAATCTTTCTAATATCTTAAGGCAGAAGATTCGATCATTGATGTTGAACCATTATTCTTGTTCAAATACAAACATTAAATTAGTTTTCTAGGCCTACCATAAAAAGGTCACAAACTGGGCAGCTTAAATTATAGCAATTTTTTGTCTTACAGTGACTTCTGGCATCTAGAAGTCTGAGATCCAGGTGCTGGCAGAATTGACTCTTTCTGAGAGCTAGAATTTGCTCCAGGTCTCTTTCTCAGTTTCCGGTGGTTTGCGGGCCATCTGTGGCCTTCCTTGTTGTGTACACGCATCATCCCAATCTCTATCTTCGTCTTTACGTGGCGTTCTTCCTATGTGTGTGCTTGTGTCCAAAATTCCACTTTTCCTAATGACACCAGTTCTAATTGATTAGCCACCCACCCTACTCCAGGATGATGTTATCTTCACTAATTCCATCTGTAGAGACTCTTTCTTTTCTCGATTTTATTTATTTGACAGAGAGAGAGAACACGTGCACAAGCAGGGAGAGCAGCAGGCAGAGGGAGAGGGAGAAGCAGGCTCCCTATGGAGCAGGGAGCCCTATGTGGGCTCAATCTCAGGACCTTGGCTGGGATCATGACCTGAGCCAAAGGCAGACGCTTCGCCGACTGAGCCACCCAGGCGTCCCGGTAGAGACACTCTATCTAAATAAGGTCACACAGTCTAAGTACTGTAGTTTGAGACTTCAACATATGAATTAGGGGGGAACACATTTCCGCCCATAGCAAGCCTGCAGGCTCCCCTCTACGTACTGCTGGACCGAATCTGAGAGATCCCTCTATCTTATATATTCATCATCATTCAATGTGAAATAGTTTCTAACTTCCATTTTTATTTCTTTCCTAACCCACGGATTTAAAAATGTTCGATGTTTAATTTTGAAAGACTCAGTTTTCTGGGGTGCCTGGGTGGCCCAGTCGGTTAAGTGTCTGACTCTTGATTTTGGCTCAGGCCATGATCTCAGGGTCATGAGATCGAACCCTGTATCAGGCTCCTTGCTCAGTGTGGAGTCTGCTGGAGATTCTCTCTCCCTCTCCCTCTTCCTCTCCCACTTGTGACTTTCTGTCTCTCTGAAATAAATAAATAAATCTTAAAAAATATTCAGTTTTTCTTAGATATCCTATTTTTGTTGGTTCCTAATTTATTTCTATCGACATTGGAGAATATACTACATGTGATCTATTTTTAATGACTTTTTTGAGGTCTGATTAGAATATGGAACAGTACACATATTGAGAGAGTACAATTTGATAAATTTTAAATATGTACACATCTGTAAATCTTTACTAGAATCAAGATAATAAACATATCTATCGGCTTCCAAGGCAGTGTCTCTTTGTGAGCCCTTCCTCTCCTCCAATGACCAGGTAAACAGGGATCTATTTTCTGTAACTACAGAATAGTTTGCATTTTCTATATTTTTCTATGAACTTTATCATACAGAAAGCACTATTTTCTGTCTGCCTTCTCTCACTCAGCATAATTACTTTGTGATTCATCCATACTGAACCATGAACCGCACTGATTCTTTTTTTAATATTTGACTAGTTTGCCCATTTGTACCAGGTTGTTTTAGTTTTGGGTTATTCCAAATCGAGCTGCTGTGGAAATCTGTGTGCAGGTCTTTGTGTGGGCACACACTCTCATTTATCTTGGATAAATCTCTTCAAGTGGAACGGGTACACATACGTATGGGTCCACAGTGTGCCAGCTGTATTTCGAGTTTACAAGAAATCTACAAACTGTTTTCCAAGTGGTTGTGTAATTAGTATTCCAGGCGGTGGTGTATGAGAGTTGTTCCACATTCGTGACAACACTTGATGTGATCAGACTTTTTAATTTCAGGCTATCAGAATGACAGTTGTGTGGTGGCATTATCTCATTTTTTGGCTTTAATTTGCATTTCCCTGATGATTAGTCACGGTGAACGTGTTTTCCTTTGCTTATTTGCAAACTATAAAGTGGCTTTCTTATCTTTTACATACTTTTAATGGATTATCTATTTTTAATTACTGAGTTTTAGGAGTTATTTATGTATTCTGGATACAAATGTTTTATCAGATATGTGATTTGCAAATATTTTCTCTCAGTCTCTGACTTGTTTATTCATTTCTTTGGTAGTGTCCTTGAAGAGCAAAAATTCCTAATTAGAATGAATTAAAATGCATCAGTTGTTTCCTCTTCTGGATCATGATTGTGCTGTTATAGCTAAGAAATCTTTTCTTAGCCCTAGTCACAAAGATTTCTCCTATATTGGCTCTAGAATTTTAATAACTTGACCTAATAATCAAATTTAAATTTTATTTTAAGTTTGACATTTAGAGCTTTGACCCATTTTGCATTACTTTTTCTATATGGTGTGAGGTATGAATTCATTTTTTTAAATGTAAAGATATCTAATTTTTTTCACTTATTTCAAATACATTTATCTTGCTCTATTGCAATGCATTTTTAATAGATGCTTTACTTCTATTTTTGGATTCTTTTGTAGTATTAGCAGAGTTCAGGTAGGCAAGCTGTTTATTTGCAGATGAGCTTGATCTTTTTGAGGCTGTTTTTAACCTTTGGTAGGATGGGTCTAGAGTACCATTTTCTGTAAATGTAGATGAGCTCTTCTCCCATGGGGGCTTTGATGATATACTACATGCTTGAATTGTTCAGTGAAGCCGCTTTTCTCTGTTTGGAACTCAAATGCCTCCCCAACTTGTACAAATTCCCAGAGTATCTTCTAGCTCCTTTTATTACTTTTCCTGGTACTTGTTTCTTGCATGTTCTCATGGAGTTCTGCCCTGAGTATATGTATTTTAGTGTTTGGCTCAACATTCAAGGAGACATCCTGTGAAGATTCTGGCATCGTTTTTCCCGCACAGTTCCCTGTTCTCTGGTGCCCTGCCCCATAAACTCCAGTCCCTCCCGGAGTCCGCACTCACGCTTCTGTCTCCTGAGCTCAGCTGGACCGCTCGGTTATCAATGGACTTTGTATCCTCGTGCTTCGGTCTGGAAAGTTCACCAGGCCCAAAGCAGGAACTTCCGTGGAACTGCATTTTTTCTCTCTTCTTTCCAGGTTTTCCACTCTGTGCTCCATGCTATGAAACATCTGAACTCATTTACTTTTTATATTCGGTCCAGTTTTCTTGTCATCTCTGGTGAGGCTGCGGTTACATCCTCGTGGCCAACAGACGTCCATCAGCAAGTTTTAAAAGGATCAAATTGTTCCCAGGTTCTGACTTGAACTACTTTCCCTGACTCATCTCTCCCTTCCTTCTCTTCCTTTGTCCTCTCTGATGGCAGTCTCCTTTCAATCCTACCATAACCCTTTCAGGGATTTGACTTCCATTTCTCCCCCATCGAGACACACCCTTCAGCTACACTGCCAAGAGCTGCCTGAAGAAATAAATATTTTGCTTGCTTGAGCAATTTTGCAGGTTCACGCAAGTGATACCCTTTCCAGGTTAGGTTTCAACAGTAACGAACACTGGAATGTTAGATAGGATCATCTAGTAACATACTGTCTTTAAATACCTTTGTCTTTGCAGCCCTTCCTTTCTAGATAAGGCCTTGTCATGATAAGAAGTAATAAGCAGTCCAATTTGAGGATCATCTTAAGAACGAAATAATAATTAAATCCACTTAGAGCGCTTACAGGCAGGGGTAGGAGAGAGGGGACAAGTGGGCTGGATTTAGTCATAGCATGGTCTTGGCAGAGATGGGTAGGAAATGATAAACCACAAAGTCGCTGGAACATTTACTGGGCTTATCTTTAAAATGTATGGATCTGCGAGGAGTTAATGTTAGATTAGTTTGTCTGTGATGTTATCTTGGACCGTATGGATTTGAGTGGACAGATATTGAAAGGGTTTGCACTGAGCCTGTGAGGTCCGTCATGATGTGGTCTGGCAGAGTCTGTGTGTTTTGAGAGTCAGGGTATGCTTTGTGAGTTCAGTTCTGCAGCCCCCATCACCCAGATGCCAGCGGGGTCTTTTTCTTTTCATCTACAATGCAAGAATTACCAACGATATTCGAGATAGTGTGTAACGGAATTTAATTCCAAAGCTTAGAAAGAAATGAAGTATAACCGAATTGAGAATCCTAAGAAAATGTCTTTATGATTAATAATATTAATTTTCTGAAAGCAAATCAGAATTATATTCCCAGTACCAGACGTTTATTGAATGGATGAATGAATGCAATTTTAAAAAGGTTATGAGACAAGAGACAGGAATTGGTAACGTGCGTAATCTTTTATCCTTGTGGACATAATTAAGTGAAACATAATGTAGACACCTGAAATCGACACTGTAAGAAGCTATATAAAATTAAGATACTTTAGATAGCTCCTCATGTAGGAGGTTTGAATCATTGGAAATGATTTTCCTCTTGGTTACAGATCCGATTGGAGTAGGAGGGACAGTAGGGGATCAGGTGTTTACATAGATGCTGGCCATTAGCCTGTTAGTTTTATCACTAGTTGTAAGATCTTTGGGAAGTAATGTTTCTCTAGTCTCTGTTCCTTCATCTGAAAAATGAGCACATTATTATGAATGAGAAGAGAATTCAGTGAATGACTACATATGCTCAACATATCACAGCTGCTCAGAAAATATTACTCAGCTTTGCTTCTCTTTTCATCATTATAAGCAACGTGTAAGTATATTAAGATAATATATTTGTTAATAAGGGTTATTTATTTGTTACTCTGTTTAAATTCAGATCTCCATACAAAACACTAAACTTTTAAGGGAAAATAAGAAAGAGAAGGGGAGAGAGAGTGGAGAGGGAAGATATAGAGGGCCATACAGAGAGGTCAAGTTTCACCCCAAATGAGTTATAGCTCATGCCCCAGATTTTGAGTGCCTGTGGAAATAAAAACTCTCAGAGGGAAAACATAGGTTAGATTATCTTTGTGTGTGTATGTGTGTGTGCGTGCTCAGTATTCATTCGGTTTATTCAACCATCATTTGCCAATAATTTACCAAATGCCAGAGTGTACAAAATGCCAGTAATATAGGAAGCGATTGGAGAAAAATAGTTTTGCCCTTGTAAACCTTAGAGTCTATCAGGAGAGATGCATATGACGTGTGAAGATTCATGTTACAAAGGAGAGGAGTTGTAGTTTTGGGGACCTGTAACAAGGACCCCCAAGCTGGGAGAGGACATCTGGGAATCTTCTACCTGGAAGGGGTATTTGAGCAAAGGACTAAGCATTGTAGAGTTTTCTAGGTCACCGAGTGGCCTGAGAAGTAATGTGGGGATAGCATTCTTGGATGATTCATCGTCTCCACAAAGACCTTGAGAAAGGAGAAAGCATGGTTTGCACAGACTGAAGCAGAGCTTCATGAATGGGACTCGTAGTCCACAAAGGACAGGGTAGACCAGAACACCTAAGCTGAGGCTGAAGAAAGTCCAAGACTGAGAAACATAGGGTTGTATCTGCTGTGCTAAATATTTTGGATTTTTAAGAGCAATATGAAGCCACTGAAAGGTTTGAATCAGGGCAATGCAACTGATTTGTGCTGTAAGATAATCTTTTTCTCTGCAGTGGGATGCATATGTCTGAAGATAAAAGAGTATGCAAAAAAAAAAAAAAAAAAAGAGCCAGGAAATTGGTAGATTCATGCAAGGCATGTCTAACAAGGATTTGCATTAGGGTGATGACAGTGGGAATGAATAGACCAGGTTAAGTTAGGAAGGTAGTTAAAAGTTAGCATCAAAAGGGGGCTCCTGGGTGGCTCAGTGGGTTAAGCATCTGGCTCTTATTTTGGCTCAGGTCATGATCTTAGGGTCATGGGGTTGAGCTCCACTCTGACCCAAGGGTCTGCCTGAAGATTCTCTCTCTCCCTCTTCCTCTGCCCCTCCCCACTTTTCTCTGTAAAATAAATGAATAAATCTTAAAAAAAAAAAAAAAAAAAAGTTAGCATCAACAAGATTTTGCCCAGTGGGCAAATTCTGCCTCAAAAGCCCTCCCAACCTCCTCTACCCTATTCCTTACTTGGACAAGTTCTATGCATTCTTTAAGCTCAAGTGTTATCTGCATTTTGATGACCTCCCTTTTACAGGCAGAGTTAGCAGATTATTATTGGAGCACCAGGCAAATTAAAGAATTTTCAGCCAGTGGATTTCAACCCTGGATACACATTGAAGTCATCCGGGGAACTTTTAAACACTTCTAACACCTGCCCCCCACCTCAGACCAACTCTTTACCAGTAGGGACAGAGGAAGAGTCTTGCTCAAAAGCTCTTCAGGTGGTTCTAGTGTGTATGAACAGCAGGGAACCAGCACCTAAAGGCAGTTACCATATTGGCATTTCTGGTTGCCTTTTCCATTAGGCTGCGCACTCGTGGACCAGGACTGGTTCCGAGAGCTTAGCACAGCAGTAATACCTCTTAATTTTCTGCTATATATTTAAATAAATTAAAATGCACAACTTGAATTACTTTTAGCCAATTGAGGCTTCTCTGCCCCTAAAGATGACTGAAATAATTCCGAGGAGATTCATGAAGTGTCTGCCCTAGAAACCCCTTACTGAGGTGGAAATAGACATTTAAAATGCCAAGTATATAACTGTTGCCAAAATCTAAACATTGCTGCCCACGGCCATGTTCCTTGACCTGGGCTTTGCCAGAGGATTTTTTTTCTGACCTAAAAGATAAACTTTTTTAAAAAGTATGTATTTCAATAAATACACATTCCTCTAAAATACTCAAGCTAATCAGCTACTTTGACCCTAATATCCAATCTGTTCCCAGGCATGGGGGCAATCTCTAGTCTCACGGGAGTCAGAAAGGCACAGACTAATTTCTTCTACCTATTACCACTTCATCTAGTTTAGGGAGATAAGCGTGGCCCGATTTCTCCGAAAGCCTTATCGTATTACTGGTTTTAGAACGGCGCTGCCGCTTGTCTATTACCACAATTCATGGGATGGATTTCACTGGCTTCTAATACAGCTCCTGCTCTGTTTCTAAAGAAGCCGTTTGATCCCAACATGAAATGAATGACGGCCCAATTTCACACGAAGCACAACAAATTACAAGAAGGCCTGGGGAGGGAGTGGAGGGACTCCTTCCATGCCGCCTCTGACTCTGGCCCCACAGGGAAGTTTCTGAACCCCTGTTCATGTTGGTGCTGAAGGGCCTTAGTGCTGTCATTCTTCTCTCTCCCATTCACAGGATGTGTGCTCTGAGGAAATGGTGGTTCTATCAAGGAGGGGATAACGGACCAAATCAGAGACCTTAGCTATCCTGGCCTTCCTGTCTGGGAAGGAAATGAAGGTGGAGAGGGGTGGGGGGCAACGACAGAGCCGAGGCCAAATCCAGAGCAGAGGGTTGACACAGAGGACAGGCAAGAGGCTGCGAGTAAGTCTGGAGACCCCGCTCTGACAGACTTCCTGAAGATCCTGGTGCAGGGAGAGCTTGTACCTGCTCCTTGCAACTCAAGCCAGAACAGTAGGGTTTTCCATGATTTTTAAAAAGGTTTATGGATCCTCTAGGTCTTATAGCTGGTCTTTCTAACCCTGTTAATACCCTCCTCCTTTCTTGGAAGCATAGATTCTAGTTTCTGATCTACCTCTGCAGAACTTAACAGCATGAAATTGTTCACGAATCTTATTCTTGCTTTCTATAGTCATTTCCTATCACCATGTGAAAAACGACCATAGTCTTGGTGGCTTAAAACCATGTCTATTTAAAAAAAACAACAACACAAAACATGTTTATGGATCAGAAGACTTAATATTTTTTTAAGGAAGCTGTACATCCAAGGTGGGGCTTGAACTCATGACCCTGAGATCAAGAGCCTCATGCTCTACTCACTGAGCAGCCAGGCGCCCCCACCCCCACACACATTTATTTTTTTTTTTTAAGGGTTATCTATTTTAGGGGGAGGGGCAGAGGGAGAGAATCCTCAGGCAGACTCCCCACTGATCGAGGGCCCATCGTGGGGCTTCCATGTAGGCTGTCCACAGGAGGGTTGTCGGTTATTTCAGGCCCATCAGTTAGGAGAATATGTTCCCCTCTCAGTCTTTCTGGTCTCTTCTAAGGGCTCACCTGATTCGGGACAGCCCAAGATAAATTCTCCAAGTTAAAGTCAACAGATTAGAAACTTGGATAATACCTGAAAAATTCCTTCACAGAAGTACTAGGCTAACTAGCAGGCATCACTAATAATCAGTAACCAGGCATTCTGGTTACTAGTGTCGCATCATAAATTACCCCCATACTTACTGACTCACAGACATAGTTTATGCGAGCCGGGAATTTGAGAAGGGCTTGGTTAGGTAATTCTGGTTTGGGGTCTCTTATCAGACGGCATTAAGAATGTGGCTGTTTTTGATTGTGGTCCACAGTGAGCTTTTGTCTCCATTTATTTGTCTCCCTTTCTCTCTCTCGCTCACTCGCTCTCCACACACCACCCCTGTAGCCTTAGGGACTCAATATATAGCCTGTTTACACAGGTTTTTGGGGCTCCTTATGGAATGACAGCTTCAGGGAAGTTTCCTGCTCCCATGGGGGCTCAGGGCTCCAACACGAGGCCTTTACTGAGTGAAAAAGAATCTGTGTCACCTTTTCTAACCAAGCTCTAAGATGTCACCGAATGTCAGTTGTGCTGCAGTTTGAGTTCCAAGCATCGCCATGTTTGAGGAGAGGGGAATTCTACTCCCACTTTAAATAATAAAGATGAGTGGACGCCTGGGTGGCTCAGTCGGTTGATTCTTGATTTTGGCTCAGGTCGTGATCTCAGGGTGGTGGGATCAAGCCCCATGTCGGGCTCCGTGCTCGGCGTGAAGTCTGCATGTCCTTCTCCCTCTTCCTCTCCTCCCCCTGAGGCCACTGCCTCTGGCTTGCGGGACCAGCCACTGCATTTCCCCTCTTCTCCACTCCTGTCCAATGGCTCCTGGAAACTGGATTCATTGCCAGTTTCACTGATGGCCAGCCGTGCTTGTTTCTGGCCACGTCTGGGGGCAGCCTGCACCCATCCAACCCTTGTCTTATGAGCCACGGAACTGACTATTTACCGTGGAAATAAAATTAGAAATTATTAACCTATAAAGGTGAAAAAGACCACAAAAATCACAATGCAGTCCAATGAAATAATTTTCATAGTCGTTAACTACCTGACAACAAATGTATGATATCTTTTGTACATTATTTGGCTTTAAATTTATTGAATGATTAGGATGCCTGTGTGGCTCAGTAGGTTAAGCATCAGACTCTTGATTTCAGCTCAGGTCTTGACCTCAGGGTTATGAGTTCAAGCCCTGTGTTGGGGCAATCATGGAGCCCACTTAAAAAAAATAATAAATTTATTGAATAACTATTGGTAATGGTATTATGATACAATTTTCTATAGAAAATAAATAATTCAGTCTTTCCTCTAGCAGGGTTCACTGAAATGTTTTTTAGTACCGATATTTTGGAAACATTTCTTTATTATTCACAACCCATTCCTGATAACATGATGCACATTTTTAGGATTATTATAAAGTTTTGAAAACTGATATTTAGATACGGTCTCTGGCCCTTTTTGTCAGAACCCCAAATGACTTGGTGGTAAGAGCATTCTAAGAAGCCAATCTTGTATCTGGCTCCCAACAGCCCCTTCACAGAAGTGGCTGAAAACTGTATAAATAACCATCTCACTAAATCCTAATGAAATGTGTCCCTAACTCAGCTTCCTCTTAGCAGGGTTCCCACATTACCCACAGCCACTCTGAAGACATTTGATAGAAGGGAGGTGTGATGTAGGAGAAGAGGCATTTCATAGAGATAGTGGTTCTCCCTGCAAAAATGTTTTACTTTGGCAAGTTGTACAAAACCATATGACAGAGGCGCCTGGGTGGCTCAGTGGGTTCAGGCCTCTGCCTCCGGCTCAGGTCATGATCTCAGGGTCCTGAGATTGAGCCCTGCATCGCGCTCTCTGCTCAGCAGGGAGCCTGCTTCCTCCCCTCTCTCTCTGCCTACTTGTGATCTCTCTCTCTCTCTCTCTGTCAAATAAATAAATAAATAAAATCTTAAAAACAAACAAACAAACATATGACAAAGCATAGTACCTTCCTAGTAAAATCCCTACTCTTTGCCCATCCTGAACTCCCCCTGCTAGAACAAGAACTCGTCCCAGAAGCTGGGGACAGAGCCTGGGGCCTTCATAGTGATTTGATTTTGCCATTCCTACTATGATGCCCCATTGGCCCCATTGCTGAGCCAGCTGCTGGGGGGTTGGGGGGCTCACCTTGCAAACAGATTCCCGCAGCTCCTTCATGAAACAGTCATTGAATGAACCCATAGCCACAGCTCCCTAGACATCCGCCTTCTTCATTCTCGGGCTCACTCACTTGTAGATCCTTCTTGCACTGGTTTAAAGACTGCGTTTGCCCTATGAAGCCACGCCAGTCTCCCACTGCGGGTTCTCCCTAATCACATGCTGTCAATATACTTTTAAGCCGTGTTCCAGAGTCGTGAAGCTTCTGGGTTAAAATTAATTGTGAATACTTCCTGAGCCGTCTGAGTCATGCAGAAAGAGAGACCCTCCCTTCCCTGGCCGTCGAGGCAGTGGCCTTGTCTTCACTGTGCATGAGAGAGAGCAGGCACCTAAGTGATGGGTCTGGTGGGCAATCCCCCAGGTGGACACATAACTTGAGGGGAAGGGAGAGATTTATCAAGCGCATTCATTCATCATTGCTTCTACAAACGGAGCCCTGGAAGGAAGGAAGGAGCCTGCCATGATGGAGAATGGAGAGTGAACTTTAGTTGTGGGCCGTGATCAGGATAATCAGGAAGGTCTGTTATGATACCACAGGCTGGCATAGGATTATTGAGTGACAGAAGCTGAACAGGGTTTTAGAAGTATCTCAGGTCTTATTTCCAACTTCCTGTGCTTCAGGGAGTTCTAGTTGTGAAAGCCATGTTGATCTGAAATTTGCTTTCCTTGGTCCGTGTTCTCATCTTGGTGGCCGTAAAAGGGACCACATCGCTTCTAAATGCAGGATGTCCCATATTTAAGGAGCCCCTCTGACTAACCTCTAATAACTCACTGTCAGCTGAAGCCTTCCTTTAGGGGGTCTGGCTGCTACTCCAGCTTGAACAGTAGGACCTCAAGTGAATCCCAGTTTAAATCTCAGACTTGGGGGCGCCTGGGTGGCTCAGTGGGTTAAAGCCACTGCCTTCGGCTCAGGTCATGATCTCAGGGTCCTGGGATCGAGCCCCACATCGGGCTCTCTGCTCGGCAGGGAGCCTGCTTCCCCCTCTCTCTCTGCCTGCCTCCCTGCCTACTTGTGATCTCTCTCTGTCAAAAAAAAAAAAAAAAAAAAAAATATATATATATATATATATATATATATGTATGTATGTATGTATATGTAAATCTCAGACTCAGTTCCATCCTGTCCACGTCTTTCTGGACTAAACACATTTGCTTGACCTCTACCAGCTCCTTTCATTGGTGAATGTGATTCTGAATGTTCTGAGCAAAACATTAATTAAAAAAAAATCTACAGCATGTTACTAGAAACACGAATGTCCATATGATGCCCCTGTGCCATATTTGAAAATAGGTGCCCTTCTCGTGACAAAAATTCAAAAAATAGGTGATTTTTATAACAGTAATAATGAGACACATAAAGTTATTTACATCAAATTTTTGAGATTAAGTAATAGAAAATTCAAATTTTAATCACAATAAATGAATATTTTAAGTCATTTGCATTAAAGTAGTTTCTGTAAAATAATTACATATTTTGCTTTCATGGAAACAAACATTTATGACATTTTCAGTGATCTGATAATTGTGTTTTTTTTAAATCATTACTTCTTTCTTATACTTTGACCTTAAGAAGTTTTTAAATGACTGCTAATGTTGAAATATTAGTTTCCTCTGGCAAATAATATTAGCAAAATTAAATATATTTCATAAGCTATAAAAATTCAAAAACATGACCAATAACTTATTGCTGTGAGTATGTTGCAATATAGGACAGAACTCATATATTTAAAAAAAAAAAACAAAAAAAACTTTTTTTTTTTTTAAAGATTATTTATTTATTTATTCGTCAGAGAGAGAAAGAGAGAGAGAGCACAAGCAGGCAGAGTGGCAGGCAGAGGCAGAGGGAGAAGCAGGCTCCCCGCCAAGCAAGGAGCCCGATGCGGGACTCGATCCCAGGACCCTGGGATCATGACCTGAGCCGAAGGCAGCCGCTTAACCAACTGAGCCACCCAGGCGTCCTGTATTTTTAAAAGCTTTTTTAGGTCTTCAAATATCTTTACTATGTTTAAGCAGTAAATTTCAGTGATACATTTTTACTTAGTTTCAGTAATCTACGTTCCTTGTCATTCTTCAAGTTACAAATGTAATCTCAAACATAAGAAAACTGATTTTTTTCTGTATCATAAATATTTATTTTAAAAATAAAAGTGTAGTAACCAGTATGAAAATAAATTATTTTAAACTTTACTTCTAGGTTATAGATGGGATTCAGTTAGAATAAGTTTTCTTCTTTCCTCTTCTAGTATTTTCTGTTAGAGAAGCTACTATTGATAACTTCATTATACTTTCAGCTTCAAATACATACATAGTATATGGTATATAAAGAGTATATGCTAGATGTCTGGTAAATATATGCATATATATATATATATTTGGCAAATGCAGTTTCTTAGCTTTTATTCAAGTGTTTTCTAAATTCTCTTGATTGCTTTAGGGTGTTAGATTATAGTTCCTTTATAATTTTGGCTATAAAAGTAATTTTACTTAAAATATCATGTACTACCTATGAAGAATTCTGGTAAAAGCAGGTAAACTAAAATTCAATTAAGCCTCTAGCTATTTGCCATTTACAGTAAAAGGGAATAGAGGAACAACCTAAGTGATACCTCAAGAAAGAAAATGCATGAATCCAGATTATGGGCTATTTTAAACATTCCTGGAAAAGAAAAAGAAAAAGAGGTATAAGAGAGAGGGCTTGTCTTGAAGGAAGCATCCCTGAGAGACATAGAGAACAAATATAATGAGCAGAGATTGTTTGTTCTTAACAATTTTATTGAAGTGTAATTTATATAACGAAGTGTAATTGTGCCATCGTTAAGGCACAATTTTAGTGACTTTTGCAATCAATCCATACTCCCCAGCTGCCAGGCTCAGACAACAATGGATTTGCTCTCTGTCCTTTTGAAATTTCGCACAAGTGCAATCATACACTATGTGGGACATTTTTGTAGGTGGCTTCTTTTGTGTAACAGAGAGCCACGACTTTTTTCTCTAACGGGCCCAATAGTAATTATTGCAGGCTCTGTGAATTATGTGGTTTCTACTGTGTCCACCCAGCTGTGACATCTGATGCCTCATTTCAGGGAGAAAGCATTCAGTCACCATTGAGTAGGGATGAAGCTGTGGGTTTTTCATGGAATCCTTTACAAGATTGAGGAAATATCCTCCTATTTTTAGTCTCTGAACATTTTTTTTCACGAATGAATAACAAGTTTTGACAAATGTTTTGTCTGTGATTATTATCATTTGGATTTGGCCTTTTTTCTGTTAATATTTTGTGTAATATTAACTGATTTCTTATTTAAATTCAATTAATTAGCATAAAGTGCGTTATTATAGTTTCAGAGTTCAGTGATTCATCAGTTGTCTGTAATGCCCAGTGCTCATCATATCACGTGTTATTATCAGTCTTTTCATTCCTGGGACACATGGAGCTTGGTCATGGTATGTTATCTTTTTTATATATCGACTTTAATTGCTAATATTTTCCTAAGGACTTTGTAGTATGTGCTCATGAAGGATATTAGTCCATTGTAGGCTTTTGTTTTGTTTTGTTTTCCTGTAATATCTTTTTGTGACTTAGCATAAGGAAAATACTGGGCTTAAAGATTGGATTGCAAAGTGTTCCTCTCTCCATTTTGTAGAGTTTATGGAGGATCGGTATTGTTTTAATATTTGATAGAAATCATCAATGAAGCCATATGTCCTTGAGTTTTCTTTATGGGAACATTAAAAGATACAATTTCTTAGAAACATTCAATTTTTTTACTTGGTTTAGAACTATTCATATTTCTGTTTCTTTTCATGTCACTTTGATGATTTACAAGTTTTTTAGAAATTTGTCCATTTTATCTAAATTTCCTAATTGCACTGGAATAAATTTGTTCATTCTGTTTCTTTATAATTCTTTTAATTTTAGTAGGATTGGAAGTAATGTATCTCTTTCATCATTGATTTCAATGTGTCTTCTTTTTTCCTTGGTCAGCGTAGCTAAAGCTTGTCAGTTTTGTTGATTAACTACAGAACTATTTCTTAGCTTCATTATTTGTTTCGATTATTTTTCTATTAACTATTTTATTGATATCAGCTCAGATCTTACCTATTTCTTTACTTTTGCTAACTTTCAGTTGGTTTCCCTTTTTTCTCTTTTTTTAGCTTCTTAAGAAGCATAAGCTATTTATTTGAGATGGATCTTTTAAAAAAAATTTTTTTTTAATTTAAATTCCAGTATAGTTAACATACAGTAACATACAGTGTAATTAATATTAGTTTCAGGTGTACAATATAGTGATTCAACATTTCTATACACCTCCTGATGCTCATCATGACAGGTGCACACCTTCGTGCCCATCACCTATTTCCCCCATCCCCCACCCACCTCCCCTCTGGTCACATTCTCTAGTATTCAGAATCTGTTTCTTGGTTTGTCTGTCTATTTTTTTCTCTTTGTTTATTTGTTTTTTTAAATTCCACGTATGAGTAAAATTATATGGAATTTGTCTTTCTCTGACTGACATTTCATTTGGCATAATACCCTCTAGTTCCATTCACGTTGTTGCAAACGGCAAGAGTTCATTCCTTTTTATGGCTGAGTAATATTTCATTGTATGTGTATACCACTTCTTTATCCATTCATCAGTCCATGGATACTTGGACTGTTTCCATAATTTGGCTATTATAGATAATGCTGCTTTAAACATTGGGGTGCATGTATCCTTTTGAATTAGTATTTTTGTATCCTTTGGAGAAATGCCTAGTAGTGCAATTGCTGGGTTTCAGGGTAGTTCTATTTTTAACTTTTTGAAGACCCTCCATGCTGTTTTCCATGGTGGCTGCACCAGTATGCATTCCCTCCAAAAGGGTAGGAGGATTCCCCTTTCTCCACATCCTCGCCAACATCTGTTGTTTCCTGTGGTGTTGATTTTAACCATTCTTACAGTTGTGAGGTAATATTTCCTCGTAGTGTTGATTTGCATTTCCCTGATGATGAGTGATGTTGAGCATCTTTTCATGTGTCTGTTGGCCATCTGTGTGTCTTCCTTGGAAAAAATGTCTATTCATGTCTTCTGCCCATTATTAAATTTGGTTATTCCTTTGGATGTTGCATTTTATGAGTTCTTTATATATTTTGGATACTAACTCTTCATCAGATATGTCATTTGCAAATATCTTACCCAATTTCATAGGTTGCCTGATTGTTTCCTTTGCTGTGTAGAAGCTTTTTATTTTGATGTAGTCACAATAGTTTATTTTTGCTTTTGTTCCCCTTGCCTCAGGAGACATATCTAGGCCAAAGTTGCTATGGCCGATGTCAAAGAAGTTACTGCCTATGTTCTCTTCTAGGATTTTATGGTTTCAGGTCTCTCATTTAGGTCTTTAATCCATTGTGAATTTATTTTTGTGTATGGTATAAGAAAGTGGTCAAGTTTCATTCGTCTGCATGTTTCTGCCCAGTTTTCCTGACACCATTCATTGAAGAGACTGTCTTTATCCCATTGGATATGCTTTTCTGCTTTGTCGAAGATTAGTTGATGATAGAGTTGTGGGTTGCTTTCTGGGTTTTCCATTCTGTTTTATTGATCTATGTGTCTGTTTTTGTGCTGGTACCATACTGTTTGATTACTACACTTTTGTAATATAGCTTGAAGTCCAGAATTGTGATGCCTCCAGGTTTGCTTTTCTTTTTTAAGCCTACTTTGTCTATTCAGGGTCTTCTGTGGTTCCACACAAATTTTAGGAGTGTTTGTTCTAGCTCTGCAAAAAATGCTGGTGATATTTTGATAGGGATTGCATTAAACATGTAGATTGCTTTGGGTAGTTTAGACATTTTAACAATATTTGTTCTTTCAATCCATCAACATGGAATGTCTTTCCATTTCTTTGTGTCCTCTTCAATTTCTTTCAGCACTGTTTTATAGCTTTCAGAGTATAGGTCTTTCACCCCTTTGGTTAGGTTTATTCCTAGGTTTCTTAATGTTTTTGGTGCAATTGTAAATGAGATTGATTCCTTAATTTCTCTTTCTATTCATTATTGGTATAGAAATGCAATAGATTTCTGTATGTTTATTTTGCATCCTATAACTTTGCTGAATTCATGTATCAGTTCTAGCAGGTTTTTGGTGGGCTCATTTGGGTTTTCTATATGTAGCATCATGTCATCTGCAGATAGTGACAGTTTGACCTCTTCTTACCAATTTGGATGCTTTATGCTTTTGTTGTTGTTATCTGATTGCTGTGACTAGGACTTCCAGTATTATGCTGAATGAGAGTGGTCAGAGTGGGCATCCCTGTATCGTTCCTGACTATAGAGGAAAAGCTCTCCGTTTTTCCCTATTCAGGCTGAAATTACCTGTGGGTTTTTCATAGATGGCCTTATTATACTGAGGTATGTTCCCTTTTAACCTACTTTGTTTAGGGGTTTTAACATGAATGGATGTTTTACTTTGTCAAATGCTTCTGCATCTACTGAAATGATCTATGGTTCTTCTCCTTTCTCTTATTGATGTGATGTATCACATTGATTGATTTGGGAATATTGAATCACTGTTACAACCCAGGAATAAATCCTGCTTGATCATGGTGCATGCTTTTTTAATAATATATTGTTGGTTTTAGTTTGCTAATATTTTGTTGAGGATTTTTACATCTATGTTCATCAGAGATATTGATTTGCAGTTCTCTTTTTTAGTGGAATCTTTATCTGGTTTTGGTATCAGGGTAATGCTGGCCTCAGAATGAATTTGGAAGTTTTCTTTCTTTTTCTGTTTTTTGGAATAGTTCGAGAAGAATAGGTATTAACTCTTCCTTAAATGTTTGGTAGAATTTTCCTGCGAAGCCATCTGGCCCTGGACTTTTGTTTGTTGGAAGTTTTTCTGATTACTGATTCAATTTCTTTGTGGGTTATCGGTCTGTGCAAGTTTTCTATTTCTTCCTGTTTCAATTTTAGTAGCTTGTAGGCTTTTAGGAATTTTTTCATTTCTTCCAGATTGCCCAGTTTGTCAGCATATAATTTTTCTTAGTATTCTCTAATAATTGTTTGTATTTCTGTGATGTTGGTTGTGATCTCTCCTCCTTCATTTGTGTTTTTATTTATTTGGATCCTTTGTTTTTTCTTTTTTGATAAGTCTGGTCAGAGGTTTATTGATTTTATTTTTTCAAAGAACCAGCTCCTGGTTTTATTGATCTGTTTTATTATACTTTTATTTTCTATATCATTTATTTCTGCTCTAATTTTTTAATTTCCTTCTTTCTGCTGGCTTTAGGCTTCATTTCTTTTTCTTTTTCTAGATCCTTTAGGTGTAAAGTTAGGTTGCTTATTTGACATTTTTCTTGCTTCGTGAGGTAGGCTTGTATTGCTACCTACTTCCTCTTATGACCACTTTTGCTGCATCCCAAAGATTTTGGACTATTGTATTTTCATCTTCATTTGTTTCCATATATTTTTAATTTCTTCTTTTATTTCCTTGCTGACCCATTCATTGTTTAGTAGCATATTACTTAACCTCTACGTATTTGTGATCTTTCCAGATTTTTCCTTGTGGCTGTCTTCTAGTTTTACAGTGTTGTGGTCAGAAAAGGTGCATTGCATGACTTCAGTCTTTTTGTATGTGTTGAGGTCTGTTTTTGAGCTAATATGTGATCTATTCTGGAGAATGTTCCACGTGCACTTGAAGAGAATGTGTATTCTGCTGCATTAGGATGAAATGTTCTGAATATACCCGTTAGGTTCATCTGGTCCAATGTGTCATTTGAAGTCATTGTTTATTTTTATTTATTTATTTAGTTTGTTCGTTATTTAATTTTCTGTTTAAATGGTCTGTCCATTGCTGTAAATAGGGTATTAAAGTCCCCTACTACTATTGTATTATTATCAATTAGTTCCTTTGTGTTTGTTATTAACTCTTCTATATATTTGAGTGCTACCATCTTGGGTGCCTAAATATTCATAATTGTTATATTTTCTTGTTGGATTGTCCCCTTTATATAGTGTCTCCTTATTTCTTGTTATGGACTTTGTTTTAAAGTCCAGTTTGTCCAGTATAACTATTGCTACTCTGGCTTTCTTTTGATGTCCATTTGTGTGGTAAATGTCTCCAGAAACACTGCATCTCAGGGATGCACTCAGAGAAGAGTGAATACTCCCCCCTCTGTGTGCCCCAGGCACTCCGCAGATCCGCGGTTTCCCTGTTGTCTGCCCCTGGATTGTTTGTCTGCATTCTCTTCAAGAGCAGTGTAGTGTCCTCCAAGCTCTAATCCAGTCAAGCCCTCTGACCTTTTAAACTCAAGGATTAAGCCCCACTGGTTGCAAGAAGTCATGGAATTCAGCCCCTGTGCCTCTCTCTCTCTCTCTTTCTCTCATTCTCTCATCTTTCTTCATGACCTCAGCTCCCTCCCCTCCTCAGCAGCCAGGATCCATTTCTCCCCTAAAGCACCTCTCTGTCTTTGCGCTTCCTACCATCTTCGATGTGGCCTCTTCTCTTCCTCTAGTTGTGGAGTTTGTTCTGTTGGTCTTCAGGTCAATTTCTGGAGTATTTAGGATGATTTGATAGTTATCTAGTTGTATTAGTGGGATGAGGTGAGCCTAGGGTCCTCCTAGTCTGCTGCCGTCTTCCTGTCTCCTCTAGACAGCTCTTATTTTCTAATATAAACATTTATATCTATAGATTTCTCTGTAAGGGCTGCATTAGCCATAGCACATAAATTGTAATATCTTTTGTTTATGTTTTAATTCAGTTCAACTTATTTTCAAAATTCCTTTTGATTTTATCTTAGATTGAATTAATGGATTATATAGAAGTATTATTTATTGCTAAGTTGTTGAGGATTTTTCTAATTCTTTTCTGTTTATACACATCTAATTCCACTGTGGTCAGGAAACATTATTTTATTATTTTAATGTTTTTAAATTTATCAAAACTTAGTTTAGAATGTAGTTCAACTTCTAAATCCTTGGTGATTTTCTGCTTAGGGTTTCTATCACTGATTGAGAGTTGGGCATAAACATCTCCAATTATTATTGTTCATTTTTGTGTGTTTCTCTTATTAATTCTTTCCATTTTTGCTTCATATATGTGGTGCTCTGTTGTTAGATGCATAAATGTTTATAATTGTTATTTTTTTTTTAAAGATTTTATTTATTTATTTGACAGAGAGGAGAGAGATCACAAGTAGGCAGAGAGGCAGGCAGAGGGAGAGGGGGAAGCAGGCTCCCCGCTGAGCAGAGAGCCCGATGCGGGGCTCAATCCCAGGACCCTGAGATCATGACCTGAGCCAAAGGCAGAGGCTTTAACCCACTGAGCCACCCAGGCGCCCCATGAATTGACATTTTTATTATTAAGCCATGTTAGTTGACTCTATTAACATTTCTTAAAGTGTAGCTTTTTTTCTGTTAAAAATATAACCACTCATAGTTATCATGTGCATGGTCTATATTTTCATCTTTTTTTACTTTCCACTTTTTTGCGTCATTGAATGTAAATTGTGCCTTTTGCGTATTACATATAGTTGAGCTTACACAAAATCTAGTCTGATAATCTGCCTTTTGATTGATTGCTTGGTGGATTTATATATATTGTAATTTTTGCTATGGTTGGATTTATATTTACCATTTTATATTTGTTTTCCATGTGTCTCATGTATTTTTCTCTTTGTTCCTCCTTAGTGTTCCATTTCATTAATTTTTTACTATATTTTTTGAGTTATTTTCTTAGTGGTTGTTCTAGGGGGTATGCATTTAAATTTAGCACCGTCTAAGTTAATACTAACTTAATTTGGTAAAATATGTAAATTCCATTCCAAATTAGTTCCATTTCATCTCCTTCCTTAGTGCTATTATTGTGTAATATATAACATTTACATATGCTGTAATTCTAACAATACTGTATTCAAAACATTATGTCAGTATTTGTCCTTTTTTGATTCATAGTCTCTGTTTTACAACAGTGATAATTATGTGTTTTCTCCCAATTAGATTTTAATTTTGAATGCTTAAACTATTATTGATGAGTAATTTCTTTATATTTGCTAAGCACGTTTGGTAAATGTCAACCTTTATACACATTTTTAATCTTTAGTTTATATGTTCCATTTCCATAGGACTTCAATATTATAAAAACTATAGAAACTTGGGGGAAGAATAAACTAATCAAGACATAGTGATTTTTGGGGCACCTGGTTGGCTCAGTGGGTTAAAGCCTCTGCCTTCTGCCCAGGTCATGATCTCAGGGTCCTGGGATCGAGCCCCGCATCAGGCTCTCTGCTCAGCAGGGAGCCTGCTTCCCCCTCTCTCTCTGCCTGCCTCTCTGCCTGCTTGTGATCTCTCTCCTCTCTGTCAAATAAATAAATAAAATCTTAAAAAAAAAAAAAAAGACATAGTGATTTTTATTTACCTTTGAAATAACTCATATATTATTATATTTTTGAAAACTCCCAATCTTATGGTCTTTCAGAAATTTAAAACATTTTCTGTGAATGTACCATCACTTAATATAGAAATTTTATAGCTGTGTAATTGGACCTGCAGAATTCTGTTATTTATGTGAGCATGTCTTACCAGTTTTTCAGAGCCCTCTTCAAATATCATATATCTCATACATATTTCTCGGTTTATACTAGGCCCCAATTCTTCTCTTTTCTGAACTTCTAGGAATATATTGCTTTAGTCACCTGATTAGTAACATGCTGCTTCCTTAGTAATTTTTTCTCTTATGTTCATTTTTCTAAGCTTAATCATCATCCCAGTCTTTAGAACCATCATTATTATTAACATTTGTTCAAACTTTTCTAAGTATTTTACATGCATTACACCATTGAATATTTAGAGCACTTTTTTACATAGACATTAAGGGATATTCAAAATATTTGACAACATATAAATCCTGCGTACTGGCCAAGCTGAATGAATGTTGGCCATAAATGATAGTTACAATCATACCGATGGGCATTGGTGTAATATCAGCCAGGGAGGCATTATTATTATCATTTTAATTTTGTAGATCTGTTGTTTGGAAAAAAAAAAATCTTGACTGCTTTGTCTGTGCCTGACAGAAGGCTCTGAAAATATAAAGATAAATGAGAAAAACATGTTCCTTACTCCCAGGGAATCTATATATTAGTTGAAAGGACATAAATAACACCTAGTACCTTCCTTTTTTCCTTCTTCCAGAACTTAAAATAATGACTTCTGAATAATAGACAATCACAAATATTTGTGATTGCTAATAGTAATGATAATGATGGAGTTAGGTAGGTTCAGAAGCAGCCAGTTTTCATATTAATAAATGTTTCAAAAATGCACATCTGACCCTGATGTCTTCTGTACATCTATAAAAATAAATAGGAGAGGACAGCAAAGAGGAGAAATTGATGGTGAGCTTGTTTTCTATTTTAGTGGCTAATCTCTGATGAATAAGCGAAAAATAGAAATTGCATTGGAAAGAGCATGAAACCTTGTTTTTCCAAATGGATTCTACTTACCAACCACATTATTAGATAGGAATGCCTGCTGAGAAATAGCATTATTTCTTTAGTCTCCACTCATATTTGTAAAGATAATGAAGCTGTGTCAAATATTTATGTAAACCCATTAGAAAGTTCATTTTTGAAATATTGCCCTAAATAATCATTAAATATTATTAGTAGGAGGCATCTTCATTCTGATCCAAACTGAAGTGCTTTAAGTATTAATTAGGTGTTCGGTACCTAGTTAAACTAAATTAAAATCCATTTCAAATTAAACCTAGAGGAACTAAAAATACTACAGAAGCAAAAATACTATTGTGGAAATAGAACAGTGAACGGCTTTCCAGGGTTGGGCTTCAGTGTGGCAGACCTTTCCGTGGGGGTTCTACCCTCCAGGGCTTAATGTGAGGCATTTTTAATCACAGGTCTCCTGTTATACATCTCCTCCCTCCCGCCCCCCAACACGCCTTCCCCCATTCAGGACAGTAGTGCCGACAGATCCTGTATCTTAGTTCCAGTTTGTGAGCATTGATGGATCATCACAGAACATTGTTATTCTTTGGGAAGATTGTCTGCTCTTCTTTCAATTTGGAGAGGAAAGGCTCTATTTTAGTCCCAAGGAGGAGAGATCATGAGATGTGGCGTCAGAAGACCTTGACTCAAGGCCCTACTTTGTTGTTGCTTAGCTCTTGGACAAGATATTCTCTAAAACTTCAGTTTCTTTAACTGCTAAGTGGGGAAAGCAGTCACATCCATTCCCTGACATCTTGGAGGCACTAGGATGATTGAATGACTTGCAGTGTAATTGCATGAAATGGAAAGCTAGGTAAATGTGTAACATTATGTAAATAGCAGTATTTATTATGTTAGTAGGTACAATGACTATGTCTTATTCGGTCACCAACCATCTCATTTACTTTCCCTATCCCCCTGAGGGACCCATGACCAATTTTGTCCCAGAGACAATGGAAACCGAAGCTCAGAGAGGTTAAGAGATTGCCCAAGTGTAGCAGCAGAACCAGAACTTAAAACCAGGTTTTTTTAATCCAAAAATCAGTTCCACTACTCCTTGGATGTATCTTCACCAAGCCATTTATAATTGAGTTAAGGGGAGGAAGCCTGGCAGGTGGCAGGCGGCAGGAAGCAGAGGTTGTGTCTCTGAGACTTAAAGTAGGTGAGGCATATGCTTTTTGCCTTAAGGAAACTTAATTTAGAAAAATCCTAAAATATGGAAAAATGAAAATTAAAGATAGATAGTATGTTGTACTCAGATGACTTTCTAAGGTCACATGACCAGGGACATTTAAGAAGCTATTTCTCGTACATAAAATTACGTTCATCTATAAAGCCGGCTGCCATGTTCTATTTCTCTGTATATGCCACACCACCGTTACATTTGCACAGGTGAATTACCTTCATTACTGTACACTAGTTAATATCTACCCCCTCCTGAGTGGGAAAGATATTTTTCTTAATGTAGATCGTAGGTATTGTTTCCCCAGATCTGGGGATGGAGTGGTGAGGAAAGTGTGAAAAGATGGTTATATTAGTTTTCTATCATTGCTATAACAAATTACCACAAATGTATTGGCTTAAAACAATACAGCTTTTCTTCTCTTATATTTTTGGAAATTAAAAGTCCAAAATTATCCAATAAGGGGTTAATATCCAACACATATAAAGAAAATATACAACTCAACACTCAAAAAACAAACAATCCAATTGAAAAAATGGGCAGAGGACCTGAATGAACATTTTTTCCAAAGAAGACATGCAGAGGGCCAATAGAAACATAAAAAGATGTTGAATATCACTCATCATCAGGGAATGCAATGACCAATGACCTCACACCTAACAGAAGGGCTAAAATAAAAAAGATAAGAAACAACAAGTGTTAGAGAAGATGTGAAGAAACAGGAAACCTCTTGGCTGGTGGTGGGAATATAAGTTGGTATGGCCACAGTGGAAAACAGTATGGAGGTTTCTCAAAAAAATTAAAAATAGAAATACTATTCCATCCATATTTCTACTATTGGGTATTTACCCAGGGAAAACAAAAACACTAGCTCGCTAGGGTCTATGCACCCCTAAGTTAATCGCAGCATCATTAACAATAGCCAAAGCATGGAAGCAACCTAAATGTCCATCAATAGATGAACGGATAAGGAAAATGTGATTTATATATGCAATGAAATATTGCACAACCATAAAGAAAGGATGTTATCATGCCACTTATGACCACACGGATGGGTCTAGAAGTTATTATACTAAGTGAAATAAGTTGATCAGAGAAAGACAAATACCCTAGGATGCCACTCATAAATGGAAGCTTTCAAAAATGAATAAAGAAACAAATAGCGGAATCAGAACAGAGAACAAATTGATGGTTGCCAGCAGGGGGAGTGAGGGGGGGACTGAGCAAAACGGGTGATGGGGAGAGGGAGACATAGACCTGCAGTTACGGAATGAGTGAGTCACAGATAAGGAATACAGTCAGAGATATCATTCTAGTGATGTCACAAGACAGCCCGTAGCTACATTGTGGTGAGCACAGCATAAGGTATGAACTTGTCAAATCACTAAGTTGTACACCTGAAACTAATGTAACACTGTGTGTCAACTATACGGGGGAAAAAAAGTCCAAAGTTCATCTCCTTTGGTTTGAAGACATGATGTTACCAGGGCTGGTTCCTCTTGGAGAGCAATCTGTTGCCTTGTTTTTTCCACTTTCCAGAAACCACGTAATTCTTTGACTTCTACCCCTCCTTCATCTTCAATGCCAGCAACACAGCATCTTCAATTCTCTTTCTTTCCTTCCTAAAGCTTACTTTGTCATTTCACCGTCTCTGCATTTGACCCTCTTGTCTCCATATTCTAAGGACCTGTGTGATGACATCATTAGGGACAAGTGAAAATATCCAGGCTAATCTCCCAACTTAAGATCCTCCGTCACAGCTGCAAAGTTCCTTTTGCCCCGTATGATGACCTAAGCAGAGGTTCTGAAGGTGATGAGATTGTGGACATTTAGGGGAGGGGCCTGAGGGCATTATTCAGTCCACCATAATAGCTGATATTTTTATTTTGAAATTGTTTTCAAAATCTTTTAATGTGTAGGTAGAATTTATGTTTTCTACCAGATAACAATGTCAAGTGTAAAAATGGTTAGAAGAATTATATTCTTTTTTTCTACTAGTTAAAAGAGAACTGAAGGTCATAGCTCTCTAAAGGCAAAAGGCAAGCCACTGTCCCATGGGTCACAGTGCTTACAACAATATTTTCTTGTTATTTTAGTGACGTACAGTATAGACACTCTTGGGTTTCGTACAGTAATTTAGGCATGACGAGGTCTGCGCTATCAGTGAGTTGGGGGTTATTAAGTTTATTATTTCTAAGTATCCTATAAAGGCATATGGTCTATTCTTCACCATATACTCTAACAATCTTAGATGACACAATTAATCACGACAGTGAACAAACAGCAAAGGTGTTTTGTAAAAACCATGATCAAAATATACTAGTCTTTTCAAAGCTCTCTCGCCATAGTCAAAAATCCATGACAGGTTCAGAATTTTTAATCTATTTGTGTTGTTAACAATAGAAACAGAAAATAGGGTTTAAGATAAAAAGTGCTTTATATTATTTAGCATTTCCTTGTCCTTCACTGAGCACCTCCTCAGGGACAGTGGATTTTTTCAAATAAAAACGCAGAAGCTTAACCTGATCTCCAAGGTGTGCTGAGAACACTTTCCTGCCAGTATTTGTATTTTACAGCCTGGGTATTTTTAGGCCTGAACTTACTGAGTGTGGTTCTGCACCTCATGCCTTCGCTGGTGGCAGAGACAAGGCTAATGTGAGGTCTGATGCGGGGGTGTGTGTTCCTCCCTTGCCTTTCTCCTCCAGCCGAAGAGCACAGCTGGGGTGGGCTCTTGGTACTGAGAAGATGCTACTGTATCCAGAAGAGCCATCCCCCTTTCCTGGAATTTGCTAACCCACTGTCTAGGGTCCGCACATTGCCCCAGTCCGTGGCATGTCGTCCTGGGAGCACATCTGCGATGTGTGCATGAGTTGGATATTCCTCACAAATGTTAGGGCGGTTTCTGCACTCATCCTACAACAATCTCATCGTCGTTGACTTCCAACAGCCTCTCCATGCCTGCAATTTGTTTGTGTTGCCTTCATCAGTACCCTTTACGTTTTATCAAAAACAAAAAACCATCTATACCATTTTCTTCTAAACGATGAGCTTCCGTCGGCAGATCATGTGCTCAGGACATGGAAGCCACCAGATGCAGACTTCGCACAGTGAAGGGACACCCCGTGGCTTCTCGCCGTCTCCTTGCTTGTGAACACACCGTGCTCTCTCCTCTCTGTGCCCAACCATGGTGGTGGTGATTTTGTCTCTCTTCTGCATGATCATCTGATTCCCATGCTTTCCTCGTCCCTTATTATTTACACATGTCAAATCTCAACAAACTTAATAAACAGACCAGAAAATAACAAGAACAGAGATGAAGAATAGGTGCTTGGAGATCAGAAAACCTGGATTTGAGCACAGGCTCCCCCAACGGGCGCTTGGCCTGACCGTGACAATTTCCCGAGCCCGCCTGTGCCTGTCTTCCCTCCTCCGTGCAAGTGGGGGATGATGGTAGACGCCACGGGGATGTTGAAGATGAAATGATGGAGGTAGAGCGCTGACAAGAGTGCCCGGCATGGGGTCCACACTCACAAAGTTGGTCGTTAGAGTTATTATTACTCTTCTTACCCGGCACACAGTAAGCACGTATTACGTGGCGTTTGCTGTCATCCTCCTGCCCCAGATGCCCTCACGTAGACCGAGTGATGGGAACTAAAAGTCTGTTTATATTTATGCTCTTCTTCCGTAGAGTGTTGTCCGCGGGACCCAGTCCCTGCAGGGTGTGATGCCTCACTAGGTCTTAGGCCCATCCTCTGCCTGTCCACGCGTCCGGTCTCTGTGCTCCAGCTGGACTGGGGGCTACTCTAGCTGCTTATTTAAATATTTCCGAGGCGTTTAAACAGTGGAGTAAGGACTCCCTCACTGCTTGCGAGCTATTATTTGTAGCTTTCCTATCATCAATCACGCAGGCTCTGCTCGCTCTCCCTGTCGTCCTCTGTGGCCAGCCGTTGTCTCTTGTCAGAACTCGGTGGGCCGGCTGAGTCCAGCTTCTGGGGGGCAGCCCACGGAAGAGCACTTTCATTTTCTTTGAAATAAAGCAAACAAGAGAGGAATGTTGGTCTGTTAAGGAATTACTCGTTTCTTGCAGATTTCTGGTTTTAGTGTTCTATTTGTCTTAAATTTGTTCCAGCTTTACTGAGATACATTTGAGAACCTCCACGGTGCAGATTTAAGGTGCACCGCGTGGCGATGTGGTAAATGCCTGAGCTGTGGGCTGGTTTCCACAGTTAGCTTCTTCTACACAAGCACGGCCTCCTGTAGTTTCCCTTGTTACCCGAGGCCTGACGGCTCTCTCCCTCCTTCCCTCTCGTGTTTGCCTCCTTTACTGAGTGACTGCTTATCCCGTGAGACTCGGCTCAGGTGGGAGCGTGAGTTGGTGGCCTCCCTTCTGTCCGGCCAGCGGCGGTGATCGAGCTCTCTCCGGGCACCCACGCCGCCCGGGTCCACCCCCATGCCGTCCGATGTCCCCCTTGAAGCAGACAGAATTTAAACACCTGGGCATCTCTCCTCTTTGCGCGCCTGCTTCTGGAAGTGTCTGAGCCTGAGTCTCTCCTCTACAGGTGCTCACAGAATCATGTAAGTAATCGTTTGGAGTTGGGAGGCATGGATAAGTAGACTGATTGTGAGTTGGAAGGACACCCATGGGAGGCTGAGCTAAGAGCAGGGATGAAAGGGAGCGGGGATCCTTCCATTTCCAAAGTTCCCATCCGCCTTTTCTTCTCAGTACCCTTGTGTGTGAGTCTCACCATGGCCACCAGACCTGCCAGCCACGTTCAATTCCCAGTAAGCCGCTCAGCAGGTGCACGAAGCTTCCTCCTACTTGCTCCGCACGTGGAAGTGATAAAAGTCTGTGGTCCCAGGAGCAGCAAGTGCGTTCTTGCCAGTGTACTCCTTCCTTCTCCTTCTCTCTGGTTCAAAGTCTCACAAGGAACGAGGAAACACGTGTAACTGCTTCCTCCTTCTGCCGGGCTCTCTCAGGACCTCCCAGCAGGTCTCTACGGTTTACCGGAGGGAGACCGCCGCGGTGATGCCCCTGCTCCAGGCTGAGAACCGGCAGGAAAGGAAGGCAGACGTGTGTCCTGACTTAACTCACATTCCCATGAGGAGCTCCACGTGAGCAGTGAGAAGGCGGTGTTTCCCAAGGGTGTTTTTATACTGGGTGTCCTAGGTAAGGATCCCCAGCCCTCCAAGGGCCTGTGAAGGTGGGCTATAATGGTAAAGCTTCTCGCTCTCTCTCCCTCTTTTCCCTTGGTCAAGCATTTCTTAACAGAGGTCTCCACTTCCCCTTCCTCTTTTCCTTCTTGTGTTCCCTCCTCCTCTAAGTAAATAAACCCCAAGGGAAACTCATTCTACTAATCAAATGTGAATATGGAATATTAGACGTTATTTCCAACAATTATCCTTTCATTGGCTTCGTGCAAAGATTCCTGCCTGCATCAGTGACACAGAGAGGCATCCGTGATGTCTGACCCGAGCTGACTTTGATGGACTTTCTGGCAGGGAAAAAAAATAGTGTTTTTTTTTTTTTTGTTTTTTTTTTTACTTTAAACTTTAAACTTTCAGTTCCAAAATAATGGCAATGACAATCTAGGGTACAAAGACCTTTTTGTGGTAACTCTTTTTGGAGGGTTAGAGGTTGTTAAAGAGGCACAGGGAAAGGAAATGACAATGGGTCCCTAGGGATAAAGAAATAAAGTGTTTCTTACAGCTTAGGGTAGATGAGACCGCAGCAATGTCCCACTGAGCGTGTGCTTGCTGAAGAATGAGCTCATCCTTTATTGATGGTGAACTCGGAGCTGCCTTTTAGGGAAGAACTTCTTTCCCGTCGTCTTCTTACTTGTCCTAGATTCTTGCCGCCGTATGCTTTTTGTACAGAAACATTTATCTTGAACCAAGGAAAAACAGTAACTGTCGTTAAGACTGATATTTAAGCTTTACATCAGTAAATCCTTGACTATCATTGGGTAGAATATGTGATTGCTTAGAAATTTTTCATTCTCTTTGATAAGTTCTTTTTAATCCTACCGTCGTTGGGATATGTTCATAAAATTATTTCCTGCGTAGAGGGGGCAGATTTTAAATAGGATAACTCAATAATCTACACAGTGATTTTTTATGTGTGATGGTAAAACAGAACATTCTATATGTAATATAGTCTGTTCCTCTACTGTTTCAAACCATCTAAAACTGATTTTCAATATACGCATGAGTAAAAATTTATTGTGTCATATGGTTAATTTCAAAGATCCTAAGGAGTATAATTTATTATTTAAAAATAAGCACAATGGTGCATTAGAAATAACATTACTTTGAGTACAAACTCTGGGGTGTTAATCTAGTTCCACCTTGTGATGAATAACAAGTGACTTTTCTTTCTGGGCCTCGTTTTTCTTCATGTAAAATGGAAATAATACCTATCAGGACACTTGGGGGGCTCAGTCCATGAACCATCTGCCTTTGGCTCAGGTCATGATCTCAGGGTCCCCGGATCAAGTCCCGCATCGGGTCCCTGCTCAGCGGGGAGTCTGCTTCTCCCTCTGCCTGCTGCTCCCCTGCTTGTGCTCTCTCTCTCTTTCTCTGTCAAATAAAAAAATAAAATCTTAAAAAAAAAAAAAGGAAATAATACCTATCGTGCCTCAGGGTGTCTCGCAGGACCTTGGTATGAACCAAATGCAGTCATGTTTGGCAAAAGCAAATTTGCATTGGGTTATTATTACTTAAAAAAAAACAGAGGTAAAGTAGGTATCTGGTTTGAAGAATCGCAGCCATATCTTCGGGAAATAAAGTTAAGCAGCATCGGCAATAAGATTGGATCCTAAACGTGGTCCAAGACCACCTGACATGCTAAAGTTGTGAGTCAGTGGCTGGTCCAATCTATCATAATAAACCTTAGGGAAAAATCTTTTTTTACTTGTTTTGACAGCAGACACTGTGGAGATTACAGTCCCTTTTCTCAAGGAGTTTATGACATAACTGTAGCTGGAGAATGATTTATTCCCATAAAATCGTAAGAAAACAATGTAAGAGGATAAAAACGTAGTGATAGTAGTACAGTAACTGGGTGAAGAGCGGGGATCCTGATGGGTTAGTTTCTGCGTCCAGCCGCAGGTGCACCAGTCTGCCAGATAAGAATAATTGAAAAGCACCTCAAAGCTTTATTAACAATCTCTTGTAGAATGTCATAGGGGATCCAATGAACAACATTTAGTGAAAGCTCTAACCATTTTTCATCATCTACCCCTTTCTCAATTTCCCACAGACCGCCTCGTTCCCCATCCTTCACTCGCCTGCCGGCAAACTTCCAACCTTGACGCAAAGCAGGGGAGTTCTCTTCTGCTTTCTTTTGCCTCCAACTCTCATCCTTTGTGTTGCCCATATCCATTTATCACCCGCAGTCTCTTGAGTTGGCTTTCCCCTTCTGCATCATCTCTTTCTCTTTCTTCCCTCCCTCCCTACTCCTTGCCTCCCCTCTCACTGTCAAATAAGGCTATTTCTCCCTGCATCAAATTGATACCAAACCAAAAAAAGGTCCCAGCGTCCTCTTACAGATTCCTGAAGCTTTATACTTCTCTGATGACGGAGTTAACCCACGGAATACATCAAAAGCTAAGTGGTAGTATGATATCCTTCCCCCAAACTGCCATGAGTCACTGTGATTAACCTTGTGTCTGATAATTTGGAATGGCCTTGAAACAAATATAATGATAGATGAGGAGCCAATCAGATTTAATCAAGTTATGAGATCTTCCTAAATGGTTTTTTTATGTGACTGGTGATAAATCAACATATTCTGAAAAATTAAGATGAAACACAATCTCTGGAGCCCTGTTTACTCCAAAGGGAGGCATCCTTGTCCAATTCAGTGTAGAAACCTATTAAAAAAAAGCCACAGAGTATTTCATTTCCCATTGGTATTTGTTTTTAAACCTGCTTCACGAAAACATAAACAATCTACTTGCAATAAGAGTATGCTATATTTGCACAGTAAAACCAAACAAACAATTTGGTTTAATTATATACATGTAAATAAAACAGCAAGAAAGAGTTCTTTTTTTTTTAAATATTGTACTTATCTACATAAACCAGGCTTAAATTATTCTGGCCTATCTAATATTATTTAGTGTTCTGGGTGACTTCTATTTTTACCATTAAAAAAATGTTTTTCACTTTTAAAGACATGAAATAAAACACACAAATCATATACATTCATACATATATATGACAAATGTCATTGTCATATATGGATATACACTTATGAAAAATATTTTTGCCAATATATGTCAAAAGATATGTCCGTGATAAATACATCCCACAGGAAGTAAAGTACTGTAGTGATGGCAACACCACTTTCTGTGTGGCTCTGTGGGCATATGTGACCTCTACTAGCAGAGTCGCCCCAAAGAAATGGAGAAGTCACTAATCATCCCAAGGGGGGTAACTCTGCGTTGTTTAAAAACCAACTTATAACTGATGCCAAGTAAAAGCACTGTGCTCCCACTAAAATATGACCTGATTGAAGAAACGAAGTACACTTGAAACCTTCAAAAACAAAAAAAACCAAAAAACCGACCTGATGTGAAGACTTGCTATAAAGCTCATTAATTAAGGTGCTGTGGTATTGGTGTGAGTGGAACAGCATGGAAGTCCAGAAATGGACTGCCGCAAATATGATCAACTGATTTTCTTTAAAGATTTTATTTATTTATTTGACAAAGACAGAGAGAGAGAAGCAGACTCCCGCTGAGCAGGGAGCCCAATGTGGGACTTGACCCCAGGACCCTGAGATCACGACCTGAGCCAAAGGCAGACCCTTCACTGACAGAGCCACCCAGGTGCCCCGATCAACTGTTGTTGTTGTTTTTTTTTTTCCGATCAACTGATTTTTGATAAAATTGTCAGGTCTGTAAAATAGGGAAGGGATAGTCTTTTAAAAAAAATGGTGCTGGAATAATTGGATATTCACTTGCAAAAACATGAACCTTGGCCTATACTTCACATCTTATGCAGACATAAAGTTATAAGGGATCATAAACATAAATGTAACACATTAAACCATAAAAATAATAGGGAAAACAGACAGTAGAAAATGTGCATGCCCTTGGGTTAGAAGAAAAGTTTTTAGAGATGATACTAAAAGCATAATCTACAAAAGAAAAAAAAATTGATATTGGACTTTATAGAAATTTAAAACTTTTACTTTGGAAAGGTTACTATTTAAGAGAATGAAAATTCATGTCATAGATATTTATAAGTTATATTTCAACAAACACTCTTTATGCAGAATATATAAGTAATACTCTCTAAATACATTGACAACTCAATTTTGCAAATGGACAGAGACAGGTATTCCACCAAAGAAAATTTATGGATTGCAAGTAATTATAAAGATTATCAACATTAGTCAATAGGGACATGAAAATTAAACAGAGTTTCCATTATACATCCTTTAGAATGGGTAATTATAAACAAAAACAAAGGAAGCAAAACTTGACAATTCTAAGTGCTAGCAAGTACATGAAGCTACTTAAGTTGTCATATTTTGCTGGTACAGATGCAAGATTGGATGGGTACTATGGAAATCAGCTCAAAGATTTCTTATAAAGTTAGATATCCCCAGGGGTGCCTGAGTGGCTCAGTAGGCTAAGCATCCAACTCTTGATTTCTGCTCAAGTCATGATTTGAACAAATATCATCAATTATAGACTATTTTGCTAGGTGAAAAACTAAGCTTTCTTTAGGAATAAATGCAGCTCTTTATAAATCCAAAATATCTGTATGGAGCAGGAATGAAACCAAGGTTACTCCAATCAATAATACATTGATGGAGGTGCCTAAGTGACTCAGTTGGTTAAACGTCTACCTTCAGCTCAGGTCATGACCCCAGGCTCCTGGGATCGAGCCCCGCATTGAGCCCCATATTGGGCTTGTGGCTCCATGGAGAGCCTGCCTCTCCCTCTCCCACTCCCCCTGCTTATGTGATCTCTCTCTCTCTCAGTCAAATAAATAAATAAAATCTTTATAAAAAGATAATACATTAATGGTGTCTTGCTGATTTAAAAATATATATATATATTCATATATATATATATATATTTAGTCTTTAGCCCCAGTTTATGACACAAATCTCCTAAAATCCTTAGAATCTCCTGAGTAGTAAGAGGTCCTTTGTGTGCTACTGGGTGGCTGCTCACTGGGGTCTCCAGAGAGGTTCTAGATGGAGGCTGGTGGCCCAAAAGACCAAGTCGTGATTAGAGGATTATAACTTTCAGCTCCTCAGTCTACAACTCCCAATGTTTGGAGAGAAAGTCTGGAGATTGAGTTCGATCACCAATGGCCAATGATTTCATGAACCGTGCCTACGTAATGAAACCTATGTGAAAACCCATTTGCAGTGGGTTTAGAGGAACATCCTAGTTGGTGAACACATCAATGGGCCAGGAGGGTGGCACATCCTAGACGAGGGGAAAACTAGGCTCCACCCTCCCCCACCCAATACCTTGACCTACGTTTCTCTTCCATTCGGTTGTTCCCGATTTGTATCTTTTGAAATAAACTGATAGACATAAGTGAAGTGTTTTCCTGAGTTCTGTGAGTCTTCTAGAAAATTATGGATCCTGATGAGGGGCTTGTAGGAACCCCAGTTGATCAGAAGCATGCTGACCTTCTCTCCTGGGACTTGTGACGGGTGCCTGAAGCGGGAGCAGCCTTATGGAACGGAATCCTTCCCCTATGGGGTCTGCGCTAACTCTAGGAATTGGTGTTAGAATTTAATTGAATTGTTGGACACCAAGTTGGTATTGCAGAATTTTAGAAAGTGCCTACCTCTTTCTCAGTCTGACTGTCTAGATTTTAGGCTGTTCTGTTAGTGAGAGGATGGGCAGAAAGATTTACTATTTAAAGGAATCAGTAAGTTTACTGTTAACATTTGTGGGAATATTAGAGGGAACTTTGGAGGATCCATTTCCACCATCGCCAAAAGAACCAGGTTCATCTTGTTCCACCCACCCCTCCCTTTCCGTCTTGCTGAAGGGCTTGGGTGGCCAGAGACCAGTGTCTACCTTGCTGAAGCCTTTGAGTGCTACTCAAATTTGCAAGATGTAAACTTCAGTAACCTGTGAGCGGAAAGGGGAAAGAATCTAAGGACGTGGGGTTTTTCTCTAGGAGCAGTGACATTTTTCTCATAGATGGAGGTAAAGATTCAGAACAAGAAGTGAATGTGGAAGGCACATGAACTTGAAGAGGAGCTAGATTAGGAATCAAAAGACATTCTCAGAGGAACCCCTATTATGAGAATCCATTATCTTCAAGTGTCTTTTTCCTTGATACTCCAAAAAAGTTCACATTAGAGCCTTAGTTTTCTTTTTTTCTTTATTGCAAACCTCCTTAATCCTTTTCATATTATCTTGAGTTCTCTGTGGAGAGGGACTCTGACTAATTAACTAGATTATAAACTGTAGGTGAGGATCACTGTCCATGGTGAAACTAGAGGGGACAAACAGACTCATGATGCTCAAAAAAGAAAGGTGCAAAAGATACAGAAAGAGGTCTTCTGCTGACACAGAAAGCTGTTGGCTATGCTTCTCTGGAAGAGGAAGAGAGAGGACTCGGTGGTCTCTCTGTCCCACTTGTTCTACATGCTTGATTGACGCATTTCCCAATGTTTAGACAGAGGTTTAGTTTAGGGTTATTCCTCTGGTTACAAAGGGCCAGTCCTAAAAGGGAATTTGGGACTTGGCATCCTAGGTATTTGGAAGGATCCATGCTTTGAATATTTCTATATATGTCTGTGTTAAGTGTTTGAATCATTTTCCTCTGAACATACCTGGAGACCACCAAAGCCATCAAGAGCTTCTAAGGATGTGGGAGTGAGGTTGGAGGGGATGTACATATGTGTGCTTCTGTTAAGTACCTGTGTGTGTGTGTGTGTGTGTGTGTGTGTGTGTGTGTGTGTTTTCAACCATGTCGGTCTGTATTTTATTCCTAGATGACATAAATTTTACTTCGGCATTTAAGAAAATGGATGTAAGATAGGTTATAATTGGTGCGTTGACTTCTGAGTTCTAAATTACAGATATTCAAACGGTTTTGCTCCTCGTGGGAAAGTGGGGGGATTACAGCAAGTTGCGAATTCTGTAAAAATTGATTCTGATGTCCGTGTCTTATTTTCCTAAACTCTTACAGATTATGGGGGCTAAGGCTGCACCTTGTATGCTTCTTTTATATTTTCCTTCCTTATCCACAATACTAAGCATGCAGTAAGCCTCTATTTAACTAATTAATTAATAATGAGCTAATAATAGAGCAGGATTATATAAAGAGAAAACTCCGATATTCAGTATGTTGTCAATGATGGATGAAGGTTTTAAAAGAGCATGCAGAATATTTCTTAGAAAATCTGGGTTTACGACTAATTGGATGCATAAATTTGTTGTGTTTAAAATTGAAATTGGGCTAATGAAATTAGTACAATTCATGTTCATCTTGGTCCCAAAATTTGCATTATCTAATAAGCAATAGAAAATGTGGAGTCTAAATTAAATGTGAAGATAAAGTAGAGATTTATAATTTAATTTTAATAGAGGAGTCAATAGTGTCTGAAGAAACCTAGACTATTACTTATTTCCTAGAACAGGATCCTCACTGAGCCTGGTGTTCCTCATGAATCAGAGCCTGGTGTCTAGAGACACATGGCTTGCATTTGAATTTCAGATCTGCCACGTACTATCTGTATGACCCTAAGCAAGTTTCCTAAGCTCTCTGTGCTTCTCCACAGTTTCCACTCCATAAATGGGAATAATAGCAGAAGATACCTCTTAGTATACTTGTGAGGATCAGGGGATTGGTTAATGGTTTAATACATGCATATACTAAGTGTGTAGAGATGGCCTGGCACACATTAATTCATCAAAGATATTATTTGTGACCATGAACTTTATGCTCATTTCCTGTTGCTCCAATAGCAAATCATCCAATGTAGAGGCTTAAAACAAGATGGTTTTATTATCTGACTATATAACTTTAATATCTTACAATACCATCTTTTTATCTATCTGTAGGCTACAAGTTTGATACAGGTCTCACTAGGCTAAAATTAAGATATTCTAAGACTGGAGTACCTGGTGGCTCAGTGGGTTGAAGCCTCTGCCTTCGGCTCAGGTCATGATCTCAGGGTCCTGGGATCGAGCCCCGCATTGGGCTCTCTGCTCAGCTGGGAGCCTGCTTCTGCCTCTGCCTGCCACTCTGCCTACTTGTGATCTCTCTCTCTCTGTCAAATAAATAAATAAAATCTTAAAAAAAAAAAGATATTGTAAGACTATGTTCCTTTCTGCAGGCTGTGGAGGAGGATCTGTTTCTCTGCTCATTTGTTTTGTTGTTAGAATCCTCTTCCTTGTGGTTATTGGATTGCTCTCCGTGTTTGTTGGCTAGGAGCAAGGACCACTTCCAGTTTCTGCCTCGTTCCTTCGCTCTTCTTCCTTCATCTTCAAAGCTGATACAGTCGGATAAGTCCTTGTCCTGTCCCATCTCACCTTCCTTGCATGGTTGTGTAGCCCAGCCAGGAAAGGATCTTCATGGGATTGATGACAGCAAACCCACCCAGATCATCCAGGATTATCTTCCCAACTCAGAGTTCTAACCCTTAATTGCACCTGCAAAGTTCCCTTTGTCATTTACGGTGACAGTCACAGGTTCTGGGGACCGCTGTGTGGAAACCCTTCCAGCCTGGAGGAGCTGTTACTGTCTTCCTGTGATGTGATGGCCTTGCAGTTGAGGGCAAGACTGCAGAGTCACGAATCACTGCATCGGTCAGGTGATCAGCGGGGGATTTTCCAGTTTCTTGTATGTTTTTCAACGTGGGAAGGAGGAAGTGACCACCTACCCTGGAATCTCTGTCTGTGGGAATGTTTATAAAATGCTCTGCCAGAACTTTTTTTTTTTTTTTTTGGTAAGATAGCAGACATGAAATGAAAAAAAAAAAGTGTGTATAGGAAGGCTCATGGCATTTGTCAAATAAGACTGATACATAAAGCATGTTCAATCCGATTTTTTTTTCAGTCTGCATTTTTTAAGCTTTTTTATTTGTTTAATTGAGAGAGAGAGGGCAGAGCTAATGAGAGAGAACAGGATTGGAGGGGAGCAGCAGAGGGGGAGGGAGAAGCAGACTCCCTGCTGATCAGGGAGCCTGACACTAGGCTCATTCCCAGGACTCCGGGATCATGACATGAGTCAAAGGTAGACACTTAACCAACTGAGCCACCCAGGTGCCCCTCAATGTGATTTTTTTTTTTTTTGTCGTAAAATAATGGATATTTTATTCTAGGTCTGGGGAATGAAAAAAAGCAGGGGGACACATCCTTCTACACACCATTCTAATTTAGCTGACATTAATTTGAAAAAGCTAAAGCAAATATGTATATGTATCTGTGTAAGTATTTATATATACACATATATATTTCATCAGTGTTTATATATTTACTCTATTTTTTATAAACACCCTTAAAAATCATTAAATGTATCCCAATACTTCTACTTCTGCCTCTTCATCAATCATTTAATATTGTTTGGATTAAATTCACAGTTTGTGTTTTAATCCCTTATGTGATTGGTCAAACTGTACATTACACTAGAAGATGTGAGGGAAATCTTAGTTTAAAAGTTATACCCCCCCCAAAAGTTATACTTTGTGTCAGTTACCCTTTACATGATTTTTCCATCATTATTTTCAACTTCATACATCTCGTAGTTCTCTACGCAGACTATTTCAGCTTCTAGGGCTGTACATGTCTACATCTTCTGGTTGGGATTGCCTCAGGTGATCCATGAGCTTGGGGTCAGGCATAAACCGTGTGGCACTGGAGATGGATTCTGATTTTGTCTTTGTGTCAGAGCTGAGTTCTGTTGTCAGGGGCACTGAGTATTTCAGGCCGTCAGTTGTTTCTGCAGGTATTTCTACTGCAGCAGAATTTCCTAGCTTAGATTTTTCTTTAGGTTTAGAAAATGACTCTTGTTTGTCGATTCTTGTCCACAATGATTTAACCGCTTCATAAATTTGCTGGCTTGTAGTCTATGCCTTTTCCCCAGTTACCTTTGCAGTTATAACTGACTGAACTGGGTAGCAAACCGTTGCTCCTAAAGTGGCCTTTCCCAGTGGATAAGCAATTTTCTTAAACCTAGAACTTTTTCTTGCTGAAACCAAGCCCGCCAACCCTGAAACTGTAATCACTCCAAGTTTTGGAAGAAAATCTTGAGATGGGTTCTTCCGATAGATATACACATCTTTTCCAAATTGTACTGTATCCATTATCCCATTTTTCACAAACACATAAACCCCCTTGCACCAGCCAATATAATGGCCAGTCGTAGCGTGGATGGATGCAAAGCCCATTTGTAAATGACCAGGCTGCTCTTTGACATAGCTAGACTGCAGAGGTGGTGCAGTGTATATGGGGGCTGCTCTGGTTTTACTAGCTGCTTTTTGTAGTCTTCTTTAGCTGCAAGCATGGTTATAGATGCACATATCAGACGTGCAGGTATGGTGGTCAGCTTTCCCGTCCGAACAGCCGCCGTATCTGTGACCTGCTCCGTCTGAGTTCTCATCTGGTGGGCCTCAATCTGATTTTTTAATGGAAGATTATTTACTACCTTTCATATGCTAATATGCATTGTGACTTTCGAAAAAGGATGGGTAGTGTTTCTTAATATTATTTGACTGTGGAGATTTTATTTTTATTTGTTTCTTGAGGGCCTCTGAATGAACTTTGGAAAGTGATGGTCCAGGCACTTGGCACTGTAGCAACGTCCTCGGCGAGCAGTGCGGACAAAGTCTGTCCTTGCTTACGAGGCAGATCTACAAGAAGACTCTACTCTGGCCATGTTTAAACATTGTCTTACATATGACATCCTCTGTGGAGCTTGTTTTTCTTTCAAAAGATAGGAAATATTTTATCTTACTTAGTGTATTTGGAAGCATTTGTGCTAGTGGACATAGCCAATGTCTTCTGTCATTGGTAAAATAATAATAATTGTCATCAATGTTGTTGAATATGTGCTAGGCGCCTTGCTAAAGACTTCATAAGTATTGTTTCACGTCATCATCATGACTACACTTGTGAGGTAGTTACAATGATTATGAAGAAAGTGAGACTGGAGCGAAGTTAATATAGTAACTATTAGGTTTGGAAATTGAACCCAGACTATGTTATTTCATGGCACGTCTTCCCTTTCTCTGTTGGACTGCCGCTATACCTATGGTTACAAATAGGGAGCATGATGGTACCATAGATTTAAGGTTGGTCTGTATTTGGAAATGGACAGTGGGGACTAAGGGGCAATCTGAGGGTCAGGTGTGCATGTCTAGATGTGCCCTAGGGGTGACAGTCATTGATTCTCTGCACACGTCCTTTCCTGAGAAACTGCCTTGCTCCCCAAAGCCTCAGCTGACTTCCCTACACAACTCTTGGCTTCCTCTACTCGGACCCCACATAAATAATTGTACCAGGTAGAGAATCCGGACTCTAAAATAACCAATCTACGAACGGGTCTGAGCCCATGAGATCATATATTGAGACTCTGCATTGAGTCACGGGGAACTGAGCTCCGTTAATGCATCATCAGAGAAAGGATCGAGGGTGAGGACCCACACAGAGCGGAGAGGTGGGTGCCTCCTGGAGATGGCATTTGAAGTAGGATTCTTCTCCAAAACTGAAGAGACCGGAAAAGACAGATAGAAAAGAGAATAAGGATTTCTACAGGGCTGGAGAGTGAGAACGTACAGTCTCTGTGACAATGAGAGTCCCAGACGATTGGGAATTCTGGCCTGTTAGAGGGAAGCGCCTGGTCACCGGGGAGGGTGATTCATCAGCTTCTACAGCTTGATTAAATATCCTGCAAAGTCTTAAAATTCCCTTTGTGGTATTTTTATAACTGCTGAGCAACCCTCTGATCTTCATTTGCTTTCCCGCAGAGGCCTCACGGGAGGTAAATGTGGGTGACAGGAATATCGCTGCCAGTGAATCGCTAAATCATCATTCTGATCAGTGAATCAGATTCTCCTCAGGAAGGTCAGGAAGAATCATAAGCTTTGGTCACCTCTAGGTGAACAAACATTTAAGAACCCCGACCTCCTTGAGGAGATGAATGGCGGAATCCGATTCACCACCTTGGAGGCCTGAGCCGACCACCAGACAGACGCACAGACATCTGATCCCTAATTAATTCAGCAAATATCTGGCAGGTGCTTCCCGTGTGCCAGGAACTTTTCTAGACGTTGGACACCATGTTGTAAACAAAACAAGTGCACGTCGGCCTCCGAGAAAAAGGAAGCACAGTGATTTGTAAAAGTAAAGAGGTAGGTGTACAGAAAAACAAATACATAGATAGGAAAACTATCAGTGAGAAGTGCCATCAAGAAAATTGACAGGGTAATATTAGAGGGTAATGGGGGGCAGTCTCCTGAGACACAGAGCAGAGAGCTGGTGAAATCATGACCTTGAGATATAGGAGCGAATTTGTTTCTGTCTTTTACTGGTGTCTGACCTTGGGCAGTTTTCTTAGCCTCTCTGTGCCTTAGTTTCTTCCTCTGATAGTGAGGTTGATAACCGTAGGATCCACTCGTAGGGTTGTTACTGATAGTGAGTTTATGTACAGGAAGCCTTTAGCACAGTGCTTGGCTCGTCGTGTGCTGTGAAAGCGTTGGTTGTTACTATGGTTCTTGTTTTTATTTAATTTGGCTGAGATTCAAATGAGCAGAAGGGCCAACCCTATGAATCATGCAGGCCATTTCAAGCAGAGGAGAAAGCGGGTGCCAAGGCCCAAAGACAGAGATGCACTTGGCCCTCTTAGCGATGGGCCTGCAGGCTGGGGTGGCTGGAGTGTTGGGGGGGTGGGGTGGAGGAGTCTGAGAAGGGGTCCTGTGTGTGGTAAGCCGGGCTGGGTCAGGAAGGGCCCAAAGCGGTGGGTGGGATTTGCTTGGAAAACATTACACCTGTGTTGCTCGGAGACTGGAGAGAGGCCTGTGGAGCAGGAGTAAGAGCAAAGAGACCAGCCAGGGCTCTATGTCAAAGCTAGGATGCATTATGCCCACTTCAAATCCAACATGTATAAGGACGTCGCCAAGGAGCCCCTCTACCTATACACGATGGTGCAGTTAGCAGGGAAAAAGGAAAACAGAAACAGAATCTCTGGGCTCGTGAAACATTCATTACATTATAAATCTTAACTTTGAGCACAAAAAACGTTTCCTTGGGTGTTCCCATCCCTTTTCTTGGGGCCCTTCCTGAAACAAATAAGTGATATTTGTGGGACACCCCGGGCTGTAACTTACATCTCTCTTAAAGATGCTTATAGCATATGGATGTCATTCTTCCCACTTGGAAGGATCTTTCATCATCCCTTCAATCTGTAGAATGATTGCTGAGGTATCAGTTCAGGATTTTGTCACACTAGTCACGGTGGTACTGTAACGAAATGCATGCATTTATATGTGGATCAAGAGTTGGCTAGGGGTGCCCGGGTGGCTTAGTTGGTTAGATGTCTGACTCTTGATTTCGGCTCAGGTCATGGTCTCAGGGTCATGAGATGGAGCTTGGTGCAGAACCTGCTTTCGAGTCTCCCTCCTCCTGCCCCCTCTCTCCCTCCCTGCCCCTGCTCGTGTGTGCCTGTGTGCTCTCTCTCTCTCTCTCTCTCTCTCTCTCAAAAAAAGGGAGGAGGGTTGGCTCTGTGTATAAAATATGTCATTATTGCTAGAAGACAGGAGTTGACAGGCTTTCTACTCTGTGGCTCTTCTGTCCTTGTGGACTCTCAGTACAACTTGCCTTGCTTAGTTTAGTTGGAAAGATTTCTGCCTACATAAGGTCAAATTGGCATAGATTTCTTTAGGTATGTTTAACAAAGTCAGGTGATTTTGCCTTTTCTTTAAAGGATCAAACCTAGAACTTGTCTCATTCTACTCACTGTATCTGAAATTGCTCTGACATCAAAAACCAGTTTTCAGAGTCACGGGCTGTCTGCCCGATCTATTTAGATCCCATCAATTGATAACTCAGCTCTCAAACTGTTCATTTAAATATGGTGGTTTCCTTTCCACTCATATCCCCCTCAAAAAAAATTATATTTTAATTTTAAAAAAAGAGTGAGATGTTGTTTCCCTCTTTTTCCCTCTTAATAATAAATAATCAGTTAATAAAATAATTATACAATAGCCTACATTTTTGTACCACTAATTATTTCTGGAGCTTATTTTTCTGCTCAGTGTAATTTTTCAAGAGTGTAAACACTTCCCAAAAGATTGTTTAAATATATTCTGATATATAAGAAGAGAATGTGTCTTAAGTACACTTTCCTCTCCTGGGAGATATGGGAACAACTAGAGAAGGCTAGAACTGCCTCGTCTGCCTGGACTCTCTTCTTCACGCAGATCTTACAGGGTCTAAATTACACAATAGGAGATTAATTAATGCATTTATCTAACTTTTGAGGTTTTCTTTAACAAGTAGTGCTGTAAGAGCTAAGTCTTACTGACCTCACACTTGACTTTATTCTGACAAGTCAAGCATTACAGAGAAGACTTGACAAGAGCCTGGAGCAGTGTAAGTAACCCTCAAAGAAAAAGAAAATCGTAAAATAAAGTGAAGAGAAGAGAAATACCTGCCCCTCTTTATCACAGCAATGGTTTGCATTTCCCCAAATGGCGGCCGTCTTGAACCCACCCAACCTGTTCAGTCCGCAGCCTGCAGCTGAGTTCCATTATTATTGAACAAGGATTGCAGCATCCTCAGACGACGGTTGGGTCATTACTCTGTTCTCTGTCATGAGCACTGCTCTCACTAAGATGTAGTTGATTCTTCAGAAAAACTGAAACCAAACCCAATACCTTGGCATGTATGTTCACTCTTCTGGGGAGCTGAGAAAACAAACAAATAAGCAGAAAATCCAGGTAGACTGGGGTGTCTGTGAGCAGAAAGGCAATTGGATTCTATAAATATGTAAATAGTAGTTGTCCTCTGACTCGCCAACGGGAATGATCTGGGTGGACCCCGGCCACCTGCCGTCTATGCAGCTGAGAACAATGAGGGAAACTCTGAAATGTTTTGATCCAAGCATGCAAAACTCTGGGCATAAGCGCTGCCCTTCAGTGAAATCACCCCTGCAATCCATATGCTTTAAGCCCCTGTAGATCGTTTGTGTTGTCAGAGCAGATGGGCGTGAGCCTGCAAAGGCAGCTTTCTGTTGAGAGGAGCAGACCCAGGTGCATGAGCGCACACACAGACCCAGACACCAAGGCACCGTATGGTGCTGCCAATTGACCTTTGAAACAGCAAGCTCCTGAAACATACATGCTTATTTTAGGCGTAAGACTCATCTGCTTGGCTTCTAATAGAACTATTATCACACTCAAAAGTCTGTTGTAGCTTCTGGTTTGATCTGGAGCCTGGTTCTACTTGTTCAGTACAACCTGAGCGTCCTCCATAGCCTGGAAACGTTCTCCCTAGAAGACTCTGCTTTCATCCGGAGATGCGGTAAACTCTGGCTCACTTCTGCTCTTTCTGCCAGCCTTCTGAAGCACACACACTCGCGGGATCACACCTTTGGATTCAAACCCAACCCTGAGACGCTAGAGTCCAGGCACAAGGTGCTGGCTCTCCAAGACCCAGGCAAAGAAGACTTCCTGACCCCAGAGGTAGAAGGCGGAAATATTATTGGACTAGCGCAGCTGGGCCAAGCTCATATATTGATATTTTCATGACATGGAGCCAGTGTGAATCTCAGAGTCAAAAGGAAATCAGAGGCCCGTGCCATGTCATCCATTTATTATAAAGGATTCCGGGACTTAACTTCAGTTATTTGGCAAATATTTACAGAACATTTAATAAGAGGTAGGAACAATGAAAGAGTGAAAGCACTCACTTTTTGGCACTAGGAGGTGCCCAGAGCTTACGGAGTGCGAGGACTCTGCCCGGCGCCCGGTGACAGCATTGTGGGCGGGCACTGCTCTTGCCTCGGCTGGGCTTACCCTGGGGGGACACAGTGGTTAATACCAAGGAGCTCCCGGGCGGAAGGAGGTGAGACTTACGCATAAGTAGCGTGAGGCTGTGTGATACGGGCACAGTGTAAGCTCACAGCAGGTAGCCGGCAGTAGGCGCACAGGGGTACAGAGTGAGGGGGTAGAGCACCATCTGACCTGAGCTCCAAAGGACAGGCAGAGCCATAATGTGTCATGGTCGGGATGAGAGAAGTCTCAGGAGGGGAACAGGCTCGTACACAATTCTAAATCTAGGACACTGCAGAAAATAGTCTCATGGTATGGGGAGAGCAGACCTGGGCAGGAAGGCAGTGGGAGAGGAGCAAGTTCGTTCAGACGATGAGGAGTCACTACTGGGTGCCTCCCGGGAGCTGGGCATTGTCCTCTGCTCTGGGCCATGGCAGCAAATCTAACAGGAGGCTTGTCTGCCGGGGGGGACATGATGGGCAGCTGGTGAAATGACCCCCAATGAGCCCTACCTCCTGGAGGGTCTATACTGACGTAGTCCCGTCATTCTTAGGTGTGGACTGGACCTCAGGGCTGGCTTCTAATGACAGAATGTGGCAAAAGTGATGGGAGGTCCCTTCAGAGATCATGTTTTCAGGAGGTGGTGATTCTTAAGTCTTTCACTCCTCCCAGCTGCTGTGGAGTGCGCTGCCCCATGGAAAGGCCCACGTGGCAGGGAACTGGCTGGTGAGAAACTGAGGCCCAAAATGGCTCCTCTGTACGTTAACTTGACATGACTGCAGCCCTGGCCCAAAATTGGATTACAGCCTCATCAGGATCCCTAAGCCGTAGACAATCAAAACACATGTGATTTCCTACCCCCACAGAACCTAGGAGATAATAAATGTTTGTTATTTTAAGCTACAAAATTTTGGTGTAATTTGCTATGCAGACATAAATAACTAATATAGGGGAAAATAATCTCCCTCTCTCTCTTTTTTTCCTATACATACATATAATGACTTACACAGGATAAAGGGGACCACTGGGAGCTGGGAGTCCCAGGGAGCAGCTGGAGGAGGTGATGTCGCAGTTTTGCATGGAGTGACCAGGGATGACACCAGGATCATGAGATATTCGAGCCAAAGCCTGAAGGAGGGAGAGGGAGTGGGCAATGTGGATTGCTGGGGGACGATGAACTAGGTCAAGAAGGCCTCAGCTACTAATGCCTTGGACAGTGGTGTGTGGGGTTTATTTGGGGAAGCACGAGAGGCCAGTGTGGCTACTGGACAGTAAGGGGTGAGGAAGGGGTTGGTTTTCTATGAAGTCAGAGAAGTCATGGGGGAAATGAATATATAGGACTTTAGAGGATATGGGAAGGCCATTGGATTTCACACTGAGTCAACTGGAAAGCTTTTGAAGGGCTTTAAGCAAAGGAATGACGTACCTGAGTTATATGAAAATATATGTGTAACTGACTGCTTTATAAAATATTCTATAGGAAGGTGAGGGAGGAAGCAAAGGTATTAATCAGGAGGCCATTATAATAACCTTGAGGAGAAATCATGGGTAGTTCAGATCCAGGAGGTAGCAGATGGTAGGGCGGGAAGAAAGTCTATTTTGAAGGTAGGGAAGACATGATTTATGGGTGAATTAGATGTAGGTGGGAAAGAAAGACAAGAGTCAAGAATGACTCCAATGCCCTGGTCTAAACATCTGTAAATGAAATTTCCATGTACTCTGTTGGAGAAGACTCTTTGAAGAGTAGGATTTTGGAGGGGTCAGGAGAGTGCTTATGTAATCAGGAGGTTTTTTTGTTTGTTTATTTTGTTTTTAATCTATAAAGATTGAGTTACTCCATAGATATCTGTGCAAAGATGGCAAATAAGCTTTGGGGTATCTGAGTCTGGAGATCAGGGAATCCAGGCTGAAGTTCTAGGTTTGGGAACCGTCAAGGTACAGATGATATTATGAGGCTGGTTCCTCATATCCTGCATAATTTTAAGAGGTACCACTTTCTTTTTATTCCACAGAACATTATTCCTATTGAATACTATGAGGACTAGGACATTGGAATGATGAAAGGCAGTTGCCCTATATGAGAATGGATGATACAACTCAGGCATTAATGGTAGAAGAGAAGGGGGGAGATCTGTAGACTGGACCCTGGGAACCCTCACATTGGGTCTTAGGGAACAGAAGGAACCAACAAGGGGAGGCTCAAAAGAGAAGCCCAACTATGCAGGTGGGATGTGTCTAGAGAGTCAGGAAAAGAAGTTCTGTCAAGAAACATAGAATAAACAAACTGTGTGCAATGCTGCTGCAAGATGAAATATGATTAAGATAATTATTCAGCTGATTGATTGGACAATGTGGAGATCTTTGGTGACGTGGTAAAAGCTCATCTGTAGAGTGGAGTGGCGGTAATCTAATGGACTCAGTGCCACGAAACGCAAGAAGACAGGAGGCAGAGGTCAGTGCACACAGCTCTTGTGTGGACTTCTGCCGTGAAGAGGGATGAAGAAATTGAGAGGTAGTTGCAGAGGGAATGAGGTCCAAAGTGTGTTTGTGGCACAGTTTCAACTTGTAAGGTGAAAGAGGTAACAGTATGTTTGTGTGAGCTGTAGGAATAATCCAGTAGAGAGAGGAGAAAATCAGATGGGCCAGGGGAGAGTCAGACCGTTGGAGCGATGGCCTTGCTCGTGGGACAGGTGAGGTGCTGAACCCATCGCGCAGACATGGTGGCGGACACTGGATGAGAAAGCGAAGTCTTCATCCACAGAGAAAGGGGTGACCGCACAGTAGGGCCAATCCTGGCAGATGGACACGTGGTCGTGGGGAGCCTGTGGGATTTCTCTTTTGGCTGTGACTATTTTCTCAGTGAAACAGAGAACGTGGTTCCTGAGAGTGAGGCTGGGGAAGGAAGGAGAACCAGGACATGAGTGGAGACAGAAGGAGGTAGTTAATTGCCATCTCGGAGCGTGGAAAAGGGACTGGGCTGCGGGCATGATTCCTCCGTAGCACTAGGGGCCCACCTGGTGTCCATCCGGTCTCATTCAGGGTCCACATGTGAAGGGAGACCACTCAGCACGATTATGCTTTCTTCTGTAATGTTTCCGCTGTCCTGGAACAAAGATAGACGAGGTGGAAAGTGGGATTTAACGAGGGGCTGGGCTTTTGCCAAGTGACTACAGTAACATGGAGAGGAACAAGAGTTGGAATATAAGCTGTCTAACGGCAGAAGCAGGGACAGGAGGGTGAGGGACTATACAGTAGTAGCATTGACGGACTTAGAAAAAGCGGAGGGGTCAAAACTTGTTGGGGCAGCGGTACTAGAAGGAGCAAGCAGGAGAGAAGGAAGATGGCGGTTAGTGAGTGGGGCTCTGGCTGCAGAACCAGGAAGCCCCTTCTTCACGAAGGAAGCCTGGGTCGAGCCACTGTGCCCGTAAGACCGAGCTGATAGGTACACACATGACGAGAGGCAGAGGGATGTGTATAGACCGTTAGAACAGCAAAGGTGATTTTTTTTTTTTTTGACAAAATGCTCGTTTAATTTGCATTGTTTTACACTTAACATCATCATCTGAGAACGAGTCTCCCTTAATAGAGACTCTCTGAAAAAGGCAAAGATAGATTCCTTTCCATTGTGTACCTGCAGCTGGTCTCTCTTGTCAGTTGTTCAAATATCATTAGCCAGCTGGCGATGAGACAAAAGAAATAGTACTGCCTGGTATATGACGACACCTTGTACCTGTAGGCTGTATGTTTGGTGGAACCAGGAGATTTGCACACACTCTGGACTGTGCCCTCCTTTACTGGGTCTGGCAATGGGCAGCGTTACCCCGCTGTCCAATACAGGCTTTGGAGAGCTGTTTAAAGCAAGCCATCTAGGTAATACCCATAGGAAAGTGTCATTGAAAGGAAATGTGAAAGTCGTCCTTCTCCTGAGTAGAAAAATGTATTTCACAAATGATTGTGCTGTGGTATAATTTACAACTTGACTTTCAATGTCAGCATTTGAGAATAATGTTAGAAAATCATAAAAATGAGAAGAAAACTTACATAACTTCTCTCCTGATCTCTCACCCCATCGATATAAAGGCATCCCTGTTATCTGACCGCAAGAGCCCAGTAGCGTCAAATGCTGTTTTTGAGATAAGGCTGTTTGGAGAAAAAGGACTCCCCCGTTTTTGTTACTGGCTCTCTGAAACTAAGGAAGTAAACACGTGGGGGAAAGAACGTCTTCCTCAAGATCCAGACTTGCTCTACCCAGATTGCAAACCATGTAGATTTAAAGAAAAGATGTTTATATTACATAAGAGATAACCTTGTTAAAGGAAATTCTGTTGATCCTTTTTTCTCCTATACTCCTATAAGAGATAATAGTATATTAAATGAGAGATATTTATATTTCCTTTGAAATGACCTAAGATTATTTTTTTGCTCTCTGAGTATTAATCAAAGCTAGGTCATTGAAAGCTCATCAGCGAAAATTTTCTAACTTCTAATGGGATCTTGGGAAAGACTTTCACATATCTTTTTATTATTATTTGGCTTCTCTATGAAACAGTGGGCATAAGATCAAAAGCTCTCCAAGGCAATGGTATATCGGCTAGCCTCAGCGCGAGAGTTCCAAAAGACTGGGATAAAACTGATTTGTTGCTGTCCTACTCCTCAGAATAGTTGTGAAGAATTACAAAAAAAAAGTCTCTGTCAAGATAGTGCCAGAGAAGGAAAGAAGGAATGGAAGGAATGGAAGGAATGGAAGGAAGGAAGGAGGGAGGGAGGGAAGGAAGGAAGGAGGGAGGGAAGGAAGGAAGGAGGGAGGGAAGGAAGGAAGGAGGGAAGGATGGAGGGAAGGAAGAAGGGGGGAAGGAAGAAAGGAAGGAGACAAGAAGGGAGAGAAGGAAGGACTGGAAGAAGCAAAAGCAGAGGTCGGTGACTGAGAACACTTGTGACCCACTGATGAGGAAAGTCCATGCCCTGATTTTCAGTGTCTGTGCTCTGAGATGGTGAAATTGCTCCAGCTGCCGAATACCGTAGTTCCCTTGAGCTATTCCAATCAACTGGAATATATTTAATTACATTTCACTTAGTATGTTTCCCTAAGGAGGGAAATTCAGGAATTTCTTTTATCTCACATCAAACTCAGGAAGTTATTCTTTTTACCCAAAGGGGCAGAAAATAATTGCCCACCACCGAGTGTGAATATGAGGGAAAACTGATAGAACACAGTGACACTGCCTCTGTCACTGAGATTCGAATATGTAAAAGAAAACCGTTTCTAGGATAAGGAGTAATTAGCAGCAGATATCTCGCAGGATGTTTTGGGAGGAACAACTCTTCAGGCACATTAATAAGTAATCAAAGTTAAAAGGAACTTTGATTAACTGCAGGTGGTGATTGAGAGTATCTGCAAACGCTTCTTTGAACCCTGGCTGATGGGAGAGAACAATCCGTCAGCTTGGTCCAAAGGAGCGCAGGAGAAGGACAGAAGTCAGTGGAATCTGAGCCCCCAGCTCAACTACCAGTATGGCCATCAGGACGCTGGCTGCCATCATCACGAGGCCTAAGGCTACTTAAGCACTTACTAAAAGTCAAGCGCTATCATAATATTTTACATGCATTAATTATTTAAGGAAAAAGGAATCATAAACTTCACAAGGCGAGAGACTAAAGCTCATTCAGCCTCATAATCAAAGACATCAAGTACAGGACTTGACGTAGGGTAAGAACTCAATAAATGCTACTGAACCCGACGAAAGAATAATCCAGGCTAGATTAAAGTTTGATTTGTGCTGCCCAAGGGCTTTTGCTGGTTCTTTAGTAAGGAAGAGCAGAATACTGGGGTTAGAATCTTAATACATGCTGGGTCTTCGGGGAAGACGAGCCCATTCCATCCCCGAAAAGCTTGGCCAGATGTGTCCCATGCTTGAGCTCTTAAACTTGCAGCAATTCATCTGTTGCAATCCATCTGTTTTCGTTCTTAAATGCCTCCTCAGTCACTTCCCCAAATGTCGACTTGTCCCAAGAGAGCTATGTTGTCCCAGGCTCTACTACCTGGAAGACCCAGTTTGCATATGTGGGGGCTGGAAGGCATGCTTGGTAATATTCGGGGCATCAAATAGGGTACTTAGAAGGCATTGCCTCAGTGGTGGAGAAAAATTGACCCTGGAATAAAGCTGTGGCGGTTTAACCTCAGGACTCTTTTTAAATTTTTAATTAAATCCCAGTTAGTTCACATAGAGTGTAATATTGGTTTCAGGAGTAGAATTTAGTGATTCATCATTCCATACAACACCCAGTGCTCATCAAAACAAATGCCCTCCTTAATGCCCATCCCCCATCTATCCCATCCTCCACCCACCCCTCCTTCCATCTACCCTCAGTTTCTTCTCTATAGTTAAGAGTGGTTTATGGTTTGCTTCCCTCTTGTATTTATCCAGATACAAAATTACAGATTCAAAGGGATACAGGCACCCTTATGTTTATAGCAGCATTATCAACAATAGCCAAACTGTGGAAAGAGCCCAAGTGTCCATCGACTGATGAATGGACAAAGAAGAAGTGATATATATATATATGGTGCCATTTGCAACAATATGGTTAGAGTTAGACAGTATTATGCTAAGCAAAATAAGCCAGTCGGAGAACAACAAATACCATATGATTTCTCTCATATGTGGAACTTAAGAAACAAAACAAATGAACATAGCCTGAGAACTCTTAAAAAAAAAAAACCTTGAAAAGCCAAAGAGTTTCCATATAACTGCATTCCATAACAGAGCTCAAGAATATTTAAAGGAATACAAGAGATGTCTAACATCAACAAAATAAAATTCACCATATCTAGTATCCAAAAAAATTACCAGGCATGCAAAGAGAGAGAAAAATAATTAATAATGAGGAAGTGAAGAAATGACACAGATCCCCCTCATGCCTGTTAGAAAGGCTATCATCAAGAAAACAAACAAACAAACAACCCCCCCAAAATAAAACAAGAAATAACAGGTGTTGGTGAGGATGCGGAGAAAGGGGAACCCTCATGCACTGTTGGTGGGAACGCAAGCTGGGGCAGCGACTATGGAAAAATGGGCCTTGGGGGCATTATGCTAAGTGATGTAAGTTAGAGAAAGACAAGTGTGATCTCACTTAAATGTGGAATTTAAAATAATAATAATGGAAAAAAGAGATTAGATTTGTGGTTACCAGAGGTGGGAGTAGGGAGAAGGAGGATTGGAGGAAGGCAGTCAAAAGGTACAAACTTTCAGTTATAAGATCATTAAATACTGGGGACATAATATACTGCCTGATGATTCTAGTTCCCACGGCCACATGGTATATTTGAAAGTTGTTATGAGAGGAGATTGTAAGAGTTCTTATCACAAAGAACATAGTTTTCTCTCTGTGTGTCTCTTTTGTATCTATGTGAGATTACGGGTGTAAACTAAACTTATTGTGGTGATCATTTTACATGAGATGTAAGTCAAGTCATTACGCTATCCACCTTAAACTTACCCAGTACTGGGTGTCAATTTTAAAAAGGGTCAAACATTCAGGAATTTGAAGGCGTAGCAATAGATATGATTCAAAATGAAACAGAGAAACAAAAACAAGTGAGAGAAGGAAAGAGAGAGAAAGAGGAAGGGAGGGAGGGAGGGAGGAGGAAGAAAGGAAGGAAGGAAGGGAGGGAGGGGAGTTCCTCAGTGAGCTGCAGGGCAACTTCAGTGTGACATACATGAAGAGCAAGGCCGAGAATAATACTTTAAGAAATAGTAGGGGAACATGTCATAAATCTGATTCACCACAGAATCTCACAGATCCAAGGAGAGCAAAGAAACTCAAGCACAAGAAAAATGAAGCACATGTTAAACAAATTACTCTCAGCCAGTGATAAAACGAAAATCTTGAAACCAGCATAAGGAAAAGACACGTAGGAGAGCGTTGAGGGGACTAGAGATGGGAGGTGAGCAGCTAACTCAGCGCCAGCGGTTTACCCGCGGTGGAAGGGAAGTGGGCTTCGTGGTGCTTGGGCCGGGCCGGCCAGGCGTCATGGGGCTGGAACCTAAGTGAAGGACAGAGCCCAGCAGTAGCCAGAGTAGCAACATGCTAGAAGGAGAAGAAATGTGAAACCTCACAACCCAAAATTCTTTACCCGGTGAACATGTCTTTAAAGCAAACGAAGGTAGAATAAAGACTGTTTCAGACGTCCAAACGTTGAAGTTTGTGTCTAGCAGCCTCGCACTAGGAGGACTGGTAAGAGAGGAACTTGCAGCAGAAGGGGAATGACATCAGACAGAAATCTGGATCTTCTCCAGAAAGAGATGACACCAGAAATAGTAAATGTGTGAGTTACAGCTGCTTTCCCAGGGGGTCATAGCTCCCTTCTGATACCACATCTGCAGTCATGGCAAGAGAGTGTGGGTCCAGATGCTACACCTGGACCTAAGTGTGCCCCACGACAGTTAGGACCAGAAGTTTCTGAGTCGTCAGAGAGAAACAAGGGCTTAAAATGCATGTGCCAGAAGCTGGCCTGGGAGTGTTTCCAACCATCAAATGTATAAAATATAAGCGGAGGCTTTCGTTCCCATTGACAGGTGCTCCAATGGATATTTTCTGCCTTTAGTCCTATAACTGATTTGGCCATGTTTATAGTCACAAATGTAACATGTTTTTATATGTGCATTTTTTGAGAAAGAATTTTATCCTAATGATGTTTGTAGGGCACAAACCCGTACCAAATCTAGGAATATCTTTTCTAACCTTGTGAGGATCTGCTAATTTTATATATATCTCAGTATTTTATACTGCATCAGTATATCGGACAGTTTGTTTTTTTTCTGATGAAGTCTCGTACTTTGAAAGGGGCTTGTGAAATCACCATTGATGCAGTTAAACTATCTGAGGAGCAAGAGTTCTAGCAACAAAACTCCTATACATACTCACCAGAAATGATTGTAGGCAGCCGAAGGGTAATTAGATTAAATGTTAGCTAGTTCAGTGTAATAGGGTGGCGAGTTAAAGTACTTTTGGATTACTCTAGTGCCGGCTTTAATTCCAGATTAATTTTCTAAATTATCAATAATTAAAGACAAATGACAGCCATCGTGAGGAATAGCTGAATTATCTTTTTATTTTCTCTACAGAACACTATGTTATGATAGCTTCATCAAAGGAAGAGAAGATCCAGCATATTCAGCTAGATACTGTAGGAAGAAAAGAGTACTCCAAGGGTATTAGAAATGTAGTAATAAAATATTATGTTATTTCCTGGAGTTATGATATTTGTCAGTTTTTAAAAAAAGGATAATTTGCTTTTATCTTATTTTCTAGATGTACATTTATTTCTGTATCCCATTTTGCATTTGTTATTTTGTTTATATTTCTTAAGACTTTACCTGGATCATCTTTCAGCCCCACGAAACCTGTCTCTCTACATCACAGCCCCAGTAGACATTAAACTTCAGTGGGGTATCTCCCTCTACGTATTTTAAAATGCAGCTCTTACGTTAGACACGTTTGATGCAGGTTTTATTTTCTCCCTTCCCCAGGTAATTATACTGGGGACAATATAATATAATCGATCCAAAAGGAAGAGTTATTTGTTAGAGAAAGGAAGATGAATTAACAGAAAATCCTGGGTCTTATCCAACTGAATGGTGATTATTGGACGAACGGATCATACACAATGGAATTTAACATTTGCATACTTGGGAGTGAAAGCAGAGCTCTGTGTCGTCTGGAGGTCTGAGTAAGTTTTCTCCAACCACCCTTCCCTCTCTTACCTACAGCGTCTCTGCCTCAGTAGATTTGTCCTTATGCCAATAGTCTCCATCTATCTGCAGTCACTCAGGTAAAATCCTGCCTCCCTCCACATTTCCACAAAATATGCATCCATCCTGTAACTTCAGTGAACCATCCTCGGAGAAGCTGGGACATTGACCAGCTGTAATTCTAGTCCCATCGTTCACCCGAGTGTAGACAAATGGGACTTTTTTGACAGGTTCCAGATAGAAACATAGCTCCATGAAAAATTGATGAAGCCATTAGCCCCACTGTCTTACTGTGGAAGACTACTTTTGTCCATTAGACCAGACATGGTGGGAGGAAATTGGCTTCTGTTTGCCCAGGGATATTGTTCGGGAATTACAGGTTCTCAGATGCCCTTCCTTGAGCCACCAGCGACGTAACCCTAAATTCTCATAAAGGATTCTCTTGCCTATTCCCAATCGTATGCCAGTCTTCACTGTGCCTATTTCCTGGTTAAGTCAGTAACTTATCAGGTGAGTGAAATGACCTACCACCAGGTAACGGATGGAAGCAGAAATTTACTGTCCTTATAAATTCATGAAGGTCAAACAGAAGCAGGGTCTGTCTGGCTCATTCCACAGTTCAGAGGATGGAAGGTTTTCTTTCTTCTGTGGGGTCCAGAAGAGAAGCAGTGCTTTAGAAAGATGACTGGGTGGGGAAAATAAATTTCCTGCTGAGTTTCAAAGTTTGATTGCCTTTAAAAAAAAAGCTTAAATTTGTGGGTGATACTTTTCCACCTTCCAGAAACCTTTAACAGATACTGTAAGGTGAGCCCTCTGTTCTAGTCTTTCTGTGGGTAGAAATGTTATGTGGAGATGCTTGTGGTTATGATGTCACAGAGGAAGGGGGTATAATAGGACTTGTCTGGGGAACTTTGTTCTTCAAAGTTAGGACAGGCCTAGGCCCCTTAAGGCATGAAATGTTTCCTATTTCTGAGCCAAGCTAATACTTTACTGAGTACCATTTCTAATCTTAAACACTTCCTTTTTTTTTTTTTAAGATTTTTTTTTGGTATTTTTTAAATTCATCTTAGAGGTAGAATTTATCGTCAGTTGCATATACCACCCAGTGTTCATTCCATCTATTTTTTTAGAGAGACAGAGAACTTAAGTGGGAGGGACTGAGGGAGACAGGGAGAGAATCCAAAACAAACTCCCCACTGAGCGCAGAGCCCAACGTGGGGCTTGAACTCATGACCCTGAGATCATGACCTGAGCCAAAATCAAGGGTCAGAAGCTTAAGTGTTTGCACCACTCAGGTGCCCCTTAAACACATTCTATTCTGATGAGCCAGTTACAAAGCCCAAAGGTGAGGCATCTTGTGTGGCAGGGTTAGATCTGTTTGTTCAGTATTTATGGAAGTAGAATTCTTTCTCCTGCTGCCCATTGCTAACTGAATGCCATTTGGAGAATGAAGCAACCCTTGGGCAGGTGAAAATAGAACCAGGAGAGAAAGCAGTTCTCTCATGGTTCACGGAGACTTCTTGTCTTTTAGTGAGTCTGTTTATTTAGGATGACTAAATCAACAGCGGATAATGCTTACTGTGTACTCCACCCTCCCCCTGCTCCCATCCCAGCCTATGTAGACCAAATGGCTATTGGGGAATTTGACACCTGGGAGAACTACTACTTTTCAACTATGATGTATAGATGGGATTTTTAAAGATGGGGGAAAAGTCTAGTTTATGCAAAAATTGCTTCACAATCTGCTTGCCCTTGTGCCTGAAATTATTGCAATGGACATTGGATAGATGGTAAGACTTTGAATGCATATTTATTTCTCAACAAAATATCCATCATTGACCCAACAGATTATCCAGTTAGCCAACAGAAACTAGAATGATTCTATACTTTTATACCTGGTGTCTTAACTCAGTATAAAGAAGGAGCTTGGAACAGGCGCTTTGCTTTTAAAAGGTCATGATTTAGTCTGCAGACCTAACCTTATGTACACTTGTGCTTTTTCATCTGATTAAATCCTTGGCTATCAGTACCTCCTGACTTTGGCTTTGATTACTCAACTCCATCTGACTTTGGATCTTGCCTTGGCCCATTTTTGTCTAAATATCTGTAATTTCCTCTGTCCTGAAAGTCAATTCTCCAAGAACATTTTAACTTGTTTTCTGGCCTTGATTTTGATGATTTGGCTCTCTTTTCTATAATACCAGAGATTTAAAAAAAAAAAAAAAAAAAAAGCTGTAGCAAGAACAGCTTCCTCTTCTGACACCTCGAGTTTTACAAGGTTGCTGATGCCATGAGAAATGAAGAGGGGGATTTTAATTCAGAAGAAGTCAGGGGGAAATGAATGGCGTGGAGAACACTAGTGGTATGTCAACAGAGAAAGATCATTAATCCTTGGGAAAAGGTAGGAATCCAGAAAACATTTTGTTAATTTGGTTATTGCCAGGTAGAGACCCACCCCTAAGTGGGTACTACCCTGTAGAGTCCAAACTCCTCCATGTGCTAAGCCCAGGCTTAGAGGAGTTCTACAGGGTTCGCCAGATGTTTCCAAGCAGGTGAGACCTACCAGTAGATCTCCAGCTCCGCCCGGGCTGCTTGTAAGGGAGTCACCCCCACTGTTGGTCTCTTTTTAAATTGCTCGGAGACCCTAGCTTCCCTAAAGCGCTCCCCCTCACTGGTGGTCTCTGGGCTTTGGAAGCCTGTGGACCATCTCCACAATCTGCATAGTTTTGAAGCAAGAATAAGAGCCTTCCTTGCTCCTTCTTCCTCTCAGTCCAAGTGTCTTCTCTTTTGTGAGCATCTTGACCTGTTGTTGGGTATGGATCGGGACTTCCTCTTCTTTGTCCAGGTTCATATGTGTCTCTGGCTGCATTGTCGTTATCCCTTGCTCACACGTGCACCCACACTCCTGCCCTGCCATTGGAAATGAGTGCTGTATTCATCTCCAAAGCCTTCCTGGCCCAATGGCCTGGTGAATCATAGGTCCTCAACAATATTTATCAAGTGAATTGACGCTAACAACCTTTTGGACTTGCGTAACACGTTTTCCAAACCTTCTAAGGTAAACGTGTAGCTTATTTAATAATATTGCTATTCTTTAGAGGTGACGTATGTATAAAAATGTGGAAGTCACTGAAAGTGGTCTCAAAAAACATTTTATTTCCTGTTTCCTGTTTGTGATTTGGTTTCGCACTGTCATTTCTTTGTCGTCATTCCTTTTCATTGTAGAAAAAGCTGGGAAAAAAAGGCTCCTAGAATCACATCTTTATCTTTTGGAAGAATTATTCAATGGAATATTCTGGAAAAAAAGCTTTATGGCTAAATTATACTTTTTCAACTATAATCATACTCAATCTGTGGTAGTTATGTATATATATATATATACATATATATATATATATATATATATATATAAAGATTGGTACAGATAAGAGCATTTCCTGTCTAGTTCCACAACTGAATTTCCTGATTTTTATCTGACAAGGTGTGTTATGTTGACAAGGTTTAGAATAAAACCTGATCTCCATTGTTTACTTTTCCCAGTACATTCCTCTTGTGGCACATAAGTCTTCTTGCTCTGGGTTTCTTCACACTTGAACTTGGAGAGTGCAATGGATGTGTGAAGTCTGGTTATACTACCAGAGATTGACTAAACAAAATAAGGACCCTGAGCAGCTGCCTGAACTTGCATTCTTTCCAAGGGCAAATTCTTACTATGTTATTGTATTGATTTAATTTGCATTCAAATTGCTCAGAATTTTGGTGGTGTGTTTTCACTTGAATGATTTGCTATCAAGTGGAGAATGAATAGATGACATGTACAGACTCAAGTGTGGAGCTGAATTTTAAAATATTTACTGATTTTGATAGAACCGTATTAATACCATAACAAAGGATAAACTATTGCAGCAAACGGTGGTTTCACATTATTTCTTAAAGAAACCCTAGAAGGTGGCATGGATTGTGAATTATCGTAATGAATTTGGTTTTACTTAGCATAAAAATGCATGCTATAGCTGGGTTAATTTTATGTCGTCGAGTTTACATTATTAACTTTTTCATTGTAATGAAATTATAATTTAAATCAGTAGTTCCTTTTGATGCCTATTAACCACAGGATGCAATAACTATCATTTAAATGTTCATTTTATAATTTGTGATGTATATTTAATGTGTGATATGTTTATTATTCTAGCCATCTGACTGCTTAAAATACAAATAGAAAAGACCTTTCATTATGTGTTTTGGCATTCTTGTCAGTAGTTAAACCTGCCTTGGGACCTCCTGAAAATTTTAATAGTCAGTAATATTTGCACTGTCATCTGTCACCACATGTTGCCAAATCCTGTCCGTGTAGCAATTGCTCTTGGCTCTTCTGGGTTAAGGGATACAAGTGTTTCCTAGAGCAAGTACATTAAGACAACATGTAGACTCAGCTGGACTAATTCACACTAAGGTGAACTTTGTCTATGGTGGTATATATGTCTGTACGGAAGTGGGTAATGGCTTTGTCTTTCCAGGAACTTACTTCTTTTTGCTAGTGTCGAGGCAATATGCCAGAGAAGAAAATGGTCTCTCTTTTATGGGGTGGCAGATGGCAAGAAGCACAGCGCTAACTATTTAACAGGTGCTCGAATAGTTTATAAATAAATAAAAGGAGGAAACATGAATAAATGAAGTAAGCAGAGACACACAATGGAAACACACTGGGCTCTTGACCCCACGGTAGAGAGACAGAAATCAAACTCTTCTTGTTTCTTCTTCAAAGAGATTAGGATCAAAGTAAAAGATAAGAAATGAGCGTATTAACTTGTTAACAGTTAAAAGGAATAAATAAAATCACAACAATAAGTATTGTGTATTTGGAACCTGCAGTGTACCTAGAGTTACATATTTAATCCTCAAAGACCTCTTAGGAGTAGCCCCCGTTGTTGCCATTTTGCTGAATTTGGGAAGGCTTAAGTGATTTTTCTCTGATTCACGGTGCATTTTTATGGAGCCTGGGATCACAAACAGGTCTGTCCTATAGGCCCACTCCTAGAACATCGCTTCCTCCTTCACACAACACCTGAGCCGATATTTATGATTTAACAGGTTAATTATAACTAATAGACTCCTAAGAGAATGCTGCTTTTGAGTTGATCCATTTTCTATTTCCTTTGACTGCTTCAGAATTGGAGGTAAGTACGAACCATGTATTTGCTCTGACATTGCTGGAGGAAATGGACTAAGCCGTTATCGAGAGAAACAGTGGCACAGTAAAGAAGGGTCAATAAATGACGATGCAGAGTGCCTGAGGGGACATCGTGGGTTTCAGGCCTTCCAGAATGATAAGCACTGAATTATAACTTGGTCACTTGGCAGGCTGTTTTGCATCTTGGATGTTTATACATTGAACTCGGTCTTTCTAGAATTAAAAACAAAACAAAAGAAAAACCAGAAAACCTTAAGGAATGAAAGGTTAATTTTGTTACTTTATGAACTCTTTATAATTTTCAGACCTATAACTTAACTTCTATTCCTGAAATAGTTCTCAAACCATTAGGCAACTTGGTTTAGTTGAGAAAGAAGCCTTGTGGAGGGCTGAGAGCCAGTGGAGACTCTAGAAAGGCATGAGAGTGACCAGAGGATGGGAGGCCTGCGGTGGACGGTGCGGTGGGCTGTGGCATTACTGAAAGTCCTGGGCGAGTTACGGAGTTTTCTGGGAAGGAGTGAATTATGTTGAGGTGCGGTTACAGATTATTGGACTTTGTCCATGTGACTAGTTTAATTTTTACAAAATATCATCCTCAAAATATCACATAGAAGATGTGACTTGTATATTGAGAGATTTTGTTTGCTTTTTGTTAGCAGGAGTCATATATGTCAAGAACACAGCCACTCAGATGATGGAAAGGTGAAGCAGGGATTCACGCTTCGGGACAAACTATAAAGGTTAGTCAAGAACCTTCTCAGTTGGGAAAAGTGAGTTTTTACTGTAAATCGTCTCCATCTCCTTAATACAAGACACCGTTCATTACTTCTTAGCTAGACTAATTGTTCTCCAAGCTGAAGGGATTTTTCGAAGTACACCTCTGATCAAGAAAGTCCTTTGTTCAAGAAGCTTCAGTGATTTCCATTGTATATTAAGCAAAGGTACAAAGGAGGAAATAGAGTTATTGAATTTCTAGACACTTAACAGAATCTCATTGAACCTTCAGCAAGTCTGTGAAGTAGGTCAGAGTGTATGGAGGAGACACTCGAGCTTCACTGAAAGCAAGCAACCTGACAGGAACCTCTGGGAAGGAGATACTCATGTATCTTGCTCATGTTCCCCAGGATATATTTGGACAGCCAAACATTTTCTCGGTCTTGCTTCTATAATGTTTTACACGGACATACTAGCTACCTTTCTTTTTGTACTCATTATAGGAATACACAGACACACAAATTGGTGTAAAAGGTTGTGCATATGGTAGAAAGAAAAACCCAGCTGACATGGGGTGAGCATATAAACACACCCCTCACCTTTGCTTCTGCCTGTGATGTCTTCACTGGGCTGAGACCTGGGCAGGCTCTGCAGTGATCCCGCCCTGGATTTACCCCACGCAGGTGAAAACCTCTGCTCTCCGAATGCCTCCACCATCGAGGTCACAGTAGTAAGGAATATTGCAATGGCCTCTGTAGTCATAGTAAGTAGTAAGGAAAGGGGTAGTAAGGATGCTCTTTTGGTATAAAGAGTGATTTTAAAAATTGTGCTTTTTAAAATCCTGTAAGTAAAATGAATTATTGAAGAAAAGTTGAAAATTCTGCATAGAATTTACGCCGCATCTCTAGGGCCCAACTCTAATAAAACCAGTTGTTTTCCTACCAGAGTTTGGGATTTTCCAGCAAGCAGATGTGGGCACTGAGGAATGCGAATAGTGTTCCGGGTCAAGCAATGCATCTCGAAGCACCCATTAACTTATGAGCAGGAAAGAATGTGAAATGAGTAGCAAACGGTAATGTCTAGACACCTGGGAACAGATTTGAGGGTTCTAATAAAACTCAGTTGGTTTTAGATATACTTAATCAAGTATGACGATGATGCCAGTAATTATTATAATAATTCAGAGGCATAATGGTGTACGGGGGGGAAGAATAATAGCTGAGAAATTAAGAGACCCAAATTTCTGTTGCAGACTTGTGGCTCTGTGATGAGTATGTAGCCCAGACTGCCAGTAAGCCTCAGTGTGTGCATTTGCATAATGAGATAGAAGGGCTAGGTTTCTTTTAGTTGTGACACTGTGATTCTATGGGATCGATGGTGAAATTTACGCCCACTCTTGCAAGAAGTATACCTAACAACCTTTAGTTGTAAAAGCTTTTTTTCTTTTTATAAAGGCCACATTCTCATCTTTCTTTGTTTTATATATTACCTCATTCTTATGCATTAATTAAAAAGAGAGATAGGAAATACCTAGACAATTTCCTTCCCTTCGTGAACATCATATGTACTCTACAGTAAGGAAGGTATGTGAAGACACACACTCAAAAACCCAGATAAGGTAAATATGAGGAGTGTTTAGTAGATTGTCCTGATTCTAGAGCACGCAGAATTTAAATACAGGCGGCCTGGCTTTATGCCGAGGGGGGTCAGGGAATGTGTGTATGAAGGTTTTAAGATCTGCTCAGAGGCTTGGAAGACAGGAAGGGATTTAATATGCTGGGGGTAGGGGTGGAGGGTGAGGGACACTCTAAGTAGGGAAATCACACTTTAGAGATCTGTTTAAGTAAACAGTCCTTAAATATTTTTTCTCTGGCCATATTTCCTCCCATCACTCCTCCACCTCTCAGCCCCTCTTGTCTTTTTAAATCTCACTTTTATCTTCAAAGCCAAGTTATATATAATTTTCTATTTAAAGCCTCGCATAAGCTCTAAACCATGGCTTCCCCAAGGGTATTTCTTCAAAAACTATTCCAACCCATGACAATAGGCACACCATAGGAAAAAAAAAATCATTCTGTTGTAAGGATTGGCTGTGGACATAGTGAAATCACTAAAAAATTAGGGCAGTAGAAAGGTTGCAGAAAACGACACTGAATCTTGAGCTAAAATCTTTAAGAAATGAAGGATAGCTAGGGTTAGTAGATGACTCAGATAAGGAGCCTAATCTCATGACAAGTGATTCAAAGTTGGAGTTTTCAGGAAGGACGGAAGGAGACACTTGCCATACTGCAGGCTTAAGGGTAAGAGGAGAAGAGTGGAGGCATTCTCTGGTCATGCCAACTTAGAACAAGGGACATGTACCCCAATCCAGGTCCAGAGATGAGAGAGGTACGGGCAAGTAAACAGTCCATTTTTGAGAGCCCTCAAGAAAGCAGGATCATTAGTAACACACTAAGTTTAGTTACTGCATTAAGGAGATTGGAATGTTAGAGAGGGGACTGGATATGTATGCAATTGTAGTGATGACTGACTAGAGGAGCCAAGGAAAGGGACTCTGGGTCTTGACAAGTAGAAGTTTTGGGGGTTAGTAGGAAATGTGCAGAGTCCCCTGGATTTGGCAATACGAGTATTGATGATTTTGATTTGCATACTTTTCTTTTTCTTTTTTTTTTTTAAGATTTTATTTATTTATGTGGCAGAGAGAAAGAGATCACAAGTAGTCAAGGAGGAAGGCAGAGGGAGAGGGGGAAGCAGGCTCCCTGCTGAGCAGAGAGCCCGATGTGGGGCTCAGTCCCAGGACCCTGAGATCATGACCTGAGCTGAAGGCAGAGGTTTTAACCCACTGAGCCAGCCAGGGTGCCCCGATTTGCATACTTTTCTTAGTAATGGGAATGGAAGTCCAATTGGAGGGGAATGGGAAAGATTGAGAGATGAGGAAAAGGAAATAGTGACCATGGCCCCCACCTGAAAAACAGAAAGAGGGGGCCCTAGGTGTGAGGTGTTACTGCCTTTTTTCAACTGGGAGTATGTTTATAGATGATATAAGTTACCCTGAAGAAAAAGATAAATGCCTTATGTAGGAGAAGGAGAATGAAGTGACAAGAGAGAGGTTTTTGAGTGGATGAGAGAAGCTAGACTCCAAAGCTAAAGTGTATGGATTAGGCTTTGATTGAAGGAGGTACACTCTATTTGAGTACTTTATATAGTTTTTATTTAATTCCAAAAAAACCTGAGTAATATTGGTATAATTATGATCCTCATTTCACAGATGAGGAAACTGAGTCATGAAAAGATTAAGTAAAAATGAACCCCACCCAGTGTCACAGAACTAGTAGAGTGAGGATTCAAATCTGGGTTGGTTTGAATCCAGATCGTGATTCTTCAATATGGCAACTATCATTTGGATAAAGGTCACAAGGAGAATACCTATAAAACTCAAAGCTATGTTGATAAATTTGTAAGTGGCCATGCTAATGACAAATATTATTAACATTTTTATAAAAATCTCATTTTGCCCCTAATCTATTCAGTTATTTTATTCAACATGTTATACTACTAATAGAACAACGAATCAACATATAAGTATATTCATCCTGATAGAATACGGCATTCTGAGAAAGCACAGGTTGCTTATAAAATCAGTGTCATCGATTCTCTAGAGAGCAAGTTGAACTAAGGGAAAATGAAATTCCTAAGCTAGATTAGAGACCATGCCGTGGATTCCTCAAGAGTACTATGACCTTGTTCTTCTGGAAAGAGGTAGAGGGTGTACATAGAGAGAGAAGGATGTTCTTTCAACCCATTCAAATTTGAATATGCCTTGCCTTACTACTGTAGCTACAAATATTTTTATAATTCTACAGTTTAGTTACTTATGAATTCAAATGTATCTTTAGTGGTTGAAATTCGAGACCATAGGAGATTAAAAGAATGTACAATATAGACTGTAAAATGATTTGCAAAAGAAGAGCAGCAAATGACTTTAGTTACATTGGCAACTTTGAAACATATGCATTACAGAGAAGGAAACAAACATCATGCAGTTTTATAAACTGTGATGTATTTGTTAAACCTCAGTCATCTTGTTACATGTCTGTATTTCAGAAAGGGCTATAAAACCCAACCTAGTAGCACGTATTGATCTGTATGGTTTTGGAGAGCTCAGGCAATGTCTATCTTTTATATTGTTTTATTATTAGAACCTATTCTACTGCTTAATATTAGGTACCCAATATATATTTATTAAATTACAGAACAATGCACACTTCTGATAATAAGAAATCTGCAATTTTGCAATAGCTTTAGCTTTAGGATGATTTCTGGGAATTATGTCTCATTTCATTTTACTCTGAGCATCATATATACCTACTAAATGAGTAAAATCCATCTGAGAGCAACATTAAGTGTTTAGGACAGACGTTAAAGACTTGTGTCAATACAATTTTCATGAGACAAGGATTCGTTCATTTCAAAAACAAAACTCAAAATGAAAGAACTGGGAGTTGTGTGTGTATCAGAACTATTTCTGTGTTTGATGTGCTCAGTCTCCATTTAGACGTTAGTAAAACAAATAGAATAATTCGTTTTCTCATTTATTGATTCATTCGTTCACAGAAAGATGCAATCTAGGAAAACAGTGAGTTAATTTTGAAATAATCAAAACAAAAAACATTTTTATGACTAAAGGCATAATATAGAAGGAAGCAGATAAGTTTTATTTCTATACCATTGCTTCTGATCACAGAGAATACAATAATGAAATTTAAATGAAATTTGTTATGAAGTCATATGTATTAGAATAAGATATTTATAATACTATCAAAAATACCCTAAACTTTACACGATATTAGAGTTTTTATTTTATTCAGGGAAACAGATATTACAAGAAACTCAAACTTATGCAACAGAACATTCAGATGACTCTTGAATTTACACAACCAAAATAATGTGAAAATCCCAAAGATAAAGAAAATATTTAACATTCTTATAGAAATATTTGACTCATCCATCTGTTTCATGCTCTAATTATGCTAAATATTTATAATTGATTTTTGAGGAAACTATTTCTTGCCCAAGAGTTGACTATTCCGAGGCACAAATTAAAATTTTCACTGGACTGGGAATAGTAAAGACTATGAATAGAACACAAAATCAGAAGAATCAATTACATCAAGTGGCCAATATATTTTATAACATTCAGTCTAAAATTACTCAGTTTTACATGGACAATAGAACATTGTTTTGCTAGTATTATTAGCCATAAATTAATACAGATGTTCTAAGTGGGGCTATCACAATAATTTTGTCATGTTAGGTAGACATGGATTTATCTATCCTTTGTATATTAAATATAAATTCAATGTATCATGGCTACAGAGGTCTCACTGACAAGGATACTCCTAATTAATTGTCTTACTTATCTCAGATTAATTCAGGTTTGGAAAACTTTGTTATAATTTTTGAGTTATTTCTTAGGAGTTGGCCTACGACTTACAATAAACATCTTCACATATCAGAATTGACTTCACACTTATATTCCCTTCGTTCCAGTTAAATATAGAAATTTTAGTCCTATATTGTCCCATTCTTGCAAATCTTTTTTATATTAATACTATTAATATGAAAATTCTATTCAGAATATCACTTAGAATTTAGGAATGCCTGGCTGGCTCTGTGTGAAGAGCATGTGACTCTTGATCTTGGGGAGGTGAGTTTGAACCCTACGTTTGGTGTAGAGATTACTCAAAAAAAATAAATAAGATTTAAAAAGAAAAGCACTTAGAATTTAAATATTGACTTAAATACTTACAATACATTGATATAAATATTACTTTATATAGTTTTGTATCTTTTAAAGGAGCTGAAAAAACAGAGCATGTACATACTTATAGAATTTGTTTTATTGGCATCTTATTTACCATTTCTAGCTCTATTAATTCCTTCCTGTGGCTTCTACATTCCCTCTGTGTCATTTCCTTACTCCAAAGACTTTGCTCTCACCTACCCCCTTTGCACTACTATCAAATATGTTACTTTTCTATATATGATAGGCCAAATAATATAATTACATACATACTGTTTATATAATTCCTTTTTAAATGAGTTAAGAAAAGAAGAAATATATATTATCTTCCATTAATTACATGCATACTCACCTTTGCTTGTACCTTTTTTCCTTTTCATATGGATTTAAGTTACTGTTCAGTGTGCCTTGCTTTCAGCCTGGCAAACTTCCTATAGTAGTTTCTGGAAGTCATGTAAACTAGCAATGAATTCTCTCAGCTTTTGTACATCTGAAGATGTCTTTAGCCTTTTTTTTTTTTTTTTTTAAGTTAGTTTTGCTAAAAAAAAAAAAATTTTTTTTGATTGGCATTTTTTCACTTTCAGCATTTTGAATATGTTCTCCCACTCCCTTTGGCCTCCATATCTTTCTATTCAGAAGTCAGCCATACTCTTGGTTCATTATACATAATGAGTCATTTTTCTGTTATTACTTTCGAGATCATTGTCTTCATCTCTGGCTGTTTCAACACTGTGACTATGAAGTGTCTGTAAATCTCTTTGTGTCTATCCTACCTGGAGTTCACCAAGCTTCTTGGATGTGTATTCTGAGGTTTTCCATCCAACTTGCTAAGTTTTCAGCCATTATTTCTTTAAAATTTTAATATATTATTTTCTTTATCTCTTCTCCTGATACTCCCATTACACATGGTGGTGAACTTACTAGTGCCTCACGCTTCTCTAAAGCGCTTCTTACCTCTCTGCCCTTTCTTCTTTCTGTGCTTCATACTGCGTACTCTCCATTGCTCTGTCTTCAAGTTTGCTAATTCTTTCTTTTGCCAACACCAGTCTGATCTAACATCTCCCAGTGAATTTTTCATTTGGGTTACTGTACTTCCAAATCCAGAATTTTCACTTGACTCTTCTTTATAATTTATATATCTTTATTTGTGTTCTCTGGTAAGGCATTCTCATCACACCTTCCTTTAATTCTTTAAACATGGTTTCCATTGTTTTCTTGGACATATTTACAATCATGGCTTCGAAATCTTTGTTTCTTGAACATATTTGTATTCACTGCTTTGAAACGTTTGTTTTCTAGATCTACCTGTGGACTCTGCAAAGGCACTTTCTATTACCAGCTTATTTTCTGTGTTTGGATTATATTTTCTCCATTTCTTTGCATGTCTCATACATTTCTTTGTTAAAAATTAGACGACGCACTGTAGAAATTCTGGATGCTGATTCCCTCTCCTCATCCTCCCATCCTTAGGAGTTGTAGTTGCTATACGCTTGAACATCTGTTTATTTGTTTAATGACTTGGCTAAACAAATCATGCAGTTTATTTCCACGGCAGTGTGTGGTCTCTGATATTGTTGTTCAGATTTATTTTTTCTTGTTTTTAGGTTTTGGTCTGGCTACCTATGTTTTGCCCCTAGGTATGCCACTTACTGGTCAAGGTTAGATTTTTACCCTGTCCCTGTACATGTGTGTGATTTGGAGTCTGCTATCATAGTTCAGGGAGTTTCTATTTTTGCCTCACATTAAAAGCCAGTGGTTAGTAGTTTGGATGTTCCATCTCTGTTTTTTGTGAGTGTTTTGTTTCCTTTGTTCTCTGTGTGACAGGACATAGTCTTCAGGGATAAGTGTGATTTATCAGGAGTTTTGTTTAAGCTGCTTATCCCGTAGAGGATTCATCCTCTGTTGATAGTCTGTGTGTAGTTTGGGGAAAGCTTTCAAGTCTTCTCTACATGTCACTCTAACTCCTTCTGAGCAGGTGCAGTCTAGCATGTGCATGGACTTCCCAACCCCCAGAGTGACTGTGACCCCAGGAGGGCTCTTCTTGGCTGTTTCTTTCTTGGTTCTATTAAACATAGGACTGTTCTGCTATTTTTCTTATATCATGGAGCTTCAGCCTTCTCTTAATTGCTTTCTACAAGATCTCCATCATTTTTGACAAGTCCCTTAAGCATGGAGATCTCCACTCTTGCTACCAGACACAGTCAGTCCCCTCTGGTAGAACTTTGGAACTGTTGGTTCTTAATGGCCTTTATTCCTGGGTAGGTACCCCATGCACTGAAACAGAGGATGGGGACCTGGAATGACATCCCTGCTTTCCAAGTGGGTAGCGAAGTGAGTGGATGGCACCTTCTGGTCTTGTTTTACCTATCCCAGAATAGAGCCCTCATTCTATTAGTGGCCTGGGGGTGGTGATGATCAGTGCTCAGTTGTTCTCAGCTTGCTACACCTGGTGTAGGACTTCTGCTCTAGGAGTGGATCCTGGGTGGGGCAAGGGAGAGCTCGACCTCTTGACTGCACTTTTCTGGAAAAAAGTTTCAGCAAAAATGCACTGATGGTGGGGCGCCTGGGTGGCTCAGTGGGTTAAAGCCTCTGCCTTCGGCTCAGGTCATGATCTCAGGGTCCTGGGATCGAGCCCCGCATCGGGCTCTCTGCTCAGCGGGGAGCCTGCTTCCCCCTCTCTCTCTGCCTGCCTCTCTGCCTACTTGTGATCTCTCTCCTCTCTGTCAAATAAATGAATAAAATCTTTAAAAAAAAAAAAAAATGCACTGGTGGAACTGTAAGCACTACTGGTAGTCTGCCCCTCCTGGGGTAAAACCATAGCAAGACTGGCAAGCTGGCATGAGACGAAACACCAGTGTTCCTGGCCATACCTCGCTAGGTATGCGTCTATGGTTGAGTTTCCATAGCACAGGAGTTGGGGTGGTCAATGAGCTGTGTGTGGCTGTAGTACCACGGATTCTCACTGCTCTTCCTGAGGTTTAGTACTCTTCTTTGAACGAAAGTTATTCTTTTCGCTATATGCCTTTAGGAAAATTCCCCGAGACTTTAATGATTGATTGTTTTATAATTTCCATTAGTTATATTGTTGTTTTGCTGGGAGAAGCTCTGCTAAATGACTCTAGTAGTGGCTGATCAATTTTTTTTAATTAATTTATTTTTATTTTATTTTTTAAGATTCTATTTATTTATTTCAGAAGGAGAGAGAGTGAGTAGGGAGGGGGCAGAAGGGGAGGAAGAAGGAGCAGGAGAGAATCTCAAGCAGACTCCACACTGAGTGTGGAGCCCAACACGGGGCTCGATCTCACAACTCTGACATTATGACCTGAGTTGAAATGAAGAGTCAGACACTTAAGTGACCGAGCCACCCAAGCGCCCCTGGTTAATTGATTTTTGACAAATGTTACATCCCTATTTACTGGGTAAAAGATTGTCTTTCTAATAACTGGTCTTGGAGCAATTGAACATTCACATACAGAAAAATATCTTCAACCATTAATTCACCTCATGTATAAATAATGAGGTGAAATGGATTGTAGCCCTAAACATAAAATACAAAACTATAAATCTCCTAGAAGAATACTTAGAAGAAAATCATTACGGTTTGGGACCAGGCAACACTTTTTTAGGAAAGTCCCCAAATCACGAAGCATAAAAGAAATATTGCTAAATTGTGCTGTGGCAAAAATAAAAACTCCTGTTTGAATTCTCCTGTTAAGAAAATGAAATGAAAAATCAGAAACTAGGAGAATCTCTTCATAAAGCATAGGTCAGAGTAATAAAAAATCTTTAAACTCTATAATCAAAAGGCCAGGAACCCAACTCAAAATATATAAAACAATGGACAGACGCTTCACAAATTAAGTCATATGTATGCTGATAAGCCCATTATAAGTTGTTCAACTTCACTAGTCATCAGAGAATTGCAAATTAAAATCACAATGATGAGATACCAGCTCACGCCAGTCAGAACAGTTAAAATTAACAACTCAGGAAACAACAGCTGTTGGTGAGGAGGCAGAGAAAGGGGAGCCCTCTTACACTGTTGGTGGGAATGCAGCCTGGTGTCACCACTCTGGAAAACAATATGGAGGTTCCTCAAAAAGTTAAAAATAGAGCCACCCTGTGACACAGCAATTGCACTATTAGATATTTACCCAAAGGATACAAAAACACAGATTAAAAGGTACACATGCACCCTGATGTTTATAGCAGCATCATCAATAGCCAAATTATGGAAAGAGCCTAAATATCCATAGACTAATGAATGGATAAAGAAGATATAGTAGATATATACGATGGAATATTACTCAGTCATCAAAAAGAATGAAATCTTACCATTTGTAATGACATGGATGGAACGAGAGTGTATGTATTATGCTAGGTGAAACAAGTCGGTCAGAGAAAGACAAATAGCATATGACCTCACTCATATGTCAGATTTAAGAAACAAAACAGATGAATATATGGGAAAGGTAAAAAAGAGAGAGAATGGGACACAAAACATAAGAGGCTCTTAACTAAAGAGAAAAAATGAGGTTTGATGAAGAGAAGTGCATTGTGGGTGGGGGATGGGCTAAATGGGTGATGGGCATTATGGAGGGCACTTATTATCATGAGCACTGGGTGTCACATGTAAGTGAGGAATCACTAACTTCCAGTCTTGAAACCAATATTATACTATATGTTAACCAACTAGAATTTAAATAAAAATTAAAGAAAAAAACAACCCACGATGAAATAGTGCTATACACACATTAGAATGAATAACCTGAAATAGAACAACAGCATTTGAGGGGATGTAGGGTAACTGGAATTCTCATATATTACTGGTGCTACAAACATGTAGGAAAAAAGTTGACAATTTCTTGTAAAGATGAACACTTACATTTTGATCTAGCAACATCCTTCCTAGATATTTATCCAGGGGGATGAAAACACCTATTTGTACAAAAACTTGCCCATGAATTTAGTAGTAGCTTTATTTCTAATAGCTAAAACATGAAAATCATCTAAATGTCCATTAACAGATGAAAGGATAAACAAAATGTGGTTTATCCATTCAATGAAATACTACTCAGTGATATATAAATGCATGCCAAAACATGAACGAACCTCAAAATTATTATCTGGAGACAAACAAATTGTCACAATTGTATATTGTGATTCTATTCATATACAATTCTAAAAATGGCAAAACTAATCTATGGGGTTAGGAAGCATATCAGTGATTACCTATGGCTGAAGCTAGGAGATTAACTGCAAAAAACTATGAGGGGACATTTTATGGTGATAAAAATGGGTTTTGGAATGAGTTGTGTTACTATATATATTTGCCAAAATTCATTGAATTATCTACTTAAAATGGAGGCAGTTTTAACATAAAGTATATTGATTTAAAAATAGTAATATGCTATAGCTATTAGATAATCAGAGTAAGATAATTGCAAACTGTTTTATTACATTGAAATTTGAAGCATACTTCACTAAATTATTCAAATGATATTTAACAAAACAAAACAAATAATAACAAAAATGTGTTTAGGATAGCTAGACACAGAAATGTACTTATCCAAATCTAAGTTACAGTCATAAGTAAAAATAGAATTTGAATAAAACCATTCCTCATTTGAGTGTCTCATGAGCATTTGGGGGAGAAAAGGTGAATAAATTAATAAAAAAAAAATGTATTATTTGTACCATGTTTTTATAAAGGAAATGTCTAGCCTATTTAGAGTTCTATAAATTTAGTTCATGGTTCAATCATAATTTGCATCTCTGACTTGTTTTCATAATGACAATAAATATATAAATATCTCCAAGTTTATTATGTTTTTGATTATTATGGTGCTTTTGTGTTCATTTCAAATCTCTATAAGTTGCCAAATAACTTTCAAAAATATTTTTCTCAGGTATATAATTAATATGTTTTGCACACACATTTGTGGAATGCAGGAATTATCGCAGGTTTTAACTGGAGGGTTTGATTCTTTTTGACCCTAGTTATTAAAATGAATAAACTTTGAGCAAGCCATCTGTTCCCTAATGGTGATTCTTGTTCTATCTTTTTTCTTTTTTTTTTCTTTTCTTATTATAATATCCAGATGTGAAAAAAATAGCATTTAGATTCCTTGTCCTTTCTAGATTACTTAAAAGAAACAAATCTGATGGGCAAAATAGGTAAAGGGGTTTAAGAGGGAAGAAGAAGGGGAAGGGGAGGGAGAAATACATTTGGGAAATGATCCTTTGCTCTTTCTAAGAAGGAATAAGGACAAGCTAATGCATAAATGTTGGAACTGAGAACACAGTTTTGAAACTGGACACAAATATTCAGACCACTGCAATATTATTTAGTATTATGATTTAATATGTTAAATTATTCTTGCCATTGGAATACATCTGTAGCCCTTCGAGCCTGAATTAGGAGCCATCCAGTGTGCTATGAAATGCTGTGCATAGCCTGTTCATCACACTTCTCACATTTCATTATAATTATACTTTAAAAAGTCTATCTTTTCACTCAGCTGTGAAGGTAGGAGTAAAGTTTTACTCATCTCCCCACTTCTATAACTACTACATGGCCTGGAACATTGAACCGATACTGAATTTCTGGGAGAAGGGCCTGTAAAATAAAGCAGTCATAACCCAATAAGAAAATAGTTGGTGAGAGGCTGGTTAGGGGGTTTTCTGTTGATGAGATTTAAGAACCAAATACATCATGACAGAATTCTCAGCTAATGCCACTATTAATTTTCAAGCAAAACCTTCTTTCTGCACCCTCACCATCAATTTTATGTGACCTGATCACAACAGGTATTTATGATACTTATTTTTTACTACAATAGGAAAAAGCATGAATTTGTGGTCTTAATTCATTTAGTAGAGGCAACATAGGGTAGTAGAATGGTTATTTTCTTTTATAATTGTAAGAGCTAGAGTTCTTCAGACCAGATTATTAGAGATTATTAAAATAAAATGATTCTGTCTATAAAACTACATTCCCATAGCCTTTGAAACATAATAATGTATTAATTATAAATCCCAATGTTTGTACAATGGCTCAAATCCCCAAATGCCAATTATAACTGAAATAATAAACAGTGGCTCACTCAGTTGAGGAACTGACTGTTGGTTTTGGCTCAGGTCATGATCTCAGGGTCATAAGATCAAGCCCTGCATCAGGTTCTGCACTCAGTGGGGAGTCTGCTTGAATTCTCTCTCTCCCTCTGCCTCTGCCCCTCCCACCCCTGCTCTCTCTCTCAAATAAATAAGCAAATCTTTAAAAAAAAAAAGAAAGAAGAAACAGTGGTTACTATTGTTCCAATAAATATGGTGGTTGGTATTATACAGTGGTTAAGAGCTTGATCACTGGAACCAGATAAGTGTAGTTGCTTATTTGAATTGTAACACCTACTAGCCATGTTGTCTTAAAGAAATTACTTAGCTACTCTGAATCTCAGGCTTTTTATGACAAAGTGGGATAATAATAGTTCCTATATCTTGGGATCGTTGATAGGGTTGGTAGGTTAAATAGCCTAATGCATTCCGTAAGGTATTTGCCACAATACCTGACAGGAAATGCTCCATACCTTTAGTGTTTATTGTTACTATTTTAAAAATATTCTAATGCATAATTAATGCAAAGGAAAGGGCATACAATTTAAATGAAAGTTTAATAAATTATTATAAAATAAACATTTGTGTCAAGAAAGGAATACCAGGTTCAGGAAGGAACAGTGACGGTGACCCAGGAGCCTGTGTTTGTACCCTCCTGGTTACAACTTCCTTCCTCCCCTCTAGCTTTAACAACTCTCCAGACTTGCATAGAAAACATCTTCCACTTTGTTTGAGTTTTACTACCCGTGCGTGCATTCCTAAATAATATTTCCTGTTGTTGACCTTTATATAGTAAAGAAATCTCAAAAGCCAACAATGGAGAAAACAAACAAAAATCTAATTAGAAAATTGTCAAAGTACATGAAGAGACATTTCACTGAAGAGGATGTACAGATGGCAAATAAGCACGTGTAACGATGTTCAGCATTCCCAACCATTAGGGAATTGCAAATTAAGACCATGAGGAGATATCATTACACAACTATTGGAACAGCTAAAAATAAAATTAAAAAAATTACTGTAGCAATTTCTGGTGAAGACGTGGAGTAACTGGATCTTTCATACGCTGTAGGTGCAAATATAAAATGGTACGGCTGGTTTGAATGATAGTTTGGCAATTTCTTAGAAACCAAACATACACTTTCCATAACACCTATCAATCATTTGTCCTGGGGAATGAAAATTTATGTCTACACTAAAACCTGTACATCATTGTTCATAGCAGTTTTATCTGTTAGAGCCTCAAACTAGAAATGACCTAGATGTCCTTCCGTGTGTGAATGTTTAAATAAACTGTAGTACATCCCAACCACAGAATACCACTCAGCAATAAAAAGGAGTGAGCTATTGATAGACACAACTACTTGGTGGCTCTTGAGGGTATTATGCTGATTTCTTAAGTTGCGTACTATTTATATTACATTCTCAATGCCAAGATCATATAGATGAAAAATAGATTCGTAGTTGCCAGGAATTAGGAATCATAGTTGGGCGTTGGGCTGAGTGTGACTTCAAAGGCACAGTACGGATGGTATCTTTGCAGTGATGGAATAGTGTGGTTGTTACACAACCATAAATGACATAGATACAAACACGCATATTATTCTAACACCAGTGTCTGAGTTTTGATACCATACAAAATGTTATCATAACACCAGTGAAAGAGCGAGTGATGGTAGCTTCACAGGATTCTCCTAGATCTATCTGGACCCAAACAGGAGTGACCAAGTCAGACTGGCCATTTTGAGCCACCGTTCAGACTTCCACAATTTCAGCTGATGGACAGTTCCATTAAACAAAAAATAAAATGGCTATTGCTGTTTTCTTTGATGTTCTCCTCCTCTTTCATTTTTAAGGTAAATTGCTCTACCTAAGAAAAACAAATTAGCTGAAATATCATGCTTGCCTTTAGTGGCTACCTGATTTTTTGCAAAATTGCTGAGATGCTCCAAGGCTCGCTTTTTCCACCGCTAAAACTGACTAAATTTACCTACTCTAACAGTCTTCCTAGAGAAATTGCAATAGAAAAATTTTCCCATAAATATGTGTGTTCTTATGGCCTTTGCTCATTTTCTCCTGAATAAAGTTTGATCTGGCCCTAACATATGCTGTTCCGTAGACCAGTGGAGTTTATTTAGGTGGTTGGACTGATGAGCTATTACCCCTTTTTTCATTTATGATCCTTTGAAAATTCCTAATGTGTCTTTGTATTTATTCAAATGGAAGAAGAATCCCTTGATTCTTCTGAATTGAGGCTATACCACACATGCGTTATCACTGAAGAAACTCTCAACAAATTATGCCTGCCCTTAATTTAGATTTGATGTTTCTATCATTGGCTAAAGCCTGGAGTTTTCTAAACAAACAGACATTAATAGGAATAGGATAGTTTATCTTAACAACTCTTTTTAATTATTAAACACTGGTGGGTTGTATTAAGAGTTATTTGGTCCATTTGCAGTCATTGGCACCTGACATTAAGAGAGAACAGAGTCAAGTTTTTCATTTTACATCTCTTGAAGCTGCACTTTAGTCACATTTCATGCTTTCACACAATAGCAATTATGATGGGGGTTAAATGCATATGCCAGCCAGCTCTTTCCTATGCAATCATAAATAGTACTTTTATTGAGAAATGTAGTGATTGCGCTTGTCTGTTTTGTGATATAATCGGTGTCTGTTCTTCACTATAGGGTCCCATCTAGGATGAGTAATGTTCTTTTAATCCATTGTACTTGTGGTTAATTTAGGAGGTAGTAACGGTAGAATAGCCCACAGGCATTGGCTGGAGATTTTTTGAATCCTCCCACCTATTACAGCCATGAGACGGGGGCAGCTTATTATCTCTAAGCCGCGGGTTCTTCAACGTTGGCATGGAGGCACCGGGAACTTTTCGGGAGTGTCGTAAAGACTGAAAAGACAATGCGTGTGAAGCCCTCAGTGGTAGCTCGGGAAATGCCACCAATGAGGAGAGTAGTATTCGTATTTCTAATACTGCTATTATTATTTTTCTTAGACTCGAAGTTTCCAAAAGGCAGGAAGGAACCGCATGTACCCACAGGGCTCTTTAAAGTGCTCCTAAGCTAACGTCACTCAATCAGTATTTTGTTTTTGACAGTTTCTTTTCCCTAGGTCAGTGTTGTCGGTCCTAATTTGTAAGCTCCTACAGGGATGGAGCCATATGTATTAATCTTGCTCAATAAATCCACGTCACTCTAACAAATATTTCTTGATTATGCTGCTGATTCAGCTGTCTTGTTTCCCCTAATCTGGTTAAGGATATTCCAGCATGCCTTCTCTTTTTGAACACCCATTAATTCACAATGAAAGAAAGACCATCGCGGGTTCAATTGGCTTGGCCTAACACAACCCCTGAGCTTAATTTTTGGATGAACGCTGGCACTTTTGCCATGTCATTCTTTCTTTGGCTCCTTCTGCTGGGGATGATTTCAAGATGATGATTCCCTTTGGGCTTTTGGCTGAAGGCACTTGTCACTTCCAATTCATTATTTCCTTGATATTTGCCCACGGCTGAGCATCTAGCTCCATGCAAATGGCATTGGTAGAGGATGTACTTTTCTGTAATAGCAAGACTAATATGATGCCTGATTATAAGCTTAGGAACATACAGGAGGGTTATTTTAAAGTTTTTCAGAACCTTCCGTGGATATATCTTATTTATGCTGCTATTTGAATTTCTAGCAGGTATATTGTCTATGACATATCTCCGCGGAACAACATTAGTCATGGAAGGCAAGTCTGCTCTGCAGGTGTTTTTTCTAGCACTGCCTCCTGCATCATGCGATCTGACTTAAAATGATATTAATAAGCTGGAAAGTTGCATATCTTTAAGTAAACAAAGGTTGGCATTTCTTGCAGGAGGGTACACGTAAACAAAAATATCTATGAATATATCTCACTAATTTTTTTAAATAAAGATTTTATTTATTTATTTGACAGAGAAAGATCACAAGTAGGCAGAGAGGCAGGCAGAGAGAGGGGGGAAGCAGGCTCCCTGCTGAGCAGAGAGCCGATGTGGGGCTCGATCCCAGAACCCTGATACCATAACCTGAGCCGAAGGCAGAGGCTTTAACCCACTGAGCCACCCAGGCGCCCCTCACTAATTTTTTTTTGACTCATGACACGTCTTGCTAAATTTTGTTTGTATTTCTCATTAAAAAAAATGTTCAGAGCTGCCAACAACTTTCCTCTCAAGCAGGTCACCAGTTAAATGTGCCTAGTCCAGAAGCTACTAGCTTTCCTATCAATTAATTCTGCAAAAGACAAAATTCTGGGCTATTGGCCAAGTTATCACTGTCTGTGAAGCCCCAAACAATTCAGTGTAGCATGTTATAAGGAGAGCAATGAAGTTAGAATCAGAATTCTGAACTCTCTTGTCTCCTGAATTTGTGACCTTAGTCAATAACCTTTGGACCTATGAAATACCTGCTTTCCCTGGATGATAGGGATCTTGGAAGATCTAGAAAAAATGGTAGTATTTAATGTATTTACAAGTATTTTAAAGTACACAGTATTTAATGGACATAGAAAGTACTTAATGTTCACAGCACATTTGTCCTCTTTTGATTTAATGTATGAAAGAGTTCAATGTTTTTTTTTTTTTTTTTCTTGGCAATTACAGCCTCCATCCTCTACCAAGCATTCCTTGTGCTTTACTTTTAAGAACAAGAATTCAGTAATTCATTCAATGCCTATTTTTGAGTGCCTTCTGGTATGAGGCACTGTGCTCATAGCAAAATCGAAATAGCAGGGTCAAAAGTAAACACAGAAAGGACTCTTTAGTAGGGATGGCATCTGGGTGTTGTTGTTTCATTAGTTCCCGTATTAGTTCATTAATTCATTAATTTTAGGCTAAAATAGGGAAAACTACAGCCAAACAATTGTAGTGCCACAAAGATAAAAGATAAAGCTTAACTTAAAGGAACACTTACATTGAAATAAAAATGGTAACATGAGATTTACATTGAGAAAAATGAATATTTTAAAAGCTGTTTTCGACATTATGAAAGAAAACCCAAACCAAAAACTCACGTGGCTATAAATTGAGAAATTTGGTTCATCAGCCTGATGTTCATCGTGAAAATGTGAAGGGATCTGCAAACTATGGTATTAGTCCCATTCTGCCCTGTTTTGATAAAGCTGGATGTCTGGAAGGCTAGGGAGCAATTAGTTGATGACGGAAGAGCACTTACCCCTTTTCATCAGCACACACGGATTTCCTTGAGAAGATAAATACAGGTTCCCAGGGCATGGTTTGCCCTCCACGCTGTCATGGGCATGAACAGTACGGTCCTCTGGGAAGACAGTGGTCCATCAGACTGGACGGCTTTTCCCCAGTGATCCCATCACTTAGCACATGCTAGTTGAGCTGTGAAATTTTGGGAGAAGAGCTGCTGATGGGGCCTGAACCCTCAGTCCGAGGAGATGCTCAGTCTCTTTGTACTGTGGACCATACAGAAAATCAATGCAGAGCCGCAGCTGCTCATTTGATAAGGTTCCCTTCCTTTTGAAATCTCTAAAGGGGTTTAACTTTTTCTGCCTACATATTGTCTTCAACAGAAACTTGACAGCAAGCTTTGTGTGGATTTTGAGTGAGTAAACTTACAAATGACTTCCACCATCTGCATTTTCTGGTTCTAAAGTTGAGCGAGGGCGTGCAGTTTACCAGAAGTGAGGTCTTACTCAAATGCCCTGACCTTCTGACTCTGTTTCATTTTCTGTAACGTATCTCTTAGCTCACTTGAACTCAGTGAGTACTTTTTGAGCAGCCAGGTGCTGAGGATACAAGAGTGCCTGAAATTCTCTAAGTCATCAGCGTGCTTTCAAGGGCACAAATAATAATCTCCTATTATTCTAGGAAATGCAGGCTCAGTCAGGTGGAGCATCTCACTATTTGCAACATGCTTATCTCCCCTCCTCATGTTTTGGTTTTTTTTTTCTTGTAGAATCTTCTTTATCTGGCATACCTACTCCATCCTGCCTAAATATGTAAATGCTATCCATATGTATATGTTAGGGACATAGCTCAAATCTCACCCATTCCACGAATCGCTCCCATTTTGGACTATTCCAATCCATGAAGTTCAATTCAAGGCATCGTCTTAGTATTGGTTCCTCTTTGTTTCAAGTGTGTTAGTTTTGTTTCCAGTTAGACCATAAACTAGGTTATAAATTATATTCTATATCTCTTTTAGATCCACCGAATTTATCAAAGAGTTAACTGCATAATAGATATCTAATAAATACTAATTCTAATTGCTTGGTGAGTAAGGTTTTGGCTTTCAGCACCCAAAATGCTCCAACAGATGAGTCAGGTATTGTTTCCCAAAATAATGCATTTGAGGAACGGTTACCATTTTACTCCTGAGTGGATCCAGTGTATTTCCTCTCATTTCTAAATTTAAAAAGCAACAATTACAGTATTATTCTTATGCTTACTATTTAAGGACCTGAAGTAATTAACCAGAGATTCTCTTTTACCAAGTCCAAGTGTAAAGGTGTTACACTAGAAGGACCATAACATTATAATTTTGCCGAAAGAGAAATTGTTTCTAACTTGAGCCCCAGTGAGGAATTTGACCTTTCAGTAAATTTTTATTTTTAAATAAAAGCCTGCTTGCTAGGAAAATGTTGCAAAATGTTGTGAGTTGCACAAAGAAGAAAGGAAATCCCTTAAAAGTTAACAAAGCAGGTAGCCAGCATTTCTGAATAACATATTGAAGGCATCAAAAAAGGCTTCAAAAATCTAAAATTTGGAAACTGATGCAAAGAGCGAGTTTTAGGAGCTCTCGCAGGAAGGCTGTCCTGGAGGGTCCAGCACAGGGCAGAGTGATGTGGGGCAACAGAAGAAACTTGCTCCGTCCAAACATGCATACATGTTCCTCCGTGGGGGAACTCACCTGTCAAGTCTCCAGCACCCGGGGTGAGCAAATTCAGGTAACAGGTGTTGCCTCAGAGGCTGTTATGTTCATAAGAGTTATTCAGCAAGCAGCAACTACAATTGTAGGGGTTTTACTGTAGATTATGAATCATAGTTTATTAGTTTATTAATTAATTGATTCATTCGTTTATTAATGCACTTGTATCTTGCCTTCTATCAAAAATTAACTTGCGATGGCTAAGTCAAGAAAATTGTTCTTCAATTTTGACTCTGCTACAAACCAGACCCTTTGGGCAATTCAGTCATTCTTTCTTGGACTCAGTTTCCACATCTGAAAATAAAGGAACGGAGTGAAATGATCCAGGAAATCTCTTCTTGCATCTCTTTAGTCAATGCTCTGATTTCTTTAATATGCTTAGCAGGAATCTTCAGAAAGGGCTTGTTGTGAATAAAGTTTTAGATGAAGGAGGCTATAAAAATGCAAAGTAATACTAATATAAATGCAGAAACAATAACTATCCCTGAGATCCAGCACTTTACTACCAGTGGTGTCACTGGTAGAAAGGTGATTCACAGAAGCACAACCACAATGATTAAGGCAATAACCAGAATGACTCAGAAGGAGCAGAGCCAAGTAAACACAGCACGACTAAGCAATCACTAAGTGGTGGCAAGCTATTTAAAAGTCAAAGCTACAAGGGAAGAATGGATTTATGGTATCCAAGAATGGGGACCATCACAGGATGTAATCAAATCTCCACAATAATATAAAGTCCTAAATCTTTGGAGAGCTCAGAATTGTATAAATCGCTTCAAAGAGTAAGACCATTGGAGAACTTGCAAGATTCCACAACCAATTTATCCTGGGATAGAACAATCTTTGTTGATATGCTTCCTTGCCTCCATTAGGACATCTGTAGGTCCCCAGTGAGGGACCAAAGCGGTTAACCGGGTGCCTTCAGGCTCTACTTGTTGCTAACAGTCTCAGCCCAAGGTGCTTTTCCTTTCTAGCACTCTAGCTCAGTGACCTGGCTTTCCTTTCTCAATTCTACAAAACACAACTTGAGACTTCAGCTTTCTTCATTGTGTGGCTGTGGGACCATTCAGGGCACGGATGGGGATGGAGAGGGGTGGGAGAGTGAGAGGGAGGTAAACACACTAATTCCTCTTTGACCTGACCCATAATAAAACAGCAGTTAATCAATCACCACGCAGATGGATACATTCTCCTCAGACATCGGGATGGCAGCCATTGCAGCCTATTCTCAAGGCGTGGATAAACGTGGTTGAAGAACTGTAGGTCAAGTTTACTTGATGATCTTTGTGAGAACTTTTCTTACAGTAGGGGCTCTTTACCTGTTATAGAGTTTTATATGTGCTACCATATTAATCATGTTAATCTTAATATCATAGGATCACTACTATTAACATTAATTATTAGTTATTATTTAATCATACTAATTAATAATATATAACAATGTATTATTGTATAAATACATATATTTATATTATTTTGATTTATTTAAATATTTAATTATAAATATAATTAATATAAATATTAAATATTTATATGTCTATAATTATATAAATATATAATTAAATAAATTGTATGGATTATAATATATTAATAAAATATATTAATTAATAATTAATGATAGTAATATTAATATAATATTAATTCCTGTCATATCTGTGGGTTATTCATTACCAAAAAAACCCCAGAGTGTAGACTGCTACTGAAGACAATTTAGTCAAGTCCTTGAGTCTTTGTCTTAAATATGCCAATAATAATTCAGTCAAGCCAGCAAAAAATTTAATTTAGTGAAATTCAGGTAAAGTACTATTTGGCAAGATTGTATTAAAAAAAATCTTTGGTGGGAATTTTTACACTTTAGTTAATTGTTTTGGCATTCTGTAAGAATCATTTACAGATTTTAATTCAGTTAGTGCATTTTTTATTTAAAGTATATAATTACAACAAATATTAGTTTCTAGTTTGATATTCGTATTTCTTCCTATTCTTGCCCATATCTTTTGGGAGGTTAGTCATATACTTGGAGGGATTATCTCCTTTTTAAAAATAATTTATTGTGAAATTAATTTACTGTAAAAATACAGAAAACCACACCAGTCAAATGTATGGTGAAGCCAACAAGTGAATAAAGTAAATTTGCCAATCCCTCTAGAAGCTTCTTTCCTGTGACCCATTCTAATTACTCCCCATGCATAACCAGTATCCTGATTTTTGTAGTAATCACTTTCGTGTGTGTGTGTGTGTGTGTGTGTGTGTGCGTGTGTGTGTTTGATCCATGCATGAGTTTTGAGACACCATAGATTAAACTCGCCTTTTTAAAATTTCATTTTAACGTGTGCTTTAGGTAACCATTTAGTTCTTTGCCTACAGAATATTATATCTGTAGAGTTTTCCATAGCCTCTGGGTTTTGCAGGTTGATATTCATGGTACAGTCCTTGTAAGAAAATACACCAGAACAATATGATCTCTCTCCTCCCTCCCTCCTTTCCTCACTCTCTTCTTCCCTCCCTCCCTCCCTGTCTCTTTTGTTTTCTCTCTCACTGAGGAAAGATCGGGCCATTCACTGGAGTAGAGGATGGCGGTCAGTTAACTCAATGAGGGAGTCCTCGCCAGATACTAACCCTGCGGGCGCCTTAGCTGCACTTCAGGTCCCCAGAATTGTGAGCATAAAGAGCTTATGTTGAAGCTCCTCAAATTGTTTTTTTGTTTTGTTTTGTTTTGTTTTTGCTATGGCAGAGCCCAGCCAGGGCAGACCAAGACTGTAAATGTGGAACAACCACTTTTCTGAAACCAATGAAACCCAAACAAAAACGACCTGTAGCATTTGTCAATGTCCTGGCCATGAGGGGCCAAATTCAAGCTACCCTATAATCCTTGAAAATAGAGTTCCAAAGAAATGCTCCTAAGTGGCTCTCATGAGCTACGGCTATGAACGTCATCATTACCTACAACCTCTTTCCCTTGGAACCTTCTTTGTTCTTAAACATATTAAACTATAGGTTAATATTTATCACTAACCTTTGGGTTGTTTGTGTTGTCTGGGGCTCAGACACTCAGCTTTCTCAGGAAGAGCTCTTTGCAACAATGTTTCCTGAATTCTGGCGGGAAGATACCGAGATTCTGTGCTCTTCATATTAAAGTGATTTACTGGGTATGACGCCTAGGATTCATGTTTTTGTCCCCTCCCAATCCCCAAGAACCTAAAATATGCTACTCCCATTTTCTTGTGGCATAAAGTGATACCAGTGAAAAGTTTGAGGATGACATTGTCTTTCTTTTAGAAGTCACACGCCCTCACCCCCAGAATCTTTTTTTTCTTATTCTTTAAATTAAAACAAATTTAGTAGAACATATATATATATATAAATATATTAATATGTATATATTAATATAATAATAATAAATATTATATATATTTATATATATATATTTTTTTCCTGGCCAGGTCAAGTATTCTCAGATATATGGGGTATTCTTTCAATATATCGTTTCTTTTTTATTTCAAGAGATTTTTATTAAATTATAGTGCCTAGTATTTATTTTCTTTAGCTTCTTTCCTCAGAGACTTCTGTTTTCTGTATGTTGAATTGTTTTTGTCTACCATCAGTATTTTTACCTTTCTTTCACATAATTTTTACCACTTTCTTTGTTTTTAAAATATGTTTTAATTTTGTTTTTTCTACATTTTCTGATATATTCATTCCTGTGTTCCTTCTATTTTATTCTTTCCACCTGAAGTGATTGTTTTTTCTTTTATATCTAATTATTTCCTGTGTCCTGCCATCTCATAATGAGTTTGTAAATTGTAATTGAGCTCATTTGGGAATAATAGTTACATTTTGGATTTCATTTTTGAGCAAGTGTGTCTGGATGCAGGATGTGCTTATTGCTAGGAGCTCCTTGTTGTCAAGTGTCCTTTATTATTATGATAATACGTGTGGGATTTAACCATATGCACTTCTGTTGTTCTTTCTGATGTGATATCACTTTTGCTGAGCTTTGGAAGGCGATGTGTTTCGGGGGAAGCTTTGCTAGCTTCACAGAACCGTTGTTCTGTATAATGCTCAGAAATGTGGGGACTTTATTGTGAAAAGGCTGAGCTCTGCTTCACTCCCATCCACCTTTTCCCCCTGGATCTTCTCTTTCTTCTTCCTCCACTATCCTAGCTTGTTCAATTTGGAATCTACATCCAGCAGACTTTCCTCAGTATTAGATCCTATCCTGGAAAAGAAGAATAGAAAGTCTTTTTTTATCCTGGGAAAAAAAGGAGAAGCAGACGTCCCCTTTCCCATGTTACCATGGGCCCAGATTCACCTGATGTGTTTTTTAGCAAATCCTCGTTGCTATTCTCAGATTCTTCTGTTTCAGGTCCATCAGCCTCCTTGATTGGTTTCCTGTTCTTCCCGTGCAGATGCTGGTAACACTCAGCTCGTAGCTGAGAACATGTTTTGCTGGGTTCTCCATAGAGTTTTGATTTTCCCCTCTAGGTTCTGTGTCTGCTTTGTACGTGGGGATTTGGAGAGATTCAAAAATGATGCGGCCACCACCGCCGCCTTCCCACAGTCTGTCAGTCCCGGTTCCTTAACTTAAATATTCTTGCCGTTCTTCGGATGCTTATTTTTTTTAGTACCGTGTCACCTATGCACATTTCGTTGTGAATCATGGAATGTGATTCATCCCATATGCGACAGTGTATGGTGCTCACTTAGCCAAGCGGTCCCGACATCAAGTTAAAAGGAAAACTGAGGGCCGCCTGGCTGACTTGGTTGAGCCTCCAATTCTTGATTTCTGCTCACATCAGGATCCCAGTGTTGTGGGATGAAGTTAGGCATCAGGTTCCCTGCTCATCGGGGAGCCTGCTTCTCCCTCTCCCTCTGCCCCTCCCCCTGCTCACTTGTGCTCGCACAGATAAATAAATGACTCTTTAATTATTAAGATTCTCAAGCCTAGGTTTTAAATAGATAAATAAATAAATACGTAAACAGAAAAGGAAAACTGACATTGCCGCGGGAGGAACAGTAGATAGAACATGGCAGAAACTGGAAAAACCATTTCTCAAGTGCAGTTTAATAGGCATTTTAACCTGACTTGTACTTTTAAGAGATTGTTGCAAAAATAATGGCGCCTGGGTGGTTCAGTTGGTTAAGCATCACATCTGACTTCAGCTCAGGTCATGATCTTGGGGTCCCGGGACTGAGCCCTGCATTGGGTTCCCTGCTGAGTGTGTGTTTGTATGGGGAGGGTTGCTTGTGCTTCTCCATCTGCCCCTTCCGCTGCTTGTGCTCTGTTTCTCTCCCAAATAAATAAATAAATAAATAAGACCTTTAAAATAATCAGACATATACACAGTGGTGTTGAGAATCTTCAGCACAGTTCAGGATAAATAGATAAACAATAATAGATAAATGGTTACATATTAGAAGTGACCTATATGTCCATCAGTAGGAGATAAGTGAAAACATGTTAAGCAGTCATTTAAAATGGTGATGTATAGATATACTCAATACTTAAGGGAAAGAGCTCTACAATTACCCTTCTCCGGAATTATTAAATCTGGATGATGTTTTCACAGGTATTATATAGACATGCACATAGTTACATATATATATATACAAAGACAACATTGACTTATGGTGATCTAATTTTCATTGATTAAAAGTTGTTTGGACAATATGTTTTGTATGGCTCTTTTTCTGCATGAGAATACATCACTCTTATAACCAAGAGAAAGAGGTGAGGAACACCGACGTGGACGTGCATTGGCGTTCAATAGATTGAATATCAAAATACAGTCATCATCATTATTTGTAGATTCTGTATTTGCAAATTTGCCTATATGCTAAAATTTATTTGTAACCCCCAAATCAATTCTCAAGACACTGTCCCAGTCACTCACAGACACATGCAGGGCGGTGAAAAATCTGAGTTACCCAGTGAGCATGTTCCTAGCACATGGTGAACACATTGACAATTTGCCTTCTTGTTTCAGCTCTCATACTGTAAACAAGCATCCTTTCTGTGGTCTCTTTAGAGCCATGTCTTAAGTATTTTGTGTTTTTTGTTGGTAACTTTTCTGTTTGGTGTTGAGCATAGAGCTGAAGTGGTGTCTAGCATTCTTAAGTGCAAGAAGGCTGTTGCGTGCCTTACAGAGAAAATACAGGTGTTAGATAAGCTTCATTCAAGCATGAGTCCTTGTTTGCTGTGAATTCATTATTAATATATCAACACATATATTAAATAAGTTATCTTTAAACAGAAACACACATAAAACAAATTTAAGTATTGGTGGGTCAGTGAATATGTTACGGCCAGCAGCATGCAGGAACCTAACCCTAGATTCCCCCTAGGAGCAAGGAAGGGTTCCAGATTTGCCAAGTGGCCACAGTAACTTTCTAGAACATAACAACTATGAATCATGAGAATCGACTATACTGACTTGTCAGGGGCTACTTAGCCTCTCTGAAACTGCCTCCACATGTACAAAATGTTACAGTGGTTCTTACGTCTTGGGATAGCTCTGAATATTAAATGTCATTGGACACAGAAAGCCAAGTTTAATGGTCAACACTGAGCTCACAGGAGATTTGACTCACTCCCTTCTTGAAATGCTCACACCGTCATTTATACAGTTTTTAGCTCTGCATGCTCATACTATAAATATTCGTTACCAATAACATATTTTATCTTTTCTGGAGCCTCTTGTGCATTTACAGAACTTCACGCAGTGAATTAGATTGGATAATGTAAAAGGTATAGCAATCATTTACATTTAATTTAATAAAGTTTTTGTACATGTTTGCTATAGGTAACTGTTCCTGAGAGCTGCCCTGTAAGGAGAACTTGGTCAATGATAATTTGTTTCCACTTAAAATTCTGCTACTTTTTTTGTCTTTGAATTTGCCAAGAATGACTTGCTTCTTTGTGGGCAGCTCTGAACCCTCGGTTTCAGTGTGACCAATTCTGGCTGATGAGAAGCAGATGTGTCTCTGAGTGCAGATAAAGGGAAATAATGACTCAACTCCTAAAAATCCCTAAAGATGAGGCTAGAACTAAAGCTAAAATAAAGAGCCATTTCCTACCTACCATTCCTTTGAGGACCGATTTGTTAGAGATCAGCATGTGGCTGAACTCTTGCTAGCAGCTGCTTTCAGGAATTCTGCAGCTGGTGAGATTTGGGATGAAAGATTCTGGGGATAATTTAGTCAGTGACATAAAGAAATATGATCACATAGAATCCCATCCTACTTTATAATTTTTTAGTGCTATTAGGTTATTTAAAAAAACTCCTCTTTCATAAAGTGACCTTGGCCAGTAGGTCAAATGGCCACACGTACATGATTGTATTTTCTTCCAGATTTGGACTTTTCCTGAAATACTGCATATTAAGCTATATCTTAGAGAAAACAGGGATTAGGAACACTAACTATGGCCTAGGGCAGAACGTACATACAGTAAATTATAACTTAGTACCAACATATACTGCTGGGATTATACAGATTCCTTTATACGTTTATAACTTGCCAGGTATGAAGTAGATCATAGGTCGAAAAAAATGCCTTAGTTCCTTCACCTTACTTTTTAATTTTTTTCTTTACCTTACTTTGTTTTTTTCACCTTACTTTAAATATAATCATATGAGTAACAAAACATATTCTGTAGGACTTTTATTGTCTCAAACTGTGAAAAGAATGTGTTCTATTTTTGATCAGTCAAAATCTTAACCTCTGTTGAGACAACAAATGCAGATAGATTCTCCAAATGAAGAAAATAGGAGTTTAAATGTGAATATAAGGGAATGGGATGGTTTGATGGATGTCAAATGATGGAGTGATCGATGGTAAACGAAGGGTCTTCATCTGTGACATATATGCAAATGCATATGTATATGTACAGAATGAAGGAGAGAACCAACTTCTGGAGTAAGGGCACCGATGAGATGGGAATCATGGAGATAACCAAAGGGTTACCTTCAAATGGATCATGAAACTGCAAAGTTGAATCTAGAACAGAAGTATCTGATAATTAAAAGTTAAACTTAAGAAAGTTAAATAGAATGTATCTTTAGGAATCCTTACTATTCTTCACGGTGGTACCAAATGGGCCATGTGGAATTCCGGTCAGGGTCACAATAAAACATTGGACTTTCTTTGCTTTAAGATGAAAGATCTTGAAATTGCTATTGCATTGTTGTGCTGCTGGCTATTCAGGCTAATGTATCAAGTCGTTCTGAGGACATTATTTTGTACTGCTTATGTAAGAATAGTTTTTTATTGGATTTTAGTGAGACAGTTTTCAGTTGCCAGTCAGAAAAAATACTTGCAGAAGTCATTGGTGCATGTGTCTTTTTATTGGATGGAGGTGTTCCTAGCAAAAACTGGGGAGAGAAGATATTTAACTCTGGTGAGGGCCAGATAAGTACACAGCGCATTCTTAATTTTAGAAGCATTTTCTTCATTTGTCACTCATAACGATTTTTAATATATCTGTTTTGTTGTGAACTCAGTATCAAACACAGGATAAATCATATAAAAGAAATGGAAGACAGTCATTATCCTCATAAAGTTTACTCCAGTAACTGAGTGTTACAACACTTTAGTACACTCAACCAGGCAAGGTCACCCTGACCTTGAAATTATTTTATTTTTTTAAAAGACTTTATTCATTTATTTGAGAGAGAGAGAGAGAGAGCATGAGCAGGGGGAGGGGCAGAGGAAGAAGCAGACTCTCTGCTGAGCCGGGAGCCCCATGAGGGGCTTGATCCCAGGACCCTGAGATCATGACCTGAGCCCAAGGCAGACGCTTAACTGACTGAGCCACCCAGGTGCCTCTATTAAATATATTTTAAAAGAAATACAGAGTTCAAGTAAAAAGTTTATGTGTAAGGTTGAAGAATTTTTCCAGAGAATAGAAAAAAAATACATATATATGTACATATTCATGTATATATGCCGATGGAAAAGATAAAATATAAAAGAAGCTAATTCTAGGAGGTGAAACACCTGAATGATAGGCATTCCAAGAGAGAAAACAGAGGACACAAAGCAGGAACTCGGCAAAGAAATAATTAAAACCTTCCGAGTTTTTAGATTAAAAGGGCCCACTGAAGACTAGCACAGTGCATAAAAGGGTCACGCAGGCACATTAGAAATAAATGTCAGAGCACTGGGGAAAAAAAATATTCTCAAAAATTTCCAGAGAGAGAAAAGGAAGCCTACATGGAAAGAATCAAGAATCAAGTTGACTTCAGAGGTCAACTCTTCCCTGGAAGCTGGAACACTAAGAAAGAAATAGCTTCAGATTCTGAAGGACAATTATTTCCAAAAAGGTATTTTATTCAACGAAAACTATTATTTAAATGTGAGTAAAGACCGAATGGGCATTGAACCCCCATACATCCTTTCTTAGGAAGCCATCGAAATCTGTGCTCCATCATCTTTTTTCCCCACGCAAATAAAAAAGAAAGAAAGAACGCAAAGGAGAAAGAGCGGGCCCCTGGCAGGTGCCCCCTCGCCGCAGGTGGTGGTCCCGGCAGGCGAGGGGGGTCCACAGGGCCCCCGGGAGCGCCCCTCGCAGCCCCTCAGCCTCTGCCCGCAGGAGGAGCAGCCGCAGGGGCCCCCCGCCCGTGGGACACCGCGCAGCCCTGGGCTCCGGCCCCAGCCGTCCCCATCCGGACACAGTGCTGTCGGACGAGCGCGGCAGGAGCCCCAGGCCCGGGGCCTGGTCCCGTTCCGGGGGGCGGAGGACGGCCCCTCCGGGAAGGCGCGCGTGGCGCCGCGACAGGGACCCGCCGCACGACGGGGCTGCGGTGCGAGCGGGTCCCCAGGGCCCGGCACGGAGAGGATGGACGCGGATGCGCTGAGCCCGCCGGCGCCGTGTCGCAGAGGGCGAGTCAGGCCCGAGGCGCGGCGGCGGGACGGACGGACTTCCAGAAGCCCCCTCCCGCCGGCTGCCAGGCCCTCCCCGCCGCCCGCGAAGTCCTCGCGCTCCTAAAGCCGCTATCCGAAGCAGCTGGAGGCGGCCCCTGACCACCCCCCCGCCAACGGGCGCGGCCGGCGGGGGGGCGGGGGTGGGGCGGGGGGACGAAGGCCTGTGGCCGGAGCTGGGGGCGGGGCGGGGCTTCCAGAAAGCCGGGAGTGAAGTGCGCACGCGCCGCCCGCGCGTCGCGCCTGGGTCGCGCCACCGCGGCCTTCGAGGGCCGCTGAGGGCCCGGGGAGAGTGCTGAGGGACCGCGGGCGCCCACCCGGCCCCAGCCCGACTTCAGCGCCCGCAACGCGGGGTCGCCTTGAGGACACAGTGTGCAGGCACCCCGGGGGCCCCTTGGCGGGCGCGGCTGCCCTCGGGGCGCGGGGTGCGCCCTGCAGCGTCGGCCTCCAGGAGCGGCGAGTGAAGGCCCCTCGTGCCCGCCCAGCTGCCTGTACCCGGTTACTCACCCCGACGGTTTCGTAACCGCGCTTTGTTACGTACGCGGAGCTGGGCCCCCGCTGCCGTGTCTGCCTTTACCTCTGTGGGTCTGGAGTCCCCGAGAGCTGCCGACGCTGCCCCCCGGTTCCGGGAGCGCCCGCGAGACTGAGGACAGAGCCGGACCGCCCCAGCTCGGTAGGTGACAGGGTTCAGGGGCGCGGGGACTCCACGGGGACCCCATGCGCGGCTTGTCCTGGACGGCTGCAACACAGCAGCTCTCCCACCTGCCCCCCGGAATCTTGGGGCGTCCGCAGAGGCCTTCCCCAGCTCGTCCACCATGCAGGTGGTCTCCTCAGCGCCTTCCTCTCCCAGGGCTGTGTCCTTGCGACAGTCCCGGTGTAGGGACGCTGGACGAAGCGAACACTGCAAGGACAGGGGACGGTGAGGAGCCTCGGATCGCCAGGGTCCAGCGCACTGGCCATCCCGCGGCCATGTCCCTCCCTGACGTCCTCCAGCCTCCCTCTCTGTGTGTAGCTCATCTGTTACCGGTCACGATATCAAAGAGTTCGGCTAGTACTTGGGATGGTGAACAGGGATACTTTTCTTTTCGTTTCCTAGTCAAGAGAGATTCCGCATGGGTTTTTAGAACAGGTGCTCGTTCAGTCTCCTGTCCTGCCCAGTGTGACTTCTCTGCCAGGTCATGGCCCAGGCACCTGCGCTCTGAGGGGAAAGGGGGTCAATGCATGTGACCTAAGAGTTCAGGAGGTAGTAGGGGAGGCAGTGTACTGTAACCACGGGATACTGGATACAAGGAAAAGGTAGATGCAGGTTACAGTTTTGCGGGGTGCATCTCAAAATCAGGAGCGAGCAGTTTTTGGAGACTTTTGAAGAATGAGCAGCATTTGCCAGAACTTTAAACTTGAAGGACAGATCATAGTGCAAAGGCATGAAACGGCTAGTTTCTTTAGTCAGATGCAAGGGATTTCATACAGTTCTTGAATATGGTGTGAATGTGGTTCGAGATTTGAGTGGGGATAGGGACAAAGAAGCAGTGGAGAGTGGGTTTGGGGATGTCTGTTTCGACCTTATGACCTTGAAGTTCCTGATAAACTCATGTATCACATCATGGAATCCTTAAACTGAGCCTTGGGTAACTGATGTTTCAGCGTAGTTGGAATTTATCCAGACCTTTCTTGATTAGTCCTAACTTGTTCACATTTCACTCTTGTTCCCTTCAAATATTCTTAACTCTTCATTCCAGTCTCTTGCGTTTTTAAAAATTTTGTTAGTTAACACATAGTGTAATAATTAGTTTCAGGAGTACAACTCAGTGATTCATCACTTACACAGAACACCCAGTGCCCCTCACAAGTGCCCTCCTTAATGCCCATCACCATCTAGCCCATAGCACCCCCCTCCCTCCATCAATCTTCAGTTTGTTCCCAGTTATGTCTTATGGTTTGCTTCCCTCTCTCCTTTTTTTTTTTCAGTTTTTCTCCCTTCCCATGTGTGCATCTATTTTGTTTCTTAAATTCCACCTATGAGTGAAATCATATGGTATTTATCTTTCTCTGACTGACTTATTTCACTTAGCATAATACACTCTAACTCCATCCACATCATTACATATGGCAAGATTTCATTCTTTTTAATGGCTGAGTAGTATTTCACTGCATATGTATGTACCACATCTTCTTTATCCACTCATCTGTCAGTGGACATCTGGGCTCTTTCCATAGTTTGTCTATTGTGAACATTGCTGCTCTAAACATTGGGGTGCATGTTCCCCCTCAGATCACTATATTTGTATCTTTGGGGTAAATACCCAATAGTGCAATTGCTGGGTCATAGGGTAGCTCTACTTTCAACTTTTTGACGAACCTCCATGCTGTTTTTCCAGACTGGCTGCACCAGCTTGCATTCCTACCAAAAGTGTAAGAGGGTTCCACTTTCTCCATATCTTCATCAACATCTGTCATTTCCTGATTTGTAAATTTTAGCCATTCTGACTGGTGCGACGTGGTATCTCATTGTGGTTTTGATTTGTATTTCCCTGATGATGAGTGAATATATATTCTCATTTTAACACTTTGGTATTTTTCAAAAGTTTTGTTTTGGATATGTACTTCTGGATTCCAGAAGGTTCCTGGAATCCTGGGTCTCTAGATCTCCTGGATTCAGGGTATCTTGGGCTTTTCTTGTTTTTGTTTTGTTTTGTTTTGCAATGATTTTATTTATTTGGGAGAGAGTACAAGCAGGGGGAGAGGCAGAGGGAGAGGCAGAAGCGGACTCCCCACGCTGGGCTTGATCCCAGGACCCCAGGATCTTGACCTGATCCAAAGGCTGATGCTTACCCAACTGAGCCACCCAGGTGCCCTAGGGGCTGCTCTTGACCATTGATGTTTATGCTAGGGGATGTAACAGAAGTACTTTTTTTTTTTTTTTTTTTTTTTTTTTTTTTTTTACAATCGATACTGATCTGTAGGGGAACCACAGGCAAATCACAAATGTTTAAAATTGCTACTGTGTTTTCATCTCATGGTTACCAGTGGCATAATGGGTCACTCTAATGAGTATACAATTATATTTTCAGTTTTACCTACGGGACTGTTGTTGATTTAGATATGTTCTTGTTTTCCCATACACTGCTATTTTGAAATTTCAAAAGTAATTTATGACTAACTTACAGACTTTCCAAAATAAAACAAACACTAAAAGCCCTCAAATAATATTAGATGTAGTTCTAGTGTTAAAAGTTGACATGTAAGGAACCTATTCAGTGGTAATATCTTTTATATGATTAAATAAAATAGCTTCCTAGCATCTTGAACACTCTGTGGAATGAAGTATACATTATTTTCCTGTTCTTTCCTTTAAAGATTTTATTTATTTGAGAGAGAGAGCTCCAGAGTATGCAGGAGTCAGGGGGAGGGGCAGACGGAGAGGGACAAGCCGACTTCCTGCTGAGTGTGGAGCCCGATGTGGGGCTGGCTCAGTGTGGGGGCTCCCCCCACAGGACCTTGAGATCATGACCTGAGCCGAAGGCAGATGCTTAACCTAGTGAGCCATCCAGGTGCCCCTGTTTTCCTGTTAAAAGCTAAGAGGTATCACTAACTAATCAAGAAAATTTCTAGCTAATTGAGAAATAAAAGAATCCGGGAATATAAGTTTTGACAATATGCTTTAATTTTGCACAAAACATAAGTCTTTTAAAAATGATATGAAGTATTTCAAAGGGCGAAGATTTTTTGCTGTTCATATAATAATCCTTAATAAAGTCATTACCTTCATTGGTATTCTGAGCAGTGCATTCTTGTTTCAGGAGCTGAAGCCATGGGTGAAATTAGTGCGGTAGAGTATTGTGCATTTAGTGAGAACTTAATAAGTAGTAATTGATTGATGAGGTGTCAAACCAGCTTTATTTTTCTCCCTTTATCAGGCTGTATCTATGCTAAAATACCAAATGGAAAAATACAACTATTCAGTTGTTACATTATACCCATGTGAAAAATTAAATTTAAATGAATTTAAAAATCAGTTATTTTATTTTATCAGAATTGAGTCAACTTGGTTTGTATACATATTCCCCTCTGGAATATAGGCATACTTGTCTTCAGGTAGGATGAGTCTGGTCATGAGATCACTTTATTATTTCCCAAACTGTATCTTAACTTTATATGAAGGAATTTCCATTTGACCACGGTTAAATTTTGCAAATTGTGAGAATTTATAAGGTAACAGTTATTCACAAAGGCTATGTCAGAAGAAACAGTTGTCACAAGGTGTTGAAGATGACTGATTAGTACTGTAATTCTTTTCATTAGAATTTTTAAATGCTGACTTTCCCTACTGTAGCATTTTATATTACCTTTTAGAACTACAAATTTAATTAATATGATTAATTAGCATCAGCACAGTATGGTAGGTAAGGGTATAGTCTTCAGAGCCAGGGGTCGGGGTTGAGTCCTGGCTGTGCCACTTTCTACATTAAGACCCCGAGCACGCTATTTAACCTCTGTGCCTCAGTTTCTTCCTTTGTAAAAAAAAAAAAAAAAAAAAAGATAAAACAGTATTTTATGGTGTAGGTATGAAATTTGAGTTAATGTCTGTAATCTCCTAGAATAATCTTGGAACATCGTAAACGCTATGTAAATGTTTTTACACATTTACATGTTTTTACACTTGTTTTTACACATCTATGTAAATGTGATAAAATAGGTAAATGAATAAATTCTCAGTGAACAAAGTTCTTACAATTCTGAAAATTATAAAGAGGGAAACAATGAATTATACAGACCAAAAGAAAAAAAATCTCATCACCAAGGCATAATGTTTTGTGAAGCATTATTTCAGAATTTTCTCTGGATATATATGAAAAGAATAATCAGTACCTAGAAAGGAAAACAACTTCATAAGAAGTATTATTGTACATGGTTTTTAAAAATAAAAAAGCATTGAATATGATTTTATTTGAATTTAATAGATGAGTATAATTGATGGAATTGGCAAACTTCATATAAATGATTATTCAGTGCAAGTTAATATTTAATAAAGGACCCTTCTTTTAAGAAAACAGATTATAAAAATCACTAACATGTTAGAATCTTTATTTTTTTAATGTCCTGCTTTAAACTACTTGCTCTGAGAGGTGAACTGATTAACATTCCCATTCATTTTTTTTATCCTTCCCCTCACCAATATTTCCTCCTTGGATCTCAGGGATTTAAGCAGAATATATTTTGAAATTAACTTAAAAACTCTGACTTGGTGCGTTTTGTTGTATTTTACCATCACTTCTCCCTTGTGTCAGTGGGCATTCGTGATCACTCCTCCTGGGACTTGTGTTCATGACCATATTTATAAGAATTACGTTCACGTGGAGTCATTCTCTGTCATCTTTCCAATCGTTTTCATTCATTTTACTTCATTTTTTGCTCTGTAGTTACTGAGATGACTCTTACCTATTCTCCTTCTCATGTTTGATTTTTAGACTTGATCTTGGCCAAGAGGCTGAGAAGCATTCATCGATCGGATTTTTAGGAGTGTCTCTTATTCCTTGTTGTTACTTATTAGATAAGAGACAATGCTGTGTGTGCTGTCAACATTTTCCCTTGTCCTCTCCTTACCTTGTCCTTCCCATTTTATTATCTTTTTTCTTTCTTGAGAGCTGTTTTTGTTTGTTACTTTCATATTTTGGGGAAATTATCTAACATGAGGCAATTACAAAAAACTTCTCTTGCTTGAGTGATCTTTTCTTCCCAGACTGATTCTCCAGTTTTCCTTTGTCTGTCATCGTATTCTGATTTATGATTTTTGCTGTGCCCCACGTGTAATTGCCATGCTGTTTCTTTTCATCTTGTCGCTGCTCTGATTCTAGACCATCTCCTTGCTCTGGTAAAATTACGGGGAAATTCTCCTTGAAAACAGGCCCCACTTATGCTATGATCAATTTATCACCCCCCTGTGCAGCCACAGGAGCTAGACCTAGGTGTTGCTTTGAAGAGCACTGTTCTGTGGTGGGAGGGTATGTGTGAGGCAGGGAAGTGCTGGCTGACTGAGGACCTGGTGTTTGCTCTCTTCTCTGAGGTCCTGTTAGGTGTGGTTCCACATGGGGCTTCATTAGGGTGCACCTCGGGGTGCAGGGCCCTGGAAACCGGCAAGTCCTGATTATTTTTTTTTTTTTACTACTAAGATGTTTCTGGGGCCCTGGGTGGCTCAGATGGTTAAGCATCTGCATTCAGCTCAGGTCACGATCTCCAGGGCCTGGGATCGAGCCCCATGTTGGGCTCTCTGCTCAATGAGGAGTCTGCTTCTCCCTCTCCCTCTGCCTTTCCTCCTGCTTGTGCTCTGTCTCTCTCTCTCTCAAATAAATAAATAAAATCTTAAAAAAAAAATAAGATGTTTCTGGAACATATGGGGCCTCCTAATATGTGTTAAGGGGTTTGCCTTATTGATTTAGGGTTTTAGAATTTCCTATTCTTTTCCTTAGTCTGTATCTACAAATTGGAAGATGTTTGTGAAAACTCTCAGAATTTTTTCCGTTATAAACCTTTTGTAATAACTTCTCTTCCCTTTCTTTAATTGCTGCACATATTTAAAAACTATCCATCCTTCCATCTGTCCATCAATGTTTTAACGAAAGGAAATTCTATGATACTAATATATTTTGCCATCTTTCATCCCATTTTATCTCTTTCTCTTGTTTTTTATTCTCCAGTTTTGTTTTTGTTTTTTTTTTAATTGCCCCTAGTATAGTACAGCTTGGGATTTGGTCTATTTGAAGTAAACAATGCAACTAAACTTCATGTTTCTCGACTCCAAAGATTGAAACAGTGATTTGAAGACACTGCTTTTATCCAGAATACACAAACAACCTTGAACCAGGAGTCCTTGTGAATTATTAGTGATACATCTGTGAGGTCAGCGCAGTAATCCTTTCCAGTGCATTATTCAGTCTGTTATCCAGTCCATTACTGTTCCTGACAGATCTTTCCCAGGGAGGGAGATTGCACCGTCTCTTCATGCTACAGAATATGGGAAGTGCTGCTTCAGGCCACGGTGATTGGAAACACAGGTGATGATGACTTTTGGGGAACAGTTCTCGACTTTATTCTGATGCTTTCAGTGTCTTGACGTCTCATAAGTAGGAGCGTGATATAATGGAGTAAGCAAAGATTTTTCTGAGTCACATAGACTTGCATTCGAACCCTCGATCTATTAGCTGTGATCCTTTGTCAATTGTTTTTCCTGTGTCATCTGTATAACATAATGATAGCTGTTTGCAGGGATTAAATTAATTAAATGTGTACAGTACGTGGAACATTGCAGACACCCAATAAATACTGTCTGCCTCACTATTGGTTCATTTATGACTACTTTTAGGATTGCTAGTGACTGCCTGTCCATTCCTCTAGACTAAACAGTCATTGGTCTTTTTTCTCAATACTGTCTTAGGCTATTATAGATTTGGGCATCAAGGAGAGCAAAGTGGGAGATTTGATCTGTTCTTCTGCCTGGGGATCCTCAGGACCGGTGTGGCCAATTAGAGCTTGACAGTCTCCATGTAGGCTCTTAGTCCCAAAGGTGTACTTAAAAGGTGAGTGGTTAAGAGCTCAGATTTCATTCCAGGCCACACCTGCTTGTACTTTGGTCAAGTTACTCTTGCCTTCTGTACCTCAGATTTTTTTAGCGGTACAATGGGAAAATAGTTGTGAATTCATAGGGTCTTTATGAGTACTAAATGAGCTAATTCATGTGAATTACTTAAAACGATGCGTGACATAGGGGTGCATTTAATCAATGTTATTATCTCTTACTACTAGAGGATGTTAATAGGGAGACTTAGCTCAAGATGGTCTTGAGTCTCTCCATGACTAGGTAGAATGCACTGCTCCCTCCTTTGTAGCCCCATCTGGTGTGGCAAAAACTGCCAGGATAGCACATTTCACATTTTATCACACCTTAAAAGTTACCTATTGTCTCCTGCTACTAGACTGCCTCTCTTAAAGGGCAAATACTACATGATTTCATCTGTGGATCCTTGACACTTGACACAGCCTGGTATGTAGTAGGTACTTGATCCGTGCTGTGCGGTGATTGGGAGTGGGGGCTCTGGAGTCGGCCTCCCATGGTTTACATGCTGGTTTGCACAGAGACTAGCTGTGTGACCAGAGAGAACTTACTTAATATCCCTGTGCCTCAGTTCCTCTTTGGTAAAATACAGATAATTAGATGCCTACATCATTGGATTGTTATAAAAATTAAATTAATTAGGGGGCACCTGGGGGGCTCAGTCGGTGAAGCGTCTGCCTTCGGCTCAGGTCATGATTCCAGGGTCCTGGGATCGAGTCTCGCATTGGACTCCCTGCTCAGCAGGGAGCCTGCTTCTCCCTCTGCCCTTTCCCTCCCCAGCTAGTGTGTACTCGCTCTCTCTCTCAAATAAATAAAATCTTAAAATTAATACATGTGCATTGATTAGAACAAAGCTTGGCCTATTTTGAGAGCTCCAAAAGTAATAGATTTTTAAACAATTCTCTATTGTTGTAAAATTGAATTGGTAAATAAAAGGAAAATGATAAGCGATGTTATGGTCTTATACGTAAATATGAAAGTTTCAGGTTCTATTGCGGGAGGATTAGAAGAGATTTCCTTATGACCAGAAACAGAGTCCATGTCCAAAAGACTTTCTTCATTTCTTTTTTTCTTCCTCTGGGAAGGAGCTGTTTCTTATAATTTAATATGAATAAAGGCAGGTAAATCTCCTAATATACATTCTCTGCTCTGAGTACCTACTCAAAATCCCACAGCTTTACTCTGAGTATGCTTGCTACCTCTTCTTAGCATTAGACTCTCCTGATATCAAGACCTCGGTATTTTCCTAGAGTCGTTAGTTTTTCCCATCGCATTCTTTACCGACTTCACAGATTGGGCATTACCCAATGAAGAGACCCACTGGCTGTTTCAGGTTGCTGATCTTTAATTTCATGGTCCACTAGGAAGAAGAGTCTTTAATGTTATTCCTAGTAGCCATTGGAATAGGGTGAAGCGGGGTGAACAGAGCAATAGACGAGATTTATGTTGACTTGTAATTTCTAATAGCTGGCAGTTTGTGGCAAATAATAATAGACAATTCCTTAGTGGAACAATTTTAATCAAAAGCAAGCAATATTACCTTCTGCTTTTTCTCTCGACTATTTTAAATTTATATCAGTTCTCAGTATCAGTGAGTCAGAATTGAGAATATTGGAGTTTTAAAATTTTAAAAATCTTATTACCAATCTCTCTTTTATCTGTGGACATACATAAATAGACATGCATATTTTCTTTTTGCAGTGAATGAGCCAAAAGAGGTGAATTATTTTGAGGGCAGGAATCATACCATTTATTTCACCATCCCTAGTATCTAGCACAGTACATGATACAGGATGGGCACACTCCATAAATTCTTATCAACTGAATGAATGCAAGTTTTTTGTACGATAGTACCTTTCTCTTCACCTAGCATTTGTGAATATTTGCCATGTTCTAAGGCTAGTAGTAAGCGGTTTCTTGCTCCCGTCTCAGCTAGTCCTCCTCACAGTCTTCCCATGGATGAAATCTGTTAGTCTTCTTTTACAGAAAGTGAAAAATAGGCCAACTGGTTTAAAATAATATTCCCAGGACCCAAATTAGGGTGTATTTGTAAATGAAAATGGCAGAAGAATCCAGGATTTCTTAGGTTCTTTCAGTAATACAACTTCATGTACGTATAGAAAAGGCAAGCCCAGTTAAAGCATTTATATTTCCTTGAGTTAATTATACAAGTAGCTACATGGGAACTCTAGGGCAGACAGTCTGCCAAAGTGGTGGGAATGTGTGTGTGTGTGTGTGTGTGTACATGTACATGTAAGCATGCAGGTATATTTTAGGTGAGCAAGTTTTTATAAGTGAATGATTGGTTAGACCAGAGGGAGGATCCCGTTGACATACAATGAATGATGATAGATATTCAGAAAGAAGGTTAATGAAGATCTTAATCTCTAGGCTGGCCAGTTGCCGTTTTATGAGAATGGGTAAGTTCAGGATGGGATCTTGGGCAGTGCATTACCATCATGGATAATGCACGAGGACTGTTCTGATCCTTACGCCCCGTAAAGGTCCTCGGGTGAAACTTAAAGCTACTGCTTGACCTGGGTTTGCTTCTGGTTCATTGTACTTCATAGCATTGTGCTGACTTAGCTCAGAGGTCTTTTTGCTCTTGCATATCAATATTTCCAGTATGTAGTAAGCTTTTACATATGTTTGGCCTGCTATCTACTTGAGCTTGCATTTCCAGAGCGAAGTCATAAGCAGTCAGCAGTCTCCAAATGACTGGCTCAGAAACTTGTGAGGATGCTCACAGCCCAGTGAGCTGGAAGAATTTCCTGGAGGACTAGAAGCATATTGTAAGACCAGCTTTTAGGATCCTTGTGGTTTGTCATGCATTCCCGAGTAAAATAGATTGCATAAAATGTTCACTTAATACAACTTTGTTTCATGCCTTTGGGGAGGTTTATAACCCACTGTAATTATTAGCAGGCCATACATCATACTTTGAATTTAATCAACAGAAAGGTAATTATAGAAGTTCGGGATTTAAAGTTATAGCCCCAGTTTAGTCTCACCACGACTAACAGTTACCAGAGAGAGAATTTTGAGGCCACAGGTAACCTAACTGTTGACCTAAGGAGCACTGCCAAGCGGGAAACTGTACGTTTGGTTTTTCTGTTGCCATTGCTGTAACCAAGTCCATTTGAGACCATAATTCTCCATGATTTAGTCCTTTTTCATCCCATTCCTTACTCTATCTTACATTTTATGTTCCCAGTAACATTGTATAGAATTTTCCATAAGTTCTGTGCTGTTTCTGGCTTTAGTATCTATGTCCTCTCTGCCAGGAATGTTCTTTTCTTCTACTCCTTTCAGACGCAACTCATTTTGTCATCTCGTGGGGTCTTCCAAGACCACGAAGATTGGGCACGTCCTCTCTTGACCCAGTAGTTGGTTCTCACTGCTGTTTTTGTAATTGTCATCTAATTATTTTTCGTGTGTGTGTGTGTGTGTTTCCTTTTTCAGGTCAGAATCTGTATCTTATTCATATTTTTAATTCTCAGTGTCTAAAACAATTGTAGGCACCATCTTGGGGCTCAGTAATTGTTTGTTGAGTCATTAACTTCAGGTAGTCCCCAGTGGATGATTAATTCCAACTTAAATATTCAAGGAGATGTTTTTGGAGGACTTAATAGACAAAGACAGCTTTTCAGTCCTTCTTAACCAATTAGATCCCAGAGTTCTGTCAGGGACACAACAGGGTATGATGCTTGCCTAGCAGACTAAGGTCTTTATAATTATCAGCTCCTAGAGGGGAATAGTAAAGACATAGGCATAGGCGAGGGTCAGATACCAAGTATTGGTCAAGACACCAACATTTAGTCTGGGAAGGATGATCAGAGTCTTAGGGATGCTGGGATCTCATTTGTGCATGACACCTGTGAAAGCTAGACCTTTTAAAAAGTTTAAGGTCAGAAATCTGGCAGAAGTTAACTGGGAGACATGGATGGCAAGGCAGTGAAATGATGCAAGGTGGCTTCAGTACATTTTTGTGGACAGATGTTTTTGAGCATTTTTTGGAAGTCCTAGTATCAGGTTTAAAATTGTGGTGATCATGGAGCCTGGGTTGGACAGGATAATGGCAGGCTGGAACATGCCGGTGTAAGGAGGACGGGTCTGCTTCAGGCCAAGGTCCTTTGTGGGGTTCCATGCTGAGGACTTCTGGGCATTCAGGAGTCTAGCCTCTGAATGCAGACTTGAATGACCAGTGTGGGAAGGCTGTGTTGGGGGTTAGAAGAAAGGAATTGAGATTCCAGATAAAATTCTCCAGTGGTCATTTTCTTGGGGGCCTGTCCAACATTGTTGCTGGAGATGTGGCAGTGGTTAAAACTCCGGTAACACAAGCAACAGACAGACCAGAAGGGACACAGCTGGAGAGATTTGTTCAGTAGGTGTTAGATGCAACTCGGACTTCCAGGACCACCTTCTCCTGCTGGGCTTTACAGTTACAGGGGATTTTCTTTCCTCCTCCCTGAGTTTCTTAAAGGAACCATGAAAAAGTCCATCCGGACTCAGACCCAGGTTACGAGAGAAAGTCTCCAGCAGGTGAACTCTGTGGGGTCACGTGCAGATTCCCTGAGGTTCTCTGAGAAGGCACCGTGACCGACATCATCTTTTATGGTAAATATTGGAAGACACCAATCTTTTCAGGTTGATGCTGTCATAGATACCATTTTTGCTTTAGTATGTGTCTGTCGAAAAATGGGAGCTCCTCACCCGTGTGACTTGACCTTCTTCCTTCTCCAGTTTCAGCATCATCCTCACTTGCTTAGATCATTAACTGACATCA